>CM016721.1:45125833-45605208 GCA_005771605.1 Scutellaria baicalensis
ATATTCACGATGATGTATCGTCTCTATGTATACTTTAATTTGATTAGTGCATTTGTTAGTTGTGTCATTAATAAATGACTATTTACTATATACAGTAAAATTTTGATCTAAATATATCTTAAGAGAGAGAATTACTCATGTTCAAATATTTTAAAAGTAAATAATTTAAATATAAACATGCATTATCCATTAACAACAACAATCGTAGTTATCTAGGGACTAGGGTGAACTGTCTAATTGTTTTAGATACATAACACCGATAAAATATATATATAACACCTGAAAAACATGTATATAACACCTAGATTCGTGTCTCTATGTGCACCAGGGGTATATAAGTTTTTGTCTTCTTTAGATAGCTGATATATTGTTAATATATACTAAATTAATAATCATTAATACATATGTCACTTTCTCCTTTATTTGGGTTCCCTCTAAAATCATAATTATAATATTGAAGTTTAATTTATATCAATATTAATGCTAAATTAAATAAATTATTAATTATCAATGAATATGTAACCAATGTCAATTTACTTTCTTAATGTTGAGAAGAAAAATAAATATTATACATTAATTCAGTAATTAATATTGATTCATTTATATATTACATATAAATATAGTATTAAAATATTTTTGAAACAAATCAAATTAGAGAAGACCAAATTTTAAATATGTGTATATAATGAAATTTTATGTAAATAAATTAAATATTGAAAAAAATTATATATTTCATACATATAATGAGTAAGAAAATTATGCTTATAAATGGAAACTATTAATATCTTTTAGGTTATGTAATCATGAAAATTCTCTTTTAAGAAAAATTACCTTAGTAAGTTGAAAAATAGTTTTGTTGTCAACTAATATTAATATATAAAACAAGATACTAATAAAAAAGGTGATATTAATTTATGATAATACATATTTATAAAAAAATCTCTGAATATATAGTATTTTATATCTTATTATTATATGAATTTTTATTTTAATTATAATTAAACTTAAACATAACATGTTGTTAACGTATTTATGTATTGCAAACCCTGCTAAAATGGTCATAAAGTCATTAATACAATGTTAAAATATACCCAATAAAAATATTTTTAATTATCGTATTTTTCAAATTATTATATTAATTTCTTACTCAAAATATATATGTTGCATTTTTATATTAGTTTATAAAAAATATTTATTTTGAAAAATATCATTTATCACGTTTATACTAGTGAAAAGGTAAGAGAATCTGGTTCCCTCTAACCTAATCTACTATATATTAATCATGTTTAGGACAATTAAACAAGTGCTCTTACTTTAATTTTAGAAGTAACTAATACTTTTCATGATTTCAAATCCAGTAACTATATAAAAAAGTATGAATATTTCTCATAAAATATACCTGGATTTATATATCATTATTAAAGATTTTATTTAAAGTTATAATAGTAATTTAGAATTTTCATATATCTATCTTGTTTTTGTTTGTTTGTCTATATATATTTATTTAATTTCTAGATAAAATTTGACATTCATATATAGCACAATTCTTCTAATCCCAAATCAAATACACATTTTTCATCACTCACTTTTTATTACATAATTTTGGATTTCAAATTTGGAATATATTCATCTGAACGCACCCAATTACTAGAAGCAAAATCTTATTGATATGATTTTTACAAACATAATTTCGTAGGATAACAAATCAAATCCTTATATTGATTAATATTGTGAGTCGTGAACTAACTCGTCTCATCATGAATTATCTCACATGATTCCTCTTCATGTTTTTTTTTCAGATCAAGGAGAGGATAATATTCTCCGAAAACAATGACTCAAAAGTCTAAACAATAATCCAGGGTTTTTTAAATACTATAATAAAATATCATTTCGCAGCTATATAAGAATAATTAGAATTAAATATATATTTGGGTATAAGGGAAACCGTTATTGAATTGTTAAAACACCACAATTATTGTTGTTTGCGTCACCAACGTTGATTAATTCAACGTCATCTTCTACGAAAGCAAACAACTTGTTAAATAAAAATAGAGACATTTTGGGTTAAAAAAAAAACAGCCCAAATCTGGGTCTACAATAATGTCTTTAATTATTACTTAATTAAGAGATGAATATATAATATCAATTGCCAGGTTCATGTACGTTTGTATTATGTCACATTTCTGGGTTCATTCGTCCTCTAATTCATATGTTAAGAATTTAAATTTAAGAGGATTTAATTAAATATTAAACTTGCTTCAATTATAGTCATTCTTCATTGTTTTCACTAAATCTAGACCTATAAATTATGGCAAAAACTTATTATATGCCACTGGGGCACATTGGGGCACAGATCTAGGTGTTATATACATGCTCTTCAAGTGTTATATATGTACTCTATAGGTGTTATGTTTATTGGTGTTATAAATATATCCTACAAGTATCATATGTATATAATAGTATTCATATGATACCTGAAGAGTATATACATGATACCTGTAGAGTATATATTTAACACCATATGATGATTAATTTGGGGGCACCATGTCCCTGGGGCACACAAGTGTCACTCATAAAATATTATTTTATATCACAATTTGTTGGAGAAACGATTAACTATACTTGGGAATCAGTCTGTGCTGTCAAAATTATATGATTAATTTTGACAATTAATTAAGTTTAATAATTAATTAAAACTATTATCCTAATTAAGTTTAATAATGATACACACATAAGATTTGAGATTAGAGGTTGACTTAATTAAATCAACGTTTTCTTCTTCTTGGAACTAGAAGAATTTTTTACGAATTAACAGTATATTCATTGTTTGTCTCTACACATTTAATGTCGTTCTTTTCTCTTCTAGTTTCTAAATTTATAAACAAACATATATACATGTTTCACTTTTTATTCAAAGAAAGTAAAAACACCTTCTAGCTAGCTTCGGATTGTGGTCCCCATACAACCACGACCCTTACTATTTGACTATACCCTGGGGGCGATTGCGGCACATATCTCGACTCTAAATAATTTAGAGAGTTAAGCAATTTCACAAACTAAACAGAATATGCATGTTATACGATGTGTATATATCTCAATCCCGATTAAAGAATGCCTTTCTTGAGCTTTGGTGGATTAATATTTCTCTCAAATTCGATTAGTGTAAGTCTTATATAAATCCTGATCGAGGGATGGATCTCCTCTTTCAATCGATATTTCATCTTGTTGTATATACAATCATGGGATAGATGATCATTTTTTACAAACAAATAGTTGCTTAATATACTTGACATATGATCTATTAATTCGATCATTAATTGGCAAGTTGGACCTCCTCTTTTAATCAAGTTAATTTCCATTTGCTCAAATGAGCAGATGCCGATTATATATAATTAATTAGTTTGTGAAAGTTGAGGGAATCTTTGCACAAATATCCACAAGCTTTTTTGTATCCACATGCACTGATCGATATTGAGAAATTAACTATTAAAGGTGGGATTATAAGGGACATATATTTATTTAGTACTCATCAAAATTCGCATGAAATTGATGTATTCATTGCTTCTTACTAGGCACATGTTATAATGTGAAGAAAATGTCTTGATCATGTAGAGCAAAACCCTTGAATTAATTTCTTGATCAAAGTCATATATATCTCACCAAAGCTGGACATCAAAGGTGTCTTCTTGGGACCAGATCCTTAGCAATTCGGGTTGGGAGTAGATATCAATATGAATCATGTACATCCCAATATCATCCACAAATATTGGAGCTTGATGATGATGATCAGGTGCTACTTGCAGTGCATTATTAACCAAACATAGAAAATCCATGTTTTGAGCATCAGATAAAGATGATTGGGGAGAAACAACAACAACATTAACATGATCATCCTCCATAGCAGCACCTTCCTCGTCGTCGTTGTCGTCGTTGTCGTCGTCGTCGTCTTGCTCATCACATGATGATGATTGCTCTTCCATCCTCCTCGCTAGATCTCCAACACTAGTATGATGATCATCGCCATTTTGTTTGCGTCGTTTCTCAATGTGGGCATGCCAATAATTCTTGATTTCATTGTCAGTTCTTCCAGGGAACTTTGCAGCTATGGCTGACCACCTGTTTCATTAAATTCATCACCAACACGAATCAATCTTGAATGATTAGTACTCTTCATCAAACACGTACAACATATAAATAATCAATCAATGAATAATCCTACTTGTTTCCAAGCTGGTTGTGTAATCTGATGATGAGATCCTCTTCATGCTTACTGAACCTTCCTCTTTTAAGCCCGGGCTTCAAGTAATTCATCCACCTTAGTCTGCAACTCTTCCCACATCTCGGGATTCCTGTCATGATGATCAATCAACAACAAGTATGAATAAACGAGATGAAGAATTCAATCTATATATATATATATATATCATCGGAAAAGCTTGTATGTATATAAATATACCGGCAAGGAAGGGTAGCAAACGCCAGTTAGGGTGGCCGAATCGCTCCACATAAGCTCTTAACAGATCATCTTCATCTTTGCTCCAAGCACCTTTCTTCACACCATTGCTGTCAAAATAAGGAGGCCTCACCATTATTGTTATTATGATCGATATCTATCTATCTTCCTTAACATATATATATGATTTCGAGTTTACTTAAGTTCACTCAACAGCTTAAATATATATAGAGACATATTCAACAAAACCGTGTTTCCTGTCAACCATACGAAATATCGTACGAAGCCCAAATTTCTCAAATATTATTATTATATCACAATAGACATTCCCATGGAAAAATCTAGTAACTAGTATTGCAAGGACTAGATAAAATCATACTTTTATATTTGAATGTGACACGCGGACGTAATTAATTGCACAATACAAAAGGTCATGAGGATAACTTTTATTAAATCAAAATATGTGAAATTGGTTCACAAAACTTCTAAACCTCTATTTATGAAAATGGAAACAAACCCTAATTCGAAAAGAATCTAAAGGCCCAAGAGGAAACACAATACCAAAAAAAAAAAAAAATCCCATTTTACTATATGGTTTTTAAATATTTTCATTTCGCTGTATAAAGTATAAGAAATTTGCAGATGACAGTATTTTCAACTCCCACGTCATAAAAATCACGCCAAAGCTTTTCAAGTGCATTCCAATGTAGCACATTATTATATGAACTTTAAATGTTTCCACTGTATAAAGTACATGAGTTTTGCATGTTACAATATTTCTGTTTGTCACGTCGTAAAATTTCATCGAAAACTTAACCACATGCCTCCATCTAATTTTTAGAGGGATATATTGATTTGTTAACTTTTTGCGATCATCTGACAACATGAGAATCGATATTTCCTTGAATTGCACCTGCCATTTTGATAAAGTAAATATTAATTGAAAATGAAGAAGAAGGTGAAGAAAAAGATTAGGTAATGAAGATACTGTAACTATATTTTAAAAACAAATTTATTCTTCTGAAAATTATGAATGTGACCAATTTTCGATCAGTTTTTACAACCAGTCATTCGAAAGTATTGTAATATGCAAAAACAGTGAAATTTTTATAGCGAACCGAAAAGTTTTAGTTCATATAACAATGTCTAAATTTTAACGCACTTGAACAATCTCCGGTGAGGTTTGATGATGTGACAATCGAAAATATTGTACCCTGTAAAATTCTTATACTTTACATAGTGAAATGAAAACATTCAGAGTAGGTTTTATGTGAGACCGTCTCATGGATCCTCTTGTGTGAGACAGGTCAACCCATAACCCACCCTTAACAATTCATATTGAAATTTGTGAAAATAGATTCAACACATGGGTAATAAGGATCTGTCTCACGGAAACTATCTGTGAGACCGTCTCACATGAGTTTTTGTGAAACATTTAAAAATGATATAGTAAAATACTAAATCATATATAGATGAGTTTTTAATTTTTTACCTTACATATAATGAGTCTTTTTAATGTTGCCATGTCACTTTCGAGCAGGTGTTATAATAGAAAATTTAAAATTGGAGGCGAAGTTATGTGTGTTTCAAATCCTGTCCATGACCCTTCTCTCGATCATTATATATATTTCAAGAGAAGCTCTCATGTGAAATAGGTGCATGAATTTCAGATTCATGCACCCGGGTCAGATCTGGACAGTCCGACCCGTTATTTCTTTTTTCTTTCGCGCCTAATTTTTAAATTTTGGTTATGACTTTTACGTTATGTTAGACCTACCTTTACATTATGTTAAATATACATTTATACTATATATTTAGACATACCTTTATGTTCAGATTTCATACTTTTAACTTAAAAACAAAATCCTAGTTGTGCATGTACCTTTACGTTGTATTACCTTTACGTTAGACCTAGTCTAACATAACATAAATGTAGGTCTAACATAACATAAATGTATATCACCTAGAGCGAATTTGGATGGGTTTGAGCACATTCACCCAAGCACGTGAGAGCGTGTCAGATGAGCGTGGGCGTGCATGAATGAGTGCGTGGGCTGGGTCAATCTGGGTGCATGGATCCCATATTCATGCACCTGTCTCATAGAATTTTTTTGTCATATTTCAATTATGCTTCACAGATATTTTCCATATCAGAATACTAAAAATTCGAACAATAATAATGCAAATAAGATTTCTTTTAAAGATTCGAATATTAATCATATCACATAATCATACAGTCCTGCTACCCATCATGCGCACATTAATATGTGTCCGCCGTTGCTGACATGTTAACATGCCCATCACTGAAGTATACAAATATTCATCATATCAATTAATTTCACTTTTCATATAATGAGGGAATGAGATCATTACACGTTAGCGGTGAACATATTAAGAGATATTGTAGATGATATGATGACAAGCTTATAAATAAGATTTGATACGATATTTTTTATATAATATTTAAAAGAAATTATGATCTGACCTCGATCTAAAATGTGACTTTTTTATTTAATATATATAAAATATTATACAACTCTTAAAAAAAATTAAGATTTGATGGTTCATATACAAAATATATTATACTACCCTTAAGATAACTTTAGATTTGAGGGGGCCAATAACCCCTTTAACTCTCACGTAGCTCCGCTATGGTATACGGTATACATATATGTATATATACTTGTAGACTATAGTGTATATATATAGCATCTACAAAATCAATACTTAATTACCATAAATATTTTGTATCTAATATAATCATATATCTTACCTGAAATCCGTTTGTTAGTGGAGTCAGAGATCCCTCTAAGTTTTTGTTAATGCTGTGTAATGTATATTTATTAATTATTAGATTAATCAATTCATGCATAGCATCTTTATACAATTAAACTTTATTTATTAATCAAGTGTGAGTTGTAGCCGCCTTAAATACGTCCAAATTTCATCCAAAAAAAAAAAAAGTATATATATGCTTCAATATATATAGAGAATGTCTCATGTGCACCTGATGCATGGATTCGGATCGGATGCGAGTCAGACCACACATAATACATAACATGAAGGTAGAACAAACTTTGGTGTGTTTGAGCACGTCAAAAAGAACATGAACTCATACACCAAGTGCACCAGAGTTTTGGTGATATATATAAAAGATTTGAGTTGGGTTTATCGATCATATCAAGATAATATTTAAACTCTAAAAACTTCAACTAAAATAGAAATAAATAAATGACAGATAATTGTATTACATAGAATACGTTATGGATTCTTTTGTCTTCTCTAAAAGCCATAATTGGCAACAGCAGCCCACGTGAGTTATATCGATCACTTGTTTTTATTTCCTTATTATATAAACCAACATGTATTTTTTTTATTCAAGTATGGATAAGACCCGAAATTTGGATATAGAGAGGTAAAATCGATATGTAAATGGTTAAATAAATTTGATAGAGAGTTATTTTTATTTTATATTTTTTTCCCTAAAGAGTGATATCGGTTTTTTATTTCGACAAAAGACAATATAGTTTATTATACAGAATGAGATAATATTAATATGTACAAAATGAAATTGCTAAAATTAATGGGGGGAAATTGAGTTGATAATGGACATAATATTACTATATTAATGAGACGAATTTTAGAAATAAGTATGCACTAATAAAAAATTAAAGTGAAGCACCCACGTCATGGTGTCCGTCACTAATGACAAATGGCATCTTATATTAGCTGATAATATTTATATAATGGAATATTATTAAATTAATTAATTTCAGAAAAGAGGTTGGAGTTTTTAAATGTTATATAAGCAGTGTCCCCTCGTATGATCCATGGGATCCCAATTTTTTAGTTGCCATATTTTCGGAATTCAATTAATATTTCAAAGGCAAATATATATATATATATATATATATATATATATATATATGTGTGTGTGTGTGTGCTTGTTCAAATTATTTGTAATTTCTATCTACCAAAATTTTTTAGCTAAAATTTGGGAATATGAAGTAGGAACTTTTTTTTTTTTTTTTTGTGTGGATTTTTTACTTGCTTACATTATTTGCATCTGATCTTCTTGTTTGAAATGCTAAGAATATATTATTTATATTCCTTAATTCTATATAAAAACTCTATAATGATATTTTTTGGGATGAGTGTGTAAATTTGTTACTCCATGTTTTTTCGCATTCCATTTACAATATTCTCCTCTTAGTAGTGTAATAATTGATAATATGATTGAAAGAAGTTGTAAAAAAAATAAGAAATAGTTTAAAAAAATGTCCAACTGTACCAACATGTTGCCAAAAATTATTTGCGTATCTAAAAAATAATTATAATACTTTAGCTATTGTACATCACAACAATATTAATATTTTGTGATAACTATCAATGTTTTATTTTAGATAATATGTCTTTTTTTATTGTAGTATATCCTAGGTACATTTAATTTTAGATTCGTGACCATAACACGTGGTGTTACATATATACTCTTCAGGTATCACGTTTATACTTGTAAGGTATTACTTATCCATGTTAAATCGTGATATTAGATATATACTCTTCAAATATCACGGGCATACTTAGGGATGACAATGGCGGGTTCCGTGGTGGTATTGGCAATATCATCCTCATACCAAATTGGCATATGAACTACCATCCCCATTTTGGGAATTTGGTACGGGAAAGGGAATTCACCGTTCGGGAACGGATTCCCCAAATTTAATTCCTACAAATTAAAAATATTCAAAAATTAATTTTATAAAAATAATAAAAAATTTAAGGCAAAAACTTATATACCTTGGGGCACATAGAGACAAAGATCTAGATGTTATATACATGTTCTTCATGTGTTATATATATACACTACAGGTGTTACATTTCTTGGTATTATACATATACTCTATATGTATTATATGTATATAAGAGTATACATGTGATACCTGAAGAGTATACACATGATACCTATAGAGTTTATATGTAACACCATATGATGATTGATTTGGGAGCACTATGCCCTTGGGGCACACAAGTGTCACTCAAAATTTAACTATCATTAAATCCATATAAATCTAGTCTTTAATACCAAAGTATGAAATACATAATCAAAACAACCTAATCTAACAAGTCAACTTCATACAACTTAAAATATGCAATACAAAACAATAGTATCAACAATTTTTTAATCTAAGAACTTGTAAAGTGTCGAAGAGTTGAGAATGAATGTTATGGAAAATTTTGAATTTTTAAAAGATTTATTAAATTATTTATACATATAGATATATAGTATAATAAATAATAGAAAATGGGAAACGGGAATCCCCGTTTCATACAAACGGGGCCGGTTTAGGGGTCGGGGATTGGGTGGGAGGTATAAATGTCATCCCCTATCATCCCCATAATTTCTAAACGGGGATTCACCATCCCCATCCGTTCATTGATTTGACCGGGGAATCCCTGTCCTATAAATACGGGTACCAATGGGGATGGTTTCCCACGGGGAAATTACCACAACTCTTAAGATATTACTTTCTATTCAGTGATAGGTATTATATATATAATTTTTAGGTATCACGTGTATATATAATTTTTAGGTATCATGTGTATACCCTTAAGATATTATTTGATTATTTACTAAATGTATCGATTTTTTGTTATATATTTAAGTAATAATATCTTATGAATATACACGTGATACTTGAGTATATATATCTAACACCATGCAGTTGTCAAGTTGGGGATATCATGCCCCAAGAACACATACGTATCACTCATAACCGTTATTTCAATGATCAAGATCTATTGATTAGAATTTTAAGTGAATTTAAAATCACATGTGATTTTGTTATTGACAAAAAGTAATCGTTTGGGGCAATTATTTGTATTAATAAAAGAAAATTGTAGATATATGCTCTTCAATATCCCATCCTTCCTTCGTGGAGTAGGTATAATTAATCCAAAAAACTTGCGTAAGAAGGTTTTAGAGTGATTTTTCGTGAGACATATCTCTTTAACATATAAATGAATTAAATCCACTTCCATAAACTTACATATGAATTATGAATAGTGAGTCGGCCTGTCTCATGTAATACTCACTCTAATCAATCTTATACACCCAACTAAATTTTATTTATTCTTTGTTCATATTTTCTGGTTATTTATTTTTATCGGAGTAGATTCTTTCAACTGCAATCTCTTGTATGAAAGTTTATCGATCGATTATCAATAAAAGTACTAAATGATTCTTTGTTATAAAGGGAAATGATGCATTAAGGTTGAAAGAACCTTAGTCCAACAATAACAATTAGTCAAAAAACTAAAGACAAACCTACCATGCATGAAGGGTCAACTAAGTCAAGTAATAGTTTCACCAAATTTGCTTTTGTATTTATTCACAATTTAACTTTCCAAATATATTCAAGCCAACAAATCTCTAACAAATCAAGTATAATTCAACTTGTTGATACACACATTTATTTACTTTGGTTTTCTGTTTCTCGAAAATCGAAATATGAAAATTATGTACTTATTTTACGGTTTTATCATTGATATATTACATATTACTAGTTTGTTTTCTAAATATTACTTTTTATCGATTTTGATCCGATTTAACTTACTTGAAATATCATTTCCACCTATTCGGACAGTACTGAAATTGAAAAATTCATGCCGGAAGTTCGTACATGCATCTACGTACATAAGTGAAACTAAAGAATTAAAATTAAAATACTTAAATTACTTATGAATAAAATGCTCAGTAATACCTAAGTAACATGATGAATTGCTCCTTTTCCTTTATCATAAATTTATTTAAGTCCTTTATTCCAATTGCTAAATTTCACCACACATATAAAAAATTAGTGGTATTAATTAGTGGACCTAATTCTTTTATTTTATTTTCAAAAAAAAATTAAGGAAAACTTTGACTATTGAAGCACGTGGAATAAAAGTCGGCCAGCATTTCAGACTCTTCATCATCATTATTCAACCATATTCATTCCACTATACCTACTGCTGTAAATCATTAATCTGAATTAATTAAAATATTATAACCTTTCTAATTACACCTAAACATGATGATAAAAACTCATGTGAGACGGTCTCACGGATAGTTTGTGTGAGACGGATCCTTATTACCCATGAATTGAACCCATATCCACAAATTTTCATATGAATTGCTAAGTGTGAGTTATGGGTTGACCCGTCTCACGAAAAAAGATCCGTGAGACTGTCTCACACAAGACCTACTCAAAGGTGATTTAAATAAAATCTCTTGTAGTGCGTGTTTGGTTTAAATTTCTGCGTTTTGGAGAAAATATTATAACTTTGAAGTATTTATGTGATAGTTAAATTTCTATTAATAATAAAATAATATGTTTGTTTTTAGATTTTATAAGGTATATAATATGATAGGTACCACTATTAGAAAACAATCAAATTCCAACAGAAATTCCAACGGAAATAATAACCAACGGAATTTCCAACGGAATTTCCAACGGAATTCAATGCTGTTGGAAATTCTGTTGGAATTTTTATAATTTCCAATAGAATTTCCAACGGAATTCCCGTTGGAATAATGTTGGAATTTTTTTTGTGATTGTATATTCCAACGGAAAAGTACCGTTGGAATGTTCCGTTGGAATCGTTTTTCCGTTGGAATCTCCGTCGGGATTTAAATTCCAACGCCCATTTTTCCGACGGTCCACTTCCGTTTGAATTTCTGTTGGAATGAAGAATTCCAACAGAATTTTACAAAATTTCAACGATATTTCACAAAATTCCAACGAAATTGTTCCGTTGGAATTTGAGTGATTTCTAGTAGTGTACGTAGCTGAAACATTGATAATAATACTATTAATAAAAATAGGCATCTATAGATAGTACTGTATATTAATAAATAGATTACACCTCTAACCACAAGTCTTTGTCGTATTTATTTAATAAGCGTAATTAGATTTTGGGTGAGATATTTACACCCCCTTTATTATGATACTTCTAAATACACCCTTTTTTCAAAAAATTAATCTATTTTTTACTTCATTATTATATATACACCCCCAGTTTTACCATTATACCCTTTTCTATAAATAATTAAAAAGAATCTTTGTTTCGTATTTCAACCTCCTGTGAAACAATATCATAACATTTGCAGTTGCTAATGAATTTCTTCCGCCAAATTTATGGCTTCTTTTCAAACATATGAACTAATATGTAAATCAATCGGATTTTTCGTTCTTTAATTTTTATTTTTTTTCAATCAGGATAATACGAAGAACGCTTTGGACTCTATGTAGTTGAATAGATGTTGTTTGAAGGACAATCGTTTTAACATGAATGTCAGATGCAATGAGATTCTTTTGGTTTTTCTGTTTCGTTTATACTATAATATTTATTTTATTGGGAAACAAATGTCACCCATGATAAGTTTTTTCCTAAACTTTTTTAATCTTTATTTTAAGGATAATTAATAAAACTGATATATTATTTAAACTAGTAGTGTACCCGTAAGTTGCACGGTATCTGATATATATATATATATATATATATATTTATTTATAATTATTCAAAATAATAATACCATATACAATTTTTATTATTATTATTTTAATATAAATAAATGTTAATATATTTATATTAATATAAATATATTAATACTTTTAATATTTATAATAGTACACAACTAGGTATTTTAAACTTAAATTTATATCATTATAAATAATTATTAGAAAATATTAGAAATTTGAAATACATAGAGTTATATACTAATGTATGGATTAAACAAATAATCAAAAGTCTGTATTACAAATATAAGATAAAAAAAAAAAGATCAATTTAACCAAACTTGTGCACCCATTAAGCACTTCAAATTTTCAATAAATTAAATCTAGTGGCACAAAAGGAAAAAAAAAAAAAAAAAGGTATATGACGTACACATATATTCAAAAATTGTAACAAACACACATATTAACATTTAATGTGATAAAATATTCATTACTCATTATTTAAATCCAATAAAAAATTATATTAGCTTATCAAATACATAAAAATCTTTTTTACTATCTATTTAAATAAAATAATCCCTAAATTTTAATTAAATATAACATTTTCAATAAAAAATATTATAAATAATAATGATGATAAGATTGATAAATCAATATATATAATATCTACTTGAGGTTAGATTAAGTGAAAATGGGTCCCTCATTGGCTATCATGGTTTGCATATGGTAGATTGAAAAGCCCGTAAGAGGAAATTATCAATTTTAACACTTTCTTAAAATTTTGTGTCCAAAACATCACTGTAATTTTATATCTAAATGCCACAACACAATAAATTGTTAAGGTCTAAAGTAATTTCTCTTCGCAGCGAAAAACTCATGTGAGACGGTTTCACGGATAGTTTCCATGAGACGGATTCTTATTACCCATGAATTGAATCCATATCCACAAACTTTCATATGAATTGTTAAGTGTGGGTTATGGGTTGACCCGTCTCACGAATAAATATTCGTGAGAATTCGTGAGACGGTCTCACACAAGACTTACTAATTTCTCTTTCCTTTTCAAGTTAACCAAAGTGGTCTTATCAATGTGACCAAATATGACAAGAAATATGATTCTCTCGTCGAAGGCAATGCCAAGTGTGGAAGTACTTCATTTTAAAATCACGTGTACATGGTAGCTTTTTGAACAAATACACATTACTATAAACATTTTTGTGGAACGACTATCACTTGTATTTTCGTGGAAGGTGTATTTCATCTTTTTTCGTGAAATGGTGTAACTACGTACCCAATTTTATAGGAAGATTAACATTTTCATGGAATGAAGACCGTGCTTCATTTTCATGGAAGACAATTTTCGTGGAACGTCTATATTACAATATTTTCATGGAATTGATGATTTTTGTGGAAACATAAACTCAAAACCAGAATTTTCGTGAACCTATTTGAATCCTAATTTTCGTGAATTATGCCCTAACTCTAATTATAAAATCCCAAAAACTAAGCCTATTACACGAAAATCAATTCAATCAAACACCCAACATAGTATACAATTGAACGAAAATGCTCAAACACTAACCCGTAGATCCATCTCCACGAAAATTCCTTTCCACACCGGCTCTCCACGCCCACGAAGATTGGGCCCATGACCCAAACCCCTAACTTGTAGAAAATGATTCTTATTCATTCGATTTGATATTTCTTTGACTAGTTTATTATGTAAATCAAGTACTTCAAAGATGTTTTGCCCATTCTTTTGGTCACATGAGCCTTACAACTTACAAGCATGAATTCTATCTACGACTAAATTAGCATGACATTCCCATTGTAAATATGATTGTGTTTAGACCAAAGTTACCTATATTAATAAAGCAAATAATGTCCTAATTAAATATGAAGTATAGACCTTTATTCACTTATAGTTTTAAAAACAAAAAGAAGCTCATATATTATTATCAAGTATTAACCTCAATTACATTGCATAAATATTATAGAATTCAGACAATACAGAATATACCAAAAAGGGTTGAGAAAGATCATCGTCCTCTCAACAGAGCTTTCTCAGCAGTGTCCACTTCTTCCAAGATTCTTTGCTTCCTCTTCGTCGGAATGGGCGCTGTGGGCCCGAAGCTAATATAATGGCCCGAAACGGCGTTTAGGGCCGAATAAACGTCGCGGAAGGAGGCCCGGCCCAGAAGGGCCTTCTCTTTCCGGTACTTAGCCACCCAGAAGTTGGAAGTATCTCTCAGCTCCGCCACCGCGGTGGCGATGTTGGGATCGCTTTTATCCATGGACATTGTGTTCCTCACCTTGCTGATCACCTCCTCCGTCTCCTTCACGTATTCCTCGTCGGAAGTCGCCAATGCCGCCGACGCCGGTGCTAGGAATAGGCTCACGGCCGACAGGGATAGAAACTCACGGCGGCATGAGAGGAACGACACCGCCGAGGAGGCGGTGGTGGAGCTCGAGGCAGGCACGCCGGAGTTTCTTGCTCTGATTGGTGTTAGGGGTTTGGCGGCGGCGGCGGCAGGGGTGATCAATGTTGGGGAAGCCATGAGAGAGAGAGAGAGGAGAGAGAGAGAGAGAGAGAGAGATGTATTTTTAGTGATGGAAGTAAAAAATAAGGTTTGGTTTATTGCCACGTCGGCTTATCGTCTTATCTTTTCCTTTGTGTCTGGATGAGGAGAGATCCAATAATATTCTGTTATTATGTGACCTGTAAATCGTAATAACAAACTATTTTTTTTTTCTTAAAAAAAAAGCAAAATATTCTAAGAAAAAGAAAAAAGAACACAGAGATTCTAGAAAATAATGGGATAATTTAATTTAAGAAAAGACTGTAGCAACAAATTTAGTCTGGCCCAGATTCTTTGGGCTGGACTGATCCGAAGCCCATTAACAAGGCCCAACTTGTTTCCCCCTCTCTATAATAATAAAATATGGACTCAAAAAAGAAAAGAAAAGGCAAATTACAATTGTGGACTTCGAAGGAACACCCTATTATCCAACGCTTCTCATCCTCTATTATATTACTACCTCCGTCCCCCTTATCTTTGCCACCCTTGATCGGCACGAATCCTAAAAAAAAAATTGTTGACTTTGATGTGATGTGTTATTTTAATGTTTTTGAGTGGCAGTTTTGTAATTAATGTGTGTTTTTTGAGTGTAAAGTAAGTAAAATGAAAGAAATTGAGGGGTAAGGTCGTAATTTTTTTGTTGCCATTTTTTGGTTGACAAAGTTAGTTGGGACAATAAAAAACGAAAAGTAGGCAAAGATAGTAGGGACGGAGGGAGTATTTGTCATTGTATCTTGTTTAATAAAATTCATTACATACTATTTGTTAATTAAAGATATCATTAAATGTATGTGGTGACATGTGGTGGTTATTTTAAAAAATGAAATATAAAATCAAATATAATAGTATGTGGTTTATCTAATAAGATGGTCTTACAATTGTTATAACTAATTAAATATATTGAGTGCGATTATTATACATAGTTTTTGTACTTTCCTTTATTGTAGAATAAGTCTCATTTTATAAAATAAATATGTAACGTCAACGGGATTTAAAAAGATCCATCATTATTAATCTTCCAAAGTGTTTATATTATTCTTATATTGAATGTTTTTAGTATTTTAAAACGAACATTGGGAATAAAAAACACTTGGAAAGTATTACTTTCTAAAATAATACTCCATCTTATTCATTTTAAGTGTCATACTTAAACTCTACACACAAAATAAGAATTGTTTTATTTTCCTAATATACCCTTCATTAATTAAGTTTTTATTTAATCTTTGTTGAAAACATAAATAATACTATACAAATTAATTAATGTATGAAATCATTAAGTATAGGGGCATATTATGGAATTAATACTCAAAAAATAACTTAAAAAGAAAAAAATAGAAATTTCCAAAACGACATTCATTGACGGAGTATTTCTTAATACACGTGTGATTTTATAAAATATCATTTATTTCGAAAAACAATGAATATAAATGAATTCGATAATATTGAATAATATAGTACGAGTAAAGATGAAAATCTCTGTGATTATTCCATATATATCCATTTTTTCGAGAATGTAATATTTATACATATTTCTTTTTTGTTTCAAAATATCTTGAAATAAATTAAATGACATAAATTTTTAATATCGATTCAATTATACTATAAATTGGATAGAAATCAAGAAAGATTAATATAGCAAATATGGACATTTATCCAAAATATCCAAATTAAAAAAAAAAAGTTAAATTTTTCACTGGATTTGTAAAATATGTTCAGTCCAATTCACAGTTAAAATAGAAGAAATCAGAGAGAATAAAATTTTAATTCATCTGTGTTCAATTTAGAATGATGGCTGCAACCAATAATATATCACTACGTTAAATCCTTGTCAAAAAACATACAGCGTTTTGTAGGTAAAAGAGCGACAATGAAAAAACGTAAAAGAGGAGAGGAAAACATAATAAGCCAGATTATTGTTCTTGTGAGTCAGTTGCACATGCAACTGGGCGTTTACGGGTCGGGTCAGACCGGATCCAACCCAGATCTGTGTATAAATTAAAAAAAAAATTGTTTGTTTAATTTATGTAATAATCTTTATGTTATATTAGTATTATTTTTATACTATATTATTATAATTATTTTGTACAAATATCATAACTTTTAAATTAAATACTTAGATATTTTTTAGTATAAATGTAGTATAATATAATTGAAAACTTTTATGTTATAGTAATTTAACTTTTATATTACATTGATATAACTTTTATATACAAAAATCATAATCTTTATACACTTAAAGAATAACATAAGACTCCATTTGGATTGAGCGATTTGGAATTTAGGATTTGAAAGGAGTGAATTTCAAATCCTCTCAAGTTGAAGTTAATTTCGAATCTACCAAAGTGACTTCAAAATTAGTTTAAAATGAAAATCATGAATTTCAAATCCATATGCATCCATTATCAGTGGATTTGCTACCATAAGTTTTCAAACCCTTCTCAAATCCACCAATCCAAATAGGCTCTGAGAGTTATGTTAATATAACATAAATGTTAAATTATTATGCATAAAAATTATATTATTACAACATAAAGGTTTAAGAGATATTATAACCTTTAAATTATATTCTAATTTTTTTTAATCATGTAATATAATTGAGAACTTTTATGTTATAATAACTTAACCTTTTTATTATTCTGATATAACTTTTATGTACAACTATCATAAATTTTTAAAATATATAAAAGTTATATTATTATAATATAAAATTAAATCATTATAACGTAAATAATATATTAATATAACATAAAAGTTTAAATGGTAATATAGATTTATAATAGGGTAAATGTGCAAATGTACCATCAACGTTTATGAAGAGGATCAAATACACCCTTAACCTTTTTTTAGGAGCAAATACACCCTTAATGTTTAACTTGTGGTGCAAATATATTCTTAATGTTTATATTTTGATGCAATTTTATCAAACACTTTCTTTTATTTTTACATCCTTCTTACAATTTTTTTATTAAATAAGAAATTATTTATTTATATTGCAAAATGCATTTTTAATCCTAAATAATTTACAAAATAAAGTTTATCTTGATAAGGAGTTATATTTATTTTTACTTAAATTATGTTTTTTTGGACTTTATTCTACACTTATTGATTTTGAATTTCAAAATCTAATATGTAATAGTTTAATACATATGATTAGCAAGGATTTTTTTTTGGATTTCAAATAAAATATTATGTTGTATTTCATGTATGATATCATTTGTTTTTATTTCTATACTATTTAAAATTTAAAAAAAAACATAATTTTTTTAACGTAAACAATACATTTCTTGACATTATTATAAAATGCAGATCCATTTAATTCACAAATCTCTTTCCAAAGTGAATTTTTTAATAAAATTTAAAATTAATTTAGAATATTTCAATACAAATGATTAACAAATATTTCATATAATATTATAAAGTGAGTGTATTTTTGCACTAATGACTATAATTTAAGTAAAATAAATATAATTTAAAGAATTAGAAATGTATATATACATAAAAATATACCAAATAATATTTATGCAAGTAAAATAAATAATTGCGCAACAAACTTGAGTGTATTAATTTGACGTAATAAAGATTAATAAAAAAAATAAAATTATTTACTTAAATAATTTTTTACCTAAATTTGACAATATTTACTTTAAAAACGTACATTTTCTTGTAAATTAGTAAACACAATATTCACGCGGTACTAAAACATAATTTTAGTAAACATAAAAAAATTGTATGTTTACACCAAATAATCATAATATTTATGCAAGTAAAAAAACATAATTTAAGTAAAAATAAATATAACTTCTTATCAAGATAAACTTTATTTTGTAAATTATTTAGGATTAAAAATGCATTTTACAATACAAAATAAATAATTTCTTATTTAATTAAAAAAATTGCATTAAAATATAAACATTTGGGATATATTTGCACCACTAGTTAAACATTAAGGGTACGTATTTGCTCCTAAAAAAAGGTTAAGGGTGTATTTGCACCTATCCGTGAACGTTAATAGTATATTTGCACATTTACCCTTTATATTAATCTGTAAAATGTTAAACTACCGGAATATAAATTAGGGAAAAAAAATTTAGTCCTCTATATTTATCTCATTAGATTTTTAGTTCTCCAACTTTCAAGTTTTAGTTTTTAGTCATCTATGTTTACCCTTATTAGATTTTTAGTCCTTTATGATTCAATTTTGATTTTTATTTATCTATGTTTACCTTATTAGATTTTTTATCATCTATCTTTCGACTTTTGATTTTTAGTTCTTCAGAGTATTGCAACTAGTACCTTTCATTAAATGAGTAACTAATAGCTTAAAATGCATATGTAGTACTTCATACTATATATATATATTAATACCTTAAAGGTGCACATGCAATATCTTAAGAGATTAAATAAACAATTAATATCTGAAGAGTATGCAAGTGATACATTTAGAATAAAAATTGATACCTTGACTGAATGACATGTAATACCTTAAGAATATATACATTTGATAGCTGAAGAGTATACATATGATATCTATCACTGAATCATTTAATATAGAATCAGGTGTGCATGGGCGCACACCAAGTTAGGTGCAGGCGCGCATGGGGCACGTGGATGCGACCCGACGCGGGTTGTACGCCAGTACTTTTAGCGATACTTTTTTTTTTTTTTTTCCTATTTTGAAATCATTGTAAGATACGTACTTTCATTGCTAACATTTCCAAATATAAATGTACGTTATTAAATCTCTATATATAAAAAGAGAGGTCAGATCTCTCCGGTATATATATGACACTTTCTAAATATGTCACGATCATCAACAAACTTTTTTTTCTTTCCCATCTCTCTTGATGATCGTGACATATTTAGAAAGTATCATATATACCGGAGAGATCTGACCTCTCTTTTTATATAGGCAAATGCTGCTGTGCACCAGGTGCACGGATCTGGATTGGTGCAATTGGGGCGACCCGACCCGGATCCGCGCACCTGGATTTTCTTTTTTTTTTCTTTTTTTTTTCGCTTCAGGCTGTTACCTTTATGTTGTAAAGATGTGACCTTTACGTTATATAAGTGTGACCTTTATGTATAAATGTTATGACCTTTATGTTCAGTAACTTAGGAAAAAAATGAAGATTTTCAGGTTTTTTCGTTTCAGATTAAGACCTTTATGTTGTATTGTTGTAACCTTTATGTACAGTTCTTGTGACCTTTATGTACAAATATTATGACCTTTATAATCCATAACTTTGAAAAAAATTGAAATTTTCAAAATTCAGTGCATTTTAAGGATGGATATATGTGCAGCTAATATTTCATAAACCTAAATATGTACAAATTTTGTTAAAATTCTTCATTTTTTTCTAAGTTAGAGTATATAAAGGTCATTACATTTATACATAAAGGTCACACTTATATAACATAAAGGTCACATGCATATAACATAAAGGTAACAACCTGAAGTGAAAAAATAAAATTCAAAAAAAATAAAATAAATAAAAGTGCGCGGATCCGGGTCGACCCGGACCCGACCCGAATTGTACATACACCAGTTGCACAGGAGACTAACTCTTTTATATATAGAGATTTAATAACGTACATTTGTATTTGGAAATGTTAGCAACTGTTACAATTGTTTCATCTCGTCTCCTCTCTTTTCTCCCTCTAGCTAGGTTTTAATTTTCAACAAATTTCACACTACTTTTATTGGATTTCTCAGCACGATTTCAATGATATGGAAGAGACAATGAACAACCCATACTGGAACCAAACAAGGCATGCATCTCTCTTGCAATATCTCTGTGAATATAATGATCGTTTCTTTCAAAATGCAGGGTTTAAGATTTTATGATCATATTGATTGATGGATTGAAGTCAGTTCGATCGTCTTGACATTAGATTCCAAATCTCCTATGGATACTAGTGGACTTCAGACAATTGTTTGTCCATCAATCGTTGATGAATATATCATAGCATCAATAAGAAATTTAATGTTACATGCTAGATTCAAACATTTTCCCCATCAGAAGTTGAGACTACCATTAATGTCTTTAATTGAAACGAACAAAGGACACGCCTTATCAGATCTATACGAGATGTTTTATTACATTTTGATACATCATCTATTCCAAAACAATCACTACATGCTACGTGTATTTAATAATATTTAGCATATTGAATGCTACGAAATTGAGGATGTAACACCAATTATAACAGAGGATATCCAATCCGCCTCTGATCTTACCCACATTCAAAAATGAACTCCAACTGTCGAAAAACATTATTCTGAAGAGTTCATGCAACGATCACCAGCATTTTCGGCCTCGGATAGTTTAAGCTCATATTGCCTGCTAAGTTCCATTGTTTGCATGTCTCAATGAAGGAACATATGCAACTCTGCTCATCTCTAATATGATCTTGCCTAAGACTATAGTTATGGGACCAAATGTGATTTTATCCCAATGAGAGCTTATTTTTGCAAGTTATTTAATGTCTTGATTGACATGTTTATATAACTAATGTGTTATGTAATACTTTCGTGATGCTCCAAGTGATTAAGTTTCTTATATCCTACACCTGGTGGAGTGTACTGGGTGAATCAAACCATAATACGTGTGCAGTTTAATTCTCTCTCATTTCAAATCCATCTTTAAACTTACAAAATTTAAATGTATAAAAAAAACTGCACACGTGTTATAATATGATAACACGTAAAACTGCATTCATGCATTTATTTACATTCATTTTTTAATATCTTTATATGTAGCATGCTGAGGAAGTGATAATTTCGAAGTTTCATGGGCTGATATTAATTTTGCTGATGATTTTAGATTTGATAATAGAATCTCGTGTTTACTTCAAATAGTGCAAATCGAACTAGAAGAAGAGAAAGTTTAATTTATAACACCAATTTTCCCTTATTTATTCACTATTTGTACTTTGTATTCATTCTTCAATATTTGATAATGGTTTATATCTATTGTTTATTCTGTTTCATGTTGAACCTGTTTCAATATTTATCAATGTTGTTTAGTTAGCTTCATTTTAAGACTTTTTGAACGTTTTTTAAAGTGTTTGCTTTTATAATATATATATATATATATATATATATATTCAAAGACACAAGATTTTTATTCAATTTATTTACTTGAATTAATACATACTTGATTAATGATTTATATGATACTTTTAAGGAGACTATGATCGACAAGCAAGAAGTCCTGCTCCTCTATACGAGTCTGGATCTTCTATTACATGTGATTATAGGTTTATAAGCTATAAGCTTTCGTCGAGGAATGTTTGGCAAATGCTATGATCTTTCAATATTGGATAAATAGATAGATAATAGCTGAAATTATATATCTATATATCTCTTTCGGCTCAATTTGTTTTGGGATAGTTATAATCGGAAGCTCATAGCATTGGGCCCTATAAATCCCAATTTAGTGCTTCTTCTCAGCCAATAGTGCCTATGCCCTCAACCCGTTCTAAAAAAAGGGGTTCTGTGTAATAAACTGTTGGAATTCAACAACCTCGGTTAAATTATAATCACAAAAATCCAAACATTTATCTATCCAGGCATGAGGTAAATTAGCAACGACTCCTTTGATATGAAAATAATTATGCATCATGTGCATGGCAGTAACAGCTTCGAATAGGTCATATATCATTCCTCATTCGAAATTGTAGATGCTTTCAGACCGTTGAGAAACGAAATTCATATATAGATCTAACACGATTTTATCATTTGAACCTAATTATATCACTTTAAAAAATAAGGAGATAAAATATTTTGCAATAATCAGTCGTTCAACTTGCCAACTACATGTATGTTCTTCACTAATCAGGATCCTCTATTCCATAATCATTTCATATGATATTCCAATATAATTATCGCAAGCTAAGTGTGAAAGACTAATCAAGCTCAACATATTCCACATCAGCAAATGATCAATTTCAGATCAATGGCAGCTCACGTACTTACTTCTAGAAGATACTTTAACAGCTTAATAGTTAGTTAGTTACTGCATATTAGATACATATAAATAGACTTGTAATTGACTTTTACATAAAATAAAATAAAATCATATTTTCTTAGCTAAACTACCTTCTTCTTCATCTATCTTGCTCCTATAAATCCTAGTTTCTACACATTCTATCTTCAATCTGATAGAGTTTACATGGTATCAGAGCAACTCAGTTCTTTCTTGGTATTGAGATTCAAAGAACAACATCAGGTACATACCTTAATCAAAGGAAATATATTTCAGATATCCTATCAGATTTTGGTATTGAAGATTGTAAGCCTACTTCTACTCCTCTTCCACAGGGTATCAAATTAACTCTAAATGATAGTGCTCCACTTCCTAATCCAGAATCTTATAGGAGATTAGTGGGCAAACTTTTATATCTAAATTTGTCTAGACCTGATGTTACCTATGATGTGCAGCAGCTAAGCCAGTTCATTCATGCCCCTACCACTTCTCATTGGACTTCTGCAGTACATCTTCTCAAATACCTTAACGGTACACTCTCTTCAAGTTTGTTTTATCCTTGCTCTGGTGAATTTTCTGTTCAAGCATATTGTGATGCAGATTGGGGATCTTGTTTGGATACTAGAAAATCTTTAACTGGTTATTGTGTCTTTCTTGGTGATTGTCTAATTTCATGGAAAACAAAAAAACAATATACGGTTTCTAGAAGTTCTGCTGAAGCTGAGTATAGAGCATTGGCTAGTACAACATGTGAGTTAGATTGGATTAACTACATTGCTTCAGATCTTGGCCTTCATCTTCCTACTCCTATTTCACTTTTCTGTGATAATAAGGCTACAATTCACATTACTCAGAATCCAGTTTTTCATGAACGTACTAAACATTTGGATATTGATTGCCATATTGTTCGGAATCACTACAAGTCTGGATTTTTGAATTTGCATCATATTGCTTCAAGATTACAGATAGCAGACATTTTTACTAAGTCTTTGGGCACTAATCAGTTTGTTCTTTTAGCTTCCAAGCTTGGAATGGTCAAGCATGAGGGGGTTGAAAGACTAATCAAGCTCAACATATTCCACATTAGCAAATGATCAATTTCAGATCAATGGCAGCTCACTTACTTCTAGAAGATACATGTAACAATGTAATAGTTAGTTAGTTACTGCATATTAGATATATATAAATAGCCTTGTAATTGACTTTTACATAAAATTAAAAAAAATCATATTTTCTTAGCTAAACTACCTTCTTCTTCTTCATCTATCTTGCTTCTGTAAATCCTAGTTTCTACACATTCTATCTTCAATCTGATAGAGTTTACAAAGTGTAAAAGGTGACATCACACTAATTTACATTTGTCATCTATTGAAAACAATGAAATATAAGATGAAATATCATCTTAATTAGAATAGATCAGGATCCAATTAATTCCAATCTTCACTTCAGTCAGAATAGATCACGATCCAATTAATTCCGTTCGATCACTTCAGTCAGCGTGACAATGTTCATGCAATTGGTCTACTCTAGGTTCATTATGCTCTAGCATGTCAAATGAAACAATTTCTCCATGATCAATCGTATATAGATTGGAAAATGAGCAATGAAAAAATACGTGAAAATTATGAATTAAGAGGTCTCATGTAATGCACATGCCCTTACGTCGATCATTCGATTTAGAAGCAAACTCTAGATAGCGTTCATTTTGAAACACTTTTTACTATTAATACTCATATTTCACCATCATAACTTTCTTTTATTTATGGAAGATAAAAATAAAATTAGAATCATTGAATATCACTAAATTAGCTTAATTTACAATTATACGAACTATAAATCAACATCTAACTACTTATCAATAGTTGCAACGTTTATCAAAATTAATAATAATCAATGATATAATACACAATTAAAATTAATAATTCATAATCACTCCACACTTTATTAAGCAAAAATAATGAATATATTTTATATTTTGCAAGTAGTTATATTCCTATTGTCGTTTTTTTATGCCACACCTTTTCCTCTAAAACTATGAGACGAGTAGTTCTAATATTATTATTTTAATTTTTTTTAGCATAATATAAATATCTTTTATATTATAAATGCTTTAGAATTTTTTGTTATAAACTAGGATTATTAAAATTTTAATGGTCAAGAGGAGTTAAAAAATATTTACAAAAATTTAAACATTTATGCATTCATTGATAGTAAAATCGACAACGACTCCTCCCATATTTTAAACCTTGTGTATGAGGAAAAATAATAAAGGCAAACATAAACACACACAAAAAAGGTAATTTTGCTTTTGCCTAAAATCGAATGAAGTTGATAATGATTTACGACATATAGCCCGCTTTAAAATCATTAACTGAGATTATCGTGATTGTGTTTAAAGAAGATATTATCTTAATTATTACTTGAATAAAATTGAGATATTAATAATTCTGACTTTTACATGGAAGAAAAGTGATTATTGCTTTTCATACGAGAATGGAATTCGAGTAATGAAAAATTAATTTTCTTTTCCAATTCTGAAAGAGATAATCTGAATACCCCTAAACCATTACGTTATTACTTAATAAGCAGAATTTGTCAACTCACAAAAGAAAAAATTGCAGGAAAAAAAGAGAATTAATTGCATGTCAATGGAGTCCATAAATAAGCCAAAATCTTGCATTTCTGTAGAGTCTCTCTCTCTCTCTCTCTCTCTCTCTCTCTCTGATTTTTAGCACTTTTCATTTTCCCAGTGATTACCCAAATAATTCTTCTTCTTCTTCTTTATTTTAAGAAATCATGCATATATAAACACTAAATCTTGTTCTTTCTTTTTATTTTTTGTTGTTGTAAAAAAAGTGGATTCTCTTTTATCAGAAACCATGGATTTGTGTAGGGAATAAATCAAAAAGTGAAAAGATAATTCGTTTCTCTTGGCCCTCACAAATCTGTCCAAAGCTTTTTGTTTTTTTCATCTATCTTTCACACACACAGCCATAGTTTTCTTGGGAATTTTGGTAATAGGATGCACGTCTCTTTCTGGGGCAACATGGAAGCAATTTTCTGTGTTTAAGTTGTTTTCATTTCGAATCGTGGTTTCGGGGTTGGTTTCTCTTGAAAGTTTTCTTCTTATTAGAAACCTTTTTTTTTTTTTTTTTAATTTTGATTTTTGGGAAAGATTGGAATTAAAAGTCTTTGTTTTTTGATGGAAAAGAAAATCGGGTTTTGACTTGGTTGGGAAATCTGGAATGGAGCCCTGATTTCCTGGTGATCCTAAATCTGGCTGAATCGGATTTCTTGAAACTTTTACATTTTGTGAAAAAGGGAGAATTAAAAAGATTTTTTAAAAAAGGTAGTTATTGAATAACATTTTGTATTAGTTGCCATTAGTTTGTCTGAACGTGAAAAGATAGTAATCTTTGTTTCGTATACCCGTTTTTGGTCTCTCTCTCTCTCCCATCCCTAGTTTCTCTCTGCCTCTCCCATTAAATTCCCTCTCCTCTCTCTTGCTCTGTTTTCTTCTCTCTCTAAGGGCTTTCCTCCTCCTCCTCCTTCCTGTTTGCTAAAGACATAGGAGAGAGAATCAGAGCAAACTTCTCTCCTCTCTCTCTCTCTCCTTCTCTCTCTTTCTCTCTCTTCATCGCTCATGTTGATCTTTGACAAGGTTTCGAAGCAAACAAACCTCGAATGCTTCTTGGATTGCATAACACCTGTGGTCCCATCTCAATTATTGTCCAAGGTTTGTTCCTCAACGATTTTCTTTACGTGTTTGGACATAATGTTTGTTTTATCAATGCCAATATTTTATTACACACATTGTAATATTGTAATATGTGTTTTTCTGTTGTTGTTTCGTTTCACGAAAAAAGAGTGAGATGAGGAAGCTGAATAGGGTTTGGCATCCATGGGAAAGAGAAAAGGTAGAGTACTTTAGTTTAGGTAATCTTTGGAATAGCTTCGATGAATGGAGTGCTTGTGGAGCTGGAGTTCCTATTCTTTCCGATGATGGCCAAGATTTGATCCAATATTTCGTCCCTTATCTCTCTGCAATCCAAATCTTCACCAGCAATTCATCTCTGAGCTGTTTGAGGTATGGTTTCGTCTTCATCATTCTATGATCATTATATCATCATACTTATTTGAGATTGTTGTCATGCAACATTAATGTGGATAGGGATAGGGATAGGGATAGGGAAGAGAGTGATCAGTCAGTGAGTGAGACAAGAGAAGACTCGTTTAGTGATTCGTTGAGTGATGAGAGCGAGAGCGAGAAGGCCGTCTCAAGGTGGGACGGATGCTCCTCCGAGGACGACACCAACTTCTCCCACCCCAATGGAAGATTGGGCTTTCTTTACTTTCAATACTTGGAGAAATCATCTCCTTATGGAAGAGTTCCTCTCTTCGATAAGATCACTAGCTTAGCTCAACGACACCCTGGATTAATGTCGTTGAGAAGTGTTGATCTTTCACCGGCTAGTTGGATGGCTGTCGCCTGGTTAGTCCTCTCACCTAATGATCCAATACGAAATTCAGAACCACGACTAAAAACTTCTGAAATCGTCTTTGTGAATGATACTTAGGTACCCTATCTATCACATTCCAGCAGGAAGAAGTGTGAAAGACTTGCAAGCATGCTTCCTTACATATCACACACTTTCCTCTTCTTTTCAAGGTGCTTCTTCTTCAAACTCGAGACTCATCTTATAAGATTTCTGATCGGTTACTGACATGTATGGGGTTGTTGTTTCGTAGATATGGATGTTGAAGATGATGGCGAGAATGTAGCTAGGAAGAAAGCAAAGGAAGGAGAGAGCATTTCTCTGTCCCCATTTGGCTTGGCCACCTATAAGATGCAGGGGGACGTGTGGATTTCGGACAAGGCTGGTCGTGATCGAGAGAGGCTCTTGTCTATGGTGAGCGTCGCAGATTCGTGGCTAAAGCAATTGCAGGTCCAGCATCACGACTTCAACTACTTCATGGGACTTCGTCGTGGCTAGAATGAATCCGATCTGATCGAGCATTGTAGTAGGCAAAGTGCGAGAAAGGAGTGGCCTTAGTGTCGTAGAAATGTCGATTATGTTAAATTTGTTGCTTATAGCATGAAAAGCAGGAGTTGGGAATGTGCTTTCTTGTTTATATATGGAAGAAATGGGATCACTAGAGGTGTTTGTTTTATCCATTTTGGTTATGGTGTATTAGATGCAGGGGAGACAATATAAGTAGGCTTTGCAAATTTTGTCTCTAAAACCTCTTTGTGTACTTCCAAACACTTTCTACATTCTCTCTTGTTCCCACACCACTACTTTTGGCATGGCCCGTTTGTTTTAAGGGATGAGATTGTTAATATTGATTAAGTTGGTGAGATCGTACTATTTACCAAAAGGATGATGTCGACGTTTAACATTACTCTCTGACGCATATTTAGTATAATGGATCATATTTTGTGAGATGAACCATCTTCTACTTTCACTACATTATACTTTCAAATTTAAATGCACGAGTTATCATGTATCATAATTCACGTGACAGCCTCATGACAGCTAGATATCTTGTAGTCCTTTTATTATTGGGTTATTATGTGACGGATAACTTTCCTTATAGTTCTTTTCATTTACGACATGCCATTTTTAACCTTATCATCTCAAATTATCCATCACCTTGAATTTTTAACTATGACTACATTATCTGCTTTTAGGCTCAAATTATTGACTTTGAGCCTACGACTTATAGCATTATGTATATATGATGATGATAATTCTCAAATTTTGGATTCTATTGAAAGTTCAAATGTTTGATCATGTATGACATTGTTAAAAAATTGATGATGATGATGATGATTAGTGGTGATAAATCGAATGATCATGTTGTAGATGAAACGATGTGGACAGGTGGAGATTTGTCAAAGTAATTAACTTTTTTTTCCTTATATGTTCTAAAAAAATTATTAGTTTGGTATTAGATATATATATATACATGAGGTATTATTGGTATATTCATAAGGTATTAGTGGTATATTTTTGAAGGTATTAGTGGTACACTCATAAGGTATTAGTTGCATATTCATAAGATATTACGTGTATAATTGAAATATATGTTTTAGTGAATGTATTATTCAAGGTATTACTTGTTACATGTTAATGTATTACTCATATTACTTAAAAATATAACAATAAGTGTTTGGGCACGCAAAACCTACTCTTAGAAATAGAGAATATCATGTTAGAGAATAGAGATACTTGCCTATAAATATCCGATATTAGCTCAGTATATTTCTTCAATTTTCTACATTATATTTAGGTCAAACTAGTCTATTCCATTTATGCATGCCTAGCTAGTACTTGATCTCGACTTTGAGATTGTCAATTCAACTCTATTACATATATCTTTACACAAAAATATATACTTGTAACACTCATGACTCCCTATTAGAAAAATGAGATTGCGATATCATTTTTTGTTTTTTTTACAACAAATTATCATAAAATATGATAATAAAGACTAGCTGACAATACGTTGTCACAAAAAGTAATGTAAAACAACTTATGTGCAACAACATTTGTTGTCGATATACATGTACGGCAACAATATTGCAAAGAAACTATTTACGGGAAGATTTTTGTGTTATAATTTAATGATGACATGTGTCGCAAATTGTATTTGCAACAACATTTTGTTGTCGTAAATACTCATTTTTCTTATAATGAAATCCACACGATAACATTTCTGTATTGGATGGATTCTACAAAGTAGAATATATATACGTATGAGAGTCGAAGACAATAAGAAGAGATGATGATGATGCATGGGCCTGCAAGCATATTCAGTAGTTATAACGTTTACTTCACCTTCTCATTCATATATATATATGGTCCATCTTTTAGCCGCCATAGATGCCCCTCATTTGACTTTACTTATGCCTTTTTAGAATATTTGAAGTTAAGACAAAACTTTGATTGAATGATGCACTTGGATCTTAAGACAAAGCTTCATCATTAATGTTTGGGTACTCAACCACCATGATCTGCAATGATGATAAAAGGGAAGTTTTCATATATCTTGGAGTTCTGTATATATGATTGATATATGCTAGCTAGCATTATGTTTTAATTACATGTACATTATAATTAACGATACCGGCCATCGTGTGCACATTAATACCACTGACGTGTTAGATCGATATCCAACATATATATCAAATAATTTCACTTTCTGTATAGCGAGGATGAGATCACTACACGTCTGCGGTGGACATATTAAGAGCTGCACGCCGTGGACATTTTAGTATTTCCTACATTCTAATTATTATTATTATTTTTACTTAATTTAAGGACAACATTTGTTTTTTTTTTTTAACGATAATTGAAATCATTCTCAATGACCGACTTAATATTTGTACGTTTTATATCCATTCCGATTTTAAAAACATAATTGAATGTAATTTTTTTAAGGATTAATTACGTACAAAATCACGAACTCAGGATTTAGTTTCAATTGTAAATTGAAATTTATATGTAACACCTAAAACACTCAATTTAACACTTGTTTCAGATCGGGACATATTTGGGTTTTTTGGGCATCAATTGTTGACGTGAAGTTTAATTAATTGTATAAGTTAACTATTGATTTATGCGTGGATGATGACTATATTTAAAATAATTACATATTGACAATTAAAATATATAATTTGGGCTCACACGTCAGTAATTGTAGTTTGAAAAATCCAAACATGTTCCACATTGAAACAAATATTAAATTCATGAACGTTTTTTGTGTTACAGTTAAAAGTTCATGTTGTAACTAAAACTAGTCTAAATTCGTGCTTTTTTACGTAATTAACACATTTGCTAATTTCTTTTGAAGCTTAATAGATGCAGAAATAACTTTTCTACTTACTTCATTTTGACGAATTAATAACATAGAGAAGGCATTGTTTGATATCATTATATATGTTTTGAGGCTTTTGGTTAGATAGGTTTTACTCACAAGTTTAGATTTTGATGTATATGAGAGTAATTAATGTCATATATTAGTGAGAAAATGCATTGCAAAATGTCAATATATATCCTAATAGCACCAATGGATTCATATAGATTTCAAATCCATTTCTTGAGTCCTAGCCCTTAGTCCAAACACAATCTAATTAAATTACGTGGGTTTTTTAAACAAACAATTAAAGAAATATAGAGCTTTAGCTTTTGTGTTATCAAATTTCGTGTTCGATCTTAATTTGATCATATCTATATAACTTATAATACTTTTTCCTCAATTTTAGTCCTATATTGTTCAATATTTTGAAATAATATTTCAAAAAATAAAAACTAGAACAAATTAATAAGATTCAATACATGATAATGCAATTTCAGTTTTAGATGAAGAACATGCATATATATAGTTATATCCTCAATAATTAATGTATATAAATCCAAAGAATTACAATGAGAAAGAAGTTAGAATTGAATGGCAAAGGTGGTGTTACTAGAAATGATATTAATTTTCTTATTGGGAGCCAAGTTATCAACCAGCATAGAACAATTGACAAACACCAGGAATTCCCTCATCCGAAATTCTCCAACCACAACCCTAACAGGCACCTTCACCTTCACCAGCAACGGAACCATGCCGTTTTTCCGGCCCTCGTTGTAGGCCTCCTGCAGGCCCGACCCGAAATCACTTTCCCCGGCCAAATCCACCTCCATCAGGGTCACGTTGTTGTGCCCCTGATGGAAGCTCGGGAGCTTTCCGGAGCAGAGGTCGCTGTCGGAATAGACGACGTTGACGGAGCTATCTTGGCCGTAGATGAACCCTATGTTGGCGTTAGGGTTTTCTGCTCTAACGGTGACGACAAACGCCGTCTTGAGGGTGAAATCGGGCTGCATGTCGAAGGCCTTGACGTTGAGATTCTGGACGTTGTAGGAAGGGAGCTGGGGTTTGTAGGAGTAGTAGAAATAGTAGGCGAGGATGGAGAGAGAGAGAATGTGGAGAAAGAGAATGCAATAGCAGCAGCAGATGCATTTCAGACATGGCCTTCTTGATCTGCCTGCCTTCATCTTGTTGTTCTTTGTGTAGTTGGAGTTGTACCTTGGAGGAGGAGGAAGAGGCCCTTTGCCTCCATTGTTGCCTTCCTCCATCGTCACGTATGGATTCGGAAGCCTTCCCATTTTGTTCGGAACGATGTCAAGAAAATGGCCTTAGCCACCGTTGATCGGAGGGGGGAAATGGACGTTCATGGCTTCTGTTTCTTGCATATCCAGAGAGAGAGAGAGAGAGAGAAGTTTTTTTCAAATATGTGTGGTTATATATAGTCAAGCTCCTATATCTTGTTTTGACTTTTAATCTCTAAAGACTTTTTTATATCAAACTCATAAAATCTATGTTCTCATCAGATTAATTACGTGGATGTTTTGAAGAAGAATTCCCACAAAACATACACACAACTCATGGTTCTTGATATGTATGACATCTTATCCCCACATCTTTGTTTTTAATAGGATCCGCTCACTTAATTTTAAATTAAAGATTAAATTTCCTAATCCGGCATTTATTTTTTGGGGTCATATAACGTGTGTGTTTATAACCCTAAGGAAAATGTTTAAATGTTTACGGTGGACAACACTTAATATGTCCACCGTTGATGTGTAATGATCACATTCCCAATTATATGGAAATTCAAATTAATTGATATGCTGGATTTTTGTCACGTCAGCGGTAAGCACATTAGCATGTACTCACGGTTAGGGTTGTAAACGAATCGAATCGAATCGAATACCATGATATTCTATTCGTATTCGTTTATTATTCGAATAACAAATGCGATTCTTATTTGATTCGTTTAACATATTCGAATATAAATATGAATATTCGAATATTCGTATTCGAAAGTTTTAAACTTAAAATTTCAAAAAAAAAAATCAAATATTTTTTTCTCAAATTAATATGCCTATATAATACTTAAATAAACAATAAAATAGTACTTGAATGAGAGATGAGAGAGATAGGGTTTCAAGTTTTAGACACTTAGGAATTATTATCACTTTTTACATACTTAGACAATTTTTAGGAATTATTTCACTGTAATTATATAATAATAATACTTAGGCATTACTTATAAATATGTGGAATTCCATTTATGAGTATATATATATATATAAAGAACTTACACACATATATCTATATATATATATATTATATAATATATATAATTATTCGAATATATTCACTAATACTCGAATCGAATACCGCCATATTCTTATTCGTATTCGGATAATATACGAATATAAAAAGGTATTCTTATTTGGATTCTTATTTATATTTTTCGAATTCGAATCACTATATTCAAATTCGAATACCGAATCGAATAAAAAAGATTCGATTCTTTTACAACCCTACTCCCGGTGGTAGGTTAGCAGAACTGATATATAAAACTATAGTCTTAAAGATATGGGCTTTTCCGTTTATAAGATATGTGGACTTTTAGTCCATGAATCCATATTGCGTTATAAACTATGAGGCCCGGCCCAAATTTTGAATAAGATTCCTTCATCTTTGTCCTCCCTTGTTTCCACGCTCAATATTAGAAATCCAAAATTTCCCAATTTTTAGGGTTTGTAGATAAAAGGAGAAACAGATTACTGTTATAGGTAGGGGTGAACATCATTTCTCTCTGAGCAAATCGATATTTTTAAAGTTACAATCTGGGTGTCCAAAATTTGGTTTACCTATGTCCTGTCCTCTTAGAAATGAATGACAAATTCTTGAATCCATGCGTTTCAAACAGTTTCACACTAGTACCTTACGCTTTTTGCAAAACAGAGCAAGAATCCATGCCCAATCTGCTTCCCCACCGCGCCGGAATACTCGCCGCTTCTTCCAACCACCCACCAATAAGCCTCTGTCAGACCCCAGAGGCATCAATTTTACAGACTCCGACATCGTCAAACACAACATTGCTATCACCAATTACATGCGGAACGGCAAATGCGACGCCGCATTGCGCTTGTTCAACTCCATGCCTCGCAAATCTTCCGTCTCCTACAACACCATGATATCTGGCTACTTGTCTAATGGCAACTTTAAGCTCGCCCAGCACCTGTTTGATCAAATGCCGCTCAAAGACTTGGTCACTTGCAATATAATGATCAGTGGAAATGTAAAGTTCAAGAATCTCGGCGCTGCACGCCGCTTGTTCAATGAAATGCCTGTGAAGGATGTTGTTTCGTGGAATGCAATGTTATCTGGGTACGCGCAAAATGGGTTCTTGGATGAGGCAAGTACATTGTTTGATGTGATGCCGGAGAAGAATGAGATATCCTGGAATGGGATTCTTGCTGCATATGTTCAGAATGGCAAGATTGAGGAGGCAAGGAGGTTGTTTGAGAGGAAAGAGCATTGGCCGTTGGTTTCTTGGAATTGTTTGATGGGTGGGTACTTGAAGAAGAAGATGTTGATTGAGGCAAGGCAGATTTTTGACCGAATGCCTTATAAGGATAAGATATCTTGGAATACGATGATTACATGTTATGCCCAAAATGGGAAGATGGAAGAAGCTAGGATATTGTTCGAAGAATCTCCCACTCGAGATGTATTTACATGGACAGCCATGGTGTCCGGTTACATACAGAACGGGCAGTTGGATAAGGCTAGGAGGATTTTTGATGAAATGCCCGAGACAAATGTTGTTTCATGGAATGCAATGATCGCAGGGTATGTGCAAAGCAAGAATATGGATTTAGCTACAGAGCTATTTGAAGCAATGCCATGTAGGAATATTAGTTCTTGGAATACAATGATAACTGGTTATGCACAAAATGGTGCTATTACTCAAGCTAGAAATTTATTCGATAGGATGCCACAACGGGATTGTATCTCTTGGGCAGCAATCATCGCTGGCTATATTCAGAATGGTGATAGCGATGAGGCATTGCGAATATTTATTGAAATGATGAGGGATGGAGAAAGGTTAAACAGATCTGTATTTACTTGCGTTTTAAGTACATGTGCTGATATTGCTGCTTTTGAGCTTGGCATGCAAATACATGGGTGTGTTGTTAAAGCAGGATTTGAGTTTGGCTGCTATGTAGGCAATGCTCTTCTTGCCATGTATTGTAGATGTGGAAGCATCAATGAGGCATATGAAATATTCAACAGAATCGAGGATAAGGATGTCGTCTCATGGAATACAATTATTATTGGTTATGCAAGACATGGCTTTGGAAAAGAAGCTCTCAAACATTTTGATTCAATGAAACAAGAGGGTATCCAACCTGATGACGTTACCATGGTAAATTTTAATTTAATTTCTCAATGCAAAATATCTTTCCTAATGATTTGTGGGTTCTATTTATTCATTGATTGCTTGTTAACTGCTTTATAACAAACTCATTGTTGTTTGTAAGTATTAACTTATGGAGCCTGTCTCGATTTAGGTTGGTGTTTTATCAGCATGTGGTCATACGGGCTTAGTAGACAAAGGGAGATATTACTTCTACTCCATGAGCCAAGATTACAGCATAGTTGCAAACTCAAAGCACTACACCTGCCTGATTGATCTTCTAGGCCGAGCCGGGCGCCTAGCTGAAGCTCAAGATCTAATGAAAAGTATGCCGTTTGAGCCAGATGCAGCAACATGGGGAGCTCTTCTCGGTGCCAGCAGGATTCATGGAAACACCGAGCTGGGAGAAAAGGCAGCTGAAATGATCTTTGCTTTAGAACCTTGGAATGCTGGGATGTACGTTCTGCTTTCTAACTTATACGCAGCTTCAGGGAGATGGGCCGATGTTAACAAGATGCGATTGAAAATGAGGGACACGGGTGTGAGTAAAGTACCAGGGTACAGCTGGGTAGAAGTGCAAAACAAGATCCACACATTCTCTGTTGGAGATTTCACCCATCCTGAGAGTGAGAGCATATATGCATTCTTGGAAGAGTTAGATTTGAGGATGAAGGAAGATGGCTACGTTTCAGCCACAAAATTGGTTCTACATGATGTGGAGGAAGAAGAGAAACAGCATATGCTTAAGCATCATAGCGAAAAATTAGCTGTTGCTTACGGAATAATGAAGACACCGAGTGGGAGGCCGGTTCGTGTTTTCAAAAACTTGCGAGTTTGTGAGGATTGCCACTCTGCAATCAAGCACATAGCCAAGATTGTAGGGAGATTGATCATCCTTCGTGATCCTAATCGATTTCACCACTTTGAGAGAGGTGTGTGTAATTGTGGAGATTACTGGTGATTATGGATTGAATTCTATAAGTTTGGTTTGTTTAACATCCATTATATACTTGTGGTATTATATTCTTGAAGAACCAAATGAATTCATCTCGTTACTTAGTAAAAAATTTGATACATTGAAAAAGAAAGAGAAGCTAAAAACAGTTATCCATGGCATAATTCTATATAATCATAAAACTGCTTCACTGAATTAATCCATTATCCTTTCTTTTTTATCTTCATCCCAACTTCATTATATAGGCCCCTAAACATATTAGTTGAAATTACAATAATTACAATAATTACAATGTGTAAAGATAATTACAAAACTTTCCTTAAAATCAATTAATAATTAGTTAAAATTATAGATAAGTGCAAAGATAATTACAAATTGTCAGTTGAACTATCTTGTTTTAGATCAAGTGTCCTTTTTTTTAATTAGTCCTGATATTTTATAAAATTAGACATTTGTAGATTTTTTTCAATAAGTTTTGAACACTTTAAATGTTATTATGGGCAACAATCAGGATTAGTTTGAGCAAAATATGAGCTGTACATTATTTAATTAATTTATAAGTATTATCATTATTAAAATTAAGGAAAATTATTCTTATTTGATTTTTTGTTTTAATTATACATCCTACTTACAATGCCAAACCTCTTCCAGTCCATGTATTTACCAATGTAACATTTTGGTTTTTATTTACTACTACCTATTGTTTTCTACTTTTTTTGAAAATACTGGAACTAAATAATAAATTTAAGTTACCAAAAAAATAAATTGACATTTATACTTTCTCGTCAAAACAACAGGCATATTCTTTCATGTACAATTTTTTTAAGAATGTGCAATCTTCTGTAATGCAGAAGTTTCAATTATAGCCCTCTAGTTATTCAATTAAACAAAAATAAGAACACTATTTATATAATAATATGTTTTAATGAGAAATTTGAAGTAACTAGTATGATTATATATATATATATATATATAATTGGAAAGCTCTTTAAATCCAATATTAAACTAATTTTAGTTAAAATATATTCAAAGTATACAAGAGTTTAGAGGAAGAATAATCAAAAGCCAAAACATGTAATTTTGTGTGAAGAGTTTAAATGTAAAACCTTTTATAGTAAAATTAAAAATAATATTAAATTGTTTTATTATCCTTAAAATTTAATATATATATATATATATATATATATATATAGTTCTTATACACATTATAAACATTGGGCGAAATGTAACTCAAGTCAAAATATATTAATTTAATTCATTGTATTTACGTGCAAGACTCTATCTTTTACTAGTACTAGGAAGATTAAAGGAGATGAATGTGTCGCATCAGAGAGTGGTAGTGGTGTAGACAATGACAAAAGCTCTCACTTATTAATAATCTGCTTCACTTAGAATTCATTAGGTACCACTCTCAAATTTCAATAATGGACAAAATACAGCACCACTTTCTGGATATTAGAGGCCTCAAACTTCATGTTTCAGAGCTTGGAACTGGTAATTTATTTGATTATGTCGTGTGGATTTCATGTCTGAAAATGGACAACTAACACTTCACTTTTGATCCATATGAATGGTGACAGGGCCTGCAGTGATATTTCTTCATGGTTTTCCAGAGATATGGTATTCATGGAGGCATCAAATGGTAGCAGTTGCAAATGCTGGATTTCGTGCAATTGCTCCTGATTTCAGAGGCTATGGCCTCTCTCAAACACCTCCTCGACCTCACGACGCTACTTATAAGGATCTTGTCGACGATCTCCTCCTCATGCTCGATGCTCTCAGTGTTTCTAAGGTTTCGTGATCATCGTTAATATGCACATACATGTACAGCAATGTGTAAGAATGATAACAATTTATTTATGTGGTGAGGAACATGCAGGCTATATTGGTGGGAAAGGATTTTGGAGCACGAGTAGTTTACCATTTTGCCCTCGTCCATCCAGAAAGAGTGGTGGCAGTTGCAACACTTGGTGTACCATTCGTCCTCATTGGCCCTCAACATTTCAATGCAGATCTCTTTCCTAGAGGCTTTTACATATTAAGATGGCAGGTCACTTTTATGCATCAATGCTTTTGTATCTGAAACATTAAGTCATTGCAAATTGAGTAGAGTCTTTAGATAATCATCTACTGCTGGCTGCATTAATCTTGCAGGAACCAGGGAGAGCTGAGAAAGACTTTGGACGTTTCGATGTTAAAACTGTGATAAAGAAAATTTACATTATGTTCTCTGGGAGTGAACTCCCAGCAGCCTCTGATGAGCAAGAAATTATGGATTTGGTCGATGAATTGACCCCGTTGCCCGCCTGGTTTAACGAGGAAGATCTACAGAATTATGCAGAATTGTATGAAAAATCTGGTTTTGAAACAGCACTCCAGGTTCCATACAGGTAAACATGGGAATTCATACTTCAACTCAATATTTTGAAAAATACCCTGTAAAAGCAAGAATAATGTTATTATGTAGAAATTTTATTGAATTATCCATCGTATCGGGGTGATGCTACATGACAGGGCATGGATGGAAGAGTATGGAGTTGATGAGCTTAAAGTTAAGGTTCCAGGTCTGTTACTTATGGGAGAGAGAGATTATGTGTTGAAATTTGCAGGATTTGAACATTACATAAGAAGTGGAATGGTGAAGGAAAATGTACCTGATTTGGAGATTATTTTCCTACCTGAAGGAACACATTTTGTGCAAGAACAATGTCCTGATGAGGTGAACAAGCTCCTCATTACCTTCATCAACAAGCATACATGAATCGAGTTATGCATTTCCAAACGAGCATAATCATCATCAAAGTTCAATGCCACTACTTGCAAAGTTGGCCTCTATGTTTCTTAGTTAATGCAATAATATGATGTTTTTGCTTGGTTTGTGCTTTCAGTTGTTACCTTTTTATTCCTGTAAAATCACTCTCCAGTGCAATATTTATCTGTTGCTCTTTACTCTGAGCAGAACGGATTTAGTTGATTTGAGAAGTCTTTTCATTATTTGGTTGATCAATATAAAATAACAAAAAATATGATCATATCAATCACAAAAACTCCTGCATCCACTGTAAATCATAATAAACAAATGTTAATACTTCTTCGCAAATATATAAATAAAGCATGATTCTTTTAAAGAAAAAATGTTCACCTCCCATGAAGGAAATCATCGACCTCTATTCGTTTGATCCTTGAAGGCTTGGACATCCTCTGTAAGGAGCCTAGGGGAGATTGCCATGGACATGAGTTCTTGAAGTAGAAGCTTGCAGGCATAAGGTAGGTTTATCTGTTAAGACAACAAGTAGCTCAATGTTATAATATCAGTAGTAAGACTGAAAATGAAATAGATTAAAACCAATTTCCACCTGAACAATGTCTGTTTTGTTCTTGCAGCTTCTGCATTCAAAACTATGTTTCTTTAGATTAGCAATCGCTATAATGCCACACTTCTCACAGACATGAACCCTATAAGCATCACTCTGATCGAACAACCTCTCTTTCAGGAAATGTGCGGCTCCATGAGCTATCATGCAGTCGCGCTCCATCTCTCCAAACCTTAAACCACCGTCTCTAGATCTTCCTTCAGCGGGCTGTCTTGTCAGAATCTGCACTGGACCCCTACCCCGTGAGTGGATCTTATCATCCACCATGTGCTTAAGCCGCTGGTAATAAGTCGGCCCCAGAAATATCATTGCTGTCAGTTGACAGCCTGTGTGGCCATTGTACATTCTCTCAAAGCCACGCATTTGATAGCCACATTTGTGAAGAGCTTTACTAATGTTGTCCACCTGCAAAAGCTAGTGTTTAACTACATGCTCTTGAAAATATTACAACCTTGAAAGACATTATCAAACTACATTGTCTCAAAGCTGAAATGAGATAGGATACTCACAGTAACATCAGTAAAGGGTGTGGCATCTCCTTCCTTTCCCATGTGAGCAGCCACCTTCCCCATGATGCATTCAATGAGCTGACCAATTGTCATTCGAGAAGGAATAGCATGGGGGTTAACAATTATGTCGGGAGTGATTCCTTCAATTGTCCATGGCATGTCGTCCTGTGTGTAAGTCATTCCTATTGTTCCCTTTTGTCCATGTCTGCTGCTAAATTTGTCCCCAATTTGAGGTATTCGAACAGATCGCATCCGGATTTTAACAAACCTCAATCCATCAGAATTCGTAGTCAGCAGAACCTAATAACATGAGCAAGTTGGGAAAAAAGATAAAACACGAGAAAGATATCAAAGAAACGGTCATAGGATATACACATTTACTGAAAACTTGCAGCCACTCCACTGATTATCATTAGCATTCTTCATACTCTAACATCTAGGCACACATGTATGTATGTGTGTGTGTTCAGACTTGAGAGAGAGACAGAGAGAGAACCATGTATGTCATGCTAGCATATAAAGCCTGCATATTTCTACTTAAGAAGAAATTTACTCATAGTTATGCGATTCACATACCTGATCCACAATTCCTGTTTCACTATGGCGTAAACTAGTGCTATGATCCTTGCTTGTGAATCTCCCAGATTTTCCTTGAGCTTCTTCTTGAGAAACAGGTGTTGTCTTTCCAATAATGACATCATCACCTGAGACTCGTGTCCCCTGATACGAGCATATATTCAGCACAAAGTTGTCATAATCGTTTTGTTGTTAGAATGGAAAAAATAAATAACATACTCACGGGAGGTGCAAAACCATCATCATCTAGTTTGTCATATGATCCATGTCTCATTCCCTACAAACAACATTGCAGTTATACCCTTTCTTCGTGGAGGAAAACCAATACAAAAATGGATTTAATGACATTCGAAAATTAACCAACCAGGGTGCTATCCCGGTTAGGACGACCAAAATCCTCTTTCACTAGTGTTCCCATCTTCTTCTCTTCATCTCTACCGAACAAGGACAAAGAAAGGGTAAGAATAGAAAGCAGAGAATGGTGGTAAAATACAGGGGACTCAGAGGAGTAAATAAGTTACCGATATGAACGGAAGAATAAAGAACGAAAGAATCCTCGGTCAATTGAAGATTGATTCATGATTATGGAATCTTCTTGGTTATAACCAGAATAGCAGGCGATGGCAACAATGGCGTTCTTATTCGAACACAGAAAATATTAACATTCTTGATTATGGGAAGAAGAAACAAATGAATGAAAGAAAATAACGGAAAAAATCCTTACAATGCCAGCTGGAAGCTGCCTAAAATGCAAATGCTCCATAGCTCGAGTAGTGACAAGAGGCTTTTGAGGATAGTAAAGTACATAGGCTAAAGTATCCTGTTGAACCACAAAAGTTGTGCATTCCAGAGAGTGATCAAACATGGAAACACTAGCAAACTTCAACAAGGAAAAAACTATGAAGCTCGCACCATTCTTAGTTGGAAATTAGTAACATATATTCCCATTGCCTGTTTTCCCATTGCAGACTGGTAAGTATTACGAGGGGACTGCATCAAGAGAAGCACACTTCAGTTTATAACATATTATCATCCAGCTTGTGCACAAAAGTCAGAAACAAAAGCAAAGCAAACCTGGTTGTGGTCAGGAAATGGTATGATTGAAGCACAAACACCCAATATCAGTGATGGATGGATTTCACAATGTGTGTATGTTTCAGAATAAGCATCATCAGGGCTAATCCTCGATTTGATAAGATCCTAACAAAATCATAGATGTCAAAACGAAATTAAGAGAGTTTCAAAACCTTTTAGAATAAATTCCAGCATCACATAACACAAGAAAGTCAATGGGGCTATTACATTTATTGTCATTGATATCATTGTAGTCTCCTCTTCTTCTGTGTCAACATACTCTATGTATCCATTACTGACAAGACTGTGCCAACCATATACTTCGGAGGATTCCTGCATAAGGCAAGCGTCGATAAATTCGTACAGCAGAAACATGTCATATTCAAGTCATTTTCTGTGAATACCCGTGGTTGCTCCTGCAGAGCAATAATGTCGGTCTTCTTTATAAGCAACTTTTGTTTTTCAACGATGAACAAAGGGCGACTACACCGGCCGTAGTCTGTATATAGTCGAAGCTCTTTAAGATGTATATCACGGATGATTCCAACTTCAGTGTTCACATCAACCTGAACGAATTAAGAAGGCACCCAAATTTCCATTTAGTGAGTGATAAGAAGTTATGGAAACAAATTGAGGAAATTCAGATTCATGTAACAGAAGTCCCCAAAAACCAAACAATCACCAGACAATACACATTTGAACACAATAAATAAAGATTTAAGAATTGTAGACCTGTCTCCTTAGCTGTCTGAGAGTCCTAACCAACTTCTCAGGAGTACGGTGAATAGCAACCCAGTTACCGTTCACAAATATTTTTGTGGCTTTAGGAATCACTGCTGGTGCTATTTCCTTCAAATAAAAAGTAATAAATAAGTTACTATTTACTCTATGATACTGCAAGTAATTAAGCAAACTCTAGAAATTCTTTAACCTCGAAATTCTCTGTACCCCACTCATCTAAAAACTCCAAGATGGGGTTTGCTACTGATCCTACTGTTATATACACCATCAGAGCAAGATTTTTAACCAGTCCACATGCCTGATATTAAACCAGTGTTAAAGATCAGAACATAAACCCAGCAATGGATGCATTAAGAAATGGATTGTGGAACGACATTCAATCATGATAGTATTACTTGTCCTTCAGGTGTCTCGGCAGGACACATCATTCCCCAATGCGAGTTGTGCAACTGTCTGGGTTTGGCCAGCTTACCTAGTCAACTCAGAATGAGATTTTAAGGTAACATAGACACAAGAAGAAAAATGGTAAAGCAGAAGGAAGTGGAAGTGTAAGAAAGGCTCACCCTCTCTGCCAATAGGCGAGTTCAATCTCCTCAGATGGGAAAGCGTTGAGGCATATGTCAAACGATTAAGGACCTGGTCACACGAAAAGTATGGAGACAATAAAAAGAGAATACAAATGAAACCAGCTCTTAAAACAAAATTTTAACCTGAGAAACTCCTGCTCTAGTTCCAGCCGCGTTTGCTTGCCCCCAATTCCCAGTAGCAAGGGAATACTTGAGCCCACTTGTGATTGTTTTTGCTTTAATCGCAAATTGCAAGTTTACATCCTTCCCACTATCCACACTCTGGTTCATTCACAATGAATTTCTTGACTATAAAACTACCAGAAACCTCAGAGTTTTCAAGAAATAAACTAAGTATGCCTTCAAATGATGAAACCTTTTGAACATAGGATCTGACATCTCTAGTTAGTTTCCTGAACAACTGCATAAAAAATAAAAGCAGGTTTTGACATCAACTCCACTTTAGCAAGGCAATAATATTTGAAATATTAAAGGAAGGAAGAATTAAGACCATTCGAAATAAACCGCCTAACAAGGGACCAGCAAGGTCCAGCCTCTTATTTGCATAATGATCCCGATCATCTTCTGCTCTGCGTCCAAGTGCACAAAGTAATAGCCTATGGATGACATACCTGCAAAAACCAATACTATTTTTTTAGCTCAGTACTATAGATCAAAGGCAGCTACCTCAAGTGAAAAACTCACCCAAAATAATAAGCTTTCTTAGATTCACAATTCTCCTCTGTACCAACATGTGGAAGCATCTCCCGTTGGAGGATTTCTTTAGCATATCTGACAAATAAATGCAAGGAATAATATGTTTGGAAAAGACACTGTATAGTAAAGTATCAGATAGGATTCAATTTAATGCTTACTTAATTCTTTTTTCTTTTGTAACACCAACCGTGGATCCTCTCTTGCCAATATAGTCCAGGGCAACCTTTCAAGAAAGAGTTCCAAGATATCAGAAATGTAGCAGAATAGAAGTGAAAATCTAAACATCCTGACATTTATCCTGCATTAAACTACTGTTAAGAACACAGAAACAATGCTATTACAGCTTGACTTTGAATCACGAATGCCTCTTCCAAGGAAGGCCTCAGCAACTCCATCATTTGTGCATCTTTAAAATCATAGCAGATATGTTCTAAAATATGTTTATCCGCTGTGAATCCCAGTGCCCGGAAAACAATAATTATAGGAACTTCAGTTCTTATGTATGGGAGTGTAGCACGTATGTACTGTCCCGAGGTTCCCTGCAATTTGAATATGCTGTCAATGAACCAGGACAAGAAGCAATGTATTAGAATGACAAAATTGAGTTCCACTTACCCCTTTTGCACCAGGTCTAGAAAGCATCCTAACAAACATGCCACTAGGTGGCTTATTTTGGGACTCTGCTATGGACCTAATTTCTGCTACATATGCATATTTGTTTGGCTGCCGTTTCTTGAAGACATAAACATGGTTGGTGCTCATCTTTTCCTGAGCAATAAGGACCTTCTCACTCCCATTTATAATGAAGTATCCACCTTGATCATAAGTGCACTCACCCACCTCTGTTAAGTCTTTCTCAGGCAGATCATACAAACTACAATAGCTCGAACGCAGCATTATCGGAACCTAAAAGTTACACTAAAACATATAAGCCATTCAAAGTTCCCAATCCATGAAAACACTGATCTGACCACATAAATCCCAGTACCTTTCCAATGAAAACCTTGGTGAAGTCTTGAGTCTCAATCACCTCTTCGCAATCATACCCTTTCTTCACAACTTTTTTCGTGACATCCACATACAATGGCGAAGAATACGTCAAGTTCCTCAGCCTTGCAGCTTTCGGATACAGTGTATTGGTCTCTCCATCCGACTCCGTCATCATCGGCTTACTCAAGTATATTTGCCCAAAGCTGATCCTGTATACTGTCTGCAAATTCAACACCAAATTCATTCAATTTCAACGTTATATGAACAATAAGAAATTCAATCTCAAATCAAGAAGGGAACCTCAGCAAATTCGGAGGTCCGGGCCGGATTGTGCTGAGCCTCGGGGCGGATCTCAATGAGGGCAGATTCATCGACGATTTCCTGCATTGTATTCTGAATAAATTCATCGAACGAATCCAATTGCTGCCTAACCAACCCCTTCTCTTCGAAGTAGGCGCTGATCACAGTCCACGCATCCTCCTGAGATATTTCCTGGGACTCGTCATCATCGCCATCGTCGTGCAGTCGCTGAATCGGCGGCGCGTGACGGTTCTCATATCCATCGCCATACATTTCTTTCCACTCAAGAAATTCTCTCCTTGATTTTGATTCATCTTCGAAGTTTTATATTTTCGGAATTGGATTGAGTGGTAACAAACTGATGTAGAAATGCCGGGATTGTAGATTGGAGTTTCAAAATCCTTGAATGGGTTTAGCCCCACACATTCATGCATGCAAACTACTACCTCCATCCCAGCTATCTTTGCCTACTTTCCGTTTTTTGACGTCCAACTAACTTTGTCAACCCAAAAATGACAAAGAAAAATTTATTCCCTTACCCTTTCATTTTTTTCATTTTACAAATTTTGCATTTAAAAAAGCACACATTAATTACAAAATTGTCACTCAAAAACATTAAAATAACACATCACATCAAAGTCAACAGTTTTTTCTTAAACTCCATACGGTCAAACCGTGGCAAAGATAAGCGGGACGGAGGAAGTACTATATATCCTTCTTTAGGTAAGTTTTATAAACGTGGATCTACCTGACATTAGTAATCATAGTTGAAAGGGAATATAAAAATTCACGTGGGATCGTTTCATATGAAATAGTCGACTCAACACAACACGGCGACAACACAATATGTAAATAAATATTGCAGATATAGATAGATATGCGTTTTAAATGCATATTTGCTGAGGTCTTTTTTTTTTCTTTTTGTTGTTCATACTCCAAACACACGTGAGTCGATAGTATGGTATAAATAATGGCTTCGTCACCCACTTTTAAGTAACAAGCCTAAATATAAATAGTGTCTTAATTTTATAAAAATTAATTTATTATCAATTATGATAATCATCATATTTAAGCAGGAACTCATTATTATTATTACTATAATAATAATAATAATAAATCATATTATAATTGTAAAAGGTCGAATTTAACTATGTAGATGAAATTGTGCAGAATTGTTGTAAATTGGTAAATACTCCCTCCATCCCGCTTATTTTTGCCTACTTTCCATTTTTGGACGTCCCAACTAACTTTGTCAACCCAAAAATGGCAACAAAAAAAGTCAACATTTTACTACTTTACACTCAAAAAGCACACATTAATTACAAAACTGCCACTCAAAAATATTAAAATAACACATCACATCAAAGTCAACAATTTTTTCTTAGAATTCGTACCGATCAAAGACGGCAAAGATAATCGGGACGGAGATAGTAATCATGTGGAGTTATGAATATTGGGTTGGAATTTGTCCAAAATGGGTAAAATTGGGTTTGGCGCGGTGAAGCTTTTCCCTATGGCGCCAAGTTTCCCGCCATTTCTCTTCTACAAAACCCCCCTCGCGCTCATTCACCCAGATCTACACGCACTAACTTACACATAGTCTCTCAGATCTACACACACAATCGCCGACATGGTTGTGCCCTTAGGTCCCGGAAGGTTTTACGGCAGCAGCTTGCCGCGTCCGCGGTTCTACACCGATGTCAAGTTCAACGACGAAAGGGTAGATCCGCCACTTACTGTCATGGCTCCATTCATGGCCTGGGCGGAGGAGGCTCACTGGTCCATGGGAGGCTTAAATGTCAAGCGCCACCGCCTCCAGGGTCGGATCGAGGGAAATGTTGAGAGGCTCCGCGCGCAGCGGGAGTGCAGCTTCAAGAGATCCCCAGAGCAGCAGAAATCCGTCAAGGGTACAGTCCCCTCTCGCTCTGACAAGGTTAAATACAGAAGCGAGCTTAGCAAAACTCCCTCGCCTCCACCCGCTCCCGTGGCGACTAAGAGGCGGCGGGTGGTGGGGTTGATGGATGAGGACGAGGAGGAGGTGGTGACGAAGAGGGGGCCGGTGAGGAAATTGGGGGATGATTTCGAGAGGGTGGCGAGGGAAAGTGGGATGGCTGTGGAAGAGGCAAGCGAAAGTGGTGGGGCTGTTCCGGCGAGGACGACGAGGAGTAAGAGCGCTAAGGCGAGCGTGGGATCCGATGAAGGGGAAAATAGGAAAACGAAGAGGAAACTGGTGAAGGGTGGGAGAAGGATTGGGTCGGCGGTGGTGGATGCTGCTGCCGGGATCAGAAGTTCGCCGCGATTGGCAAAGCTCCATTGATTGAGTAAGAGGTGTTCGACGATTTGTCCGACTGAAAGTGTTTTAGGTTTAGGCTTTTTAATGTACTTACTTGAGTGTTTAGATGTGGATTAAGAAATGCGATATCAGTTTATAACTGCATTGTGGTCAAGGATGAAAATATCGCGAAATATCGCGGATATATCGCGGATATATCGCGGATACGGATATTGCGATACGGATATTGGGTGTTAATGTTTTTTTTCCTGGGTATCGCGGATATTTCGCAAAATATCGCAAAATATCGATATCGATATCGATATCGGTTCAGTGTAGTATAAAATTGGATGGAAATTGGGAAATATCGCGGATATATCGCAAAATATCGCATGTATATCAAAATGAGCGATTTTGATTCACAAAATTGAACTATGTGATTTTTTTTCCTTACTTTGTATTATGTATTGTGTTTGATATTGAAAGTAATATATTCTCCTCACATCAATCTTTCATTCACGGATATAGCCATATTTTGTGGCTTTTTAAATTTGCATTCCTTTAACCAATTATTACTTCATTTACTTCTTTTTTTTCTAATTTTTTTGCATGATATATTTCTCTCTCTCTCTCTCTCTATATATATATATATATATGTTGAAGGCAAGTTTTTCTATCATACATTTTAAGGTTCAAGGTATGATATTCTCTCATATCAATAACTCTCTCCCAACATTTTTGATTAAATTAATTTCAATTATTTACTTTATAGATTATGACTATTTTAATGTATCTAATTTATTTATTTTTTTGGATATAGGGCATTGACATTGGAGAGGAAATACTTGCACCACTATATATATCACTCAATTGTCATTTTGAAGAACTACGAATTGGTATGTAAATTTAATCTTTTTTTTTTCATTTTAGTTGATAAAACTAGCATTTTATTGGTATATTGTAAATTGCTATGTTTAATTGTGCTAATTATGTATATGTTAGGTGAAGCATTTAGTTAACTTATAGAACTTTATTATAAAATCATAATTTTACAATTAATTATTTTATAGTGAAGCTAGCACGTAAAATGTAATGTTGTAATTGTGTATTTACAATTAATTGTTATAATTAGTTTTAGTAAAATTTTAATAGTGCTAATTATGTATATGTTGGTATCAGTACTGCTTGGATCAATATGACATTCCATCTACTATGTTTGAACCTCATAGGTCATCCTTTTGGTACTAGTGTATTGTATGATGTAATTTTAGTAATTTTGTCTTGTATTATGTAATATATTATAATTTTTCATTCGAAAAACAGTATTTATAATGCTTATTATCTATATGTTAGTTTTAAATATATTATTTTAATGTGATTTTGAGTGAAATATATGTGTAATGAAGTGTAAAAATAATCCCTAAAATTTCATATTAAATTTCCAAAATTTTAATAAGATTTCCGTTGTTTTTTCAAATTTTTTGCGATATCGATATGCGATATCGATATCGACATCGATATATCCGTAAAATCAAAGTTGCGATACGACATGCGATATCGATATTTTCATCCTTGATTGTGGTATATATTGATCCTTATTTTCAATTGTTAAAATATCTGCTTCCTTAAATTGGGCATCCATTTAATCTTTTCTGTGTTTATGCAAAACCTTATACAAATGTCCAATTTTAGGTTTAAATGTTTTGTTATTAATGTAACAAGTATGAATAATTTCTTGAATCATTTGTATTGTAAAATAATACCACCTCCGTCCCGGTTATCTTTGCTACCTTTGACCGGCACGAATTCTAAGAAAAAACTGTTGAGTTTTGTAATTAACGTGTGCTTTTTGAGTGTAAAGTAAGTAAAATGAAAGAAATTCAGGGGTAAGGTCGTAATTTTTTTGTTGTCATTTTTGGGCTTGCAAAGTTAGATGGGACGTCCAAAAACGGAAAGTAGACAAAGATAAGCGCTGAAGGAGTATATAAACATTGTTGGGTTATAATCTCCCTCGGAATTAGTGGGCTTGGGTAGCCCAACACTTGTCAGAAATTTGTATGACTTTATATTCTTTTGATTAATTGATAAATTCTTTGTATTCTTTTGATTAAATGATAAATTCTTTATATTCTTTCTGATTAAATGATAAATTGCTAACCGTACTATTTAATTTTCACTTTATCATGTATATGTACTCCCTATTTATGCAACTCCTTTTTCTTTCTGGGAAAAGATATAGGAGGTTTTACTTATCAATTTGTTCTAATATAAAATTATGGAATAGACTTAATGGGTCCTATGTAATCTACGGGTATGGGTTTGGACGTGACAAATTCAGGACTTAAAAAAAAAATCTTTGATTATAGTGCTAATTTTTGGATTTGAAAAAGATGACATACATGTTTAACTTCTAAATTTGGTGTAAAAAGAAGCAGTTGAGAAATGACCTCTAAATTTGGAGATAATCGATATTATAACTAATTAAGAAAATTATATAATATCATATTATGCAATATTATAAAAAAGAATTGTAAATTTTTTGGGACGACGATGACAATGATAATAAGGGTCAGTTTGGTACGAGGGTTGGGTTTTTTTAGGGATTGATAATTTTGGTAAGATTGCACTGTTCATTTGGTATGTATGTTATGTAGTAAATTTGATTATATTTTGTGCAGGTATCGGGGTTCATTGAGAATCGCATTTTGTTGTGCCGATTCCAATCTGTCCACCATTCGCACCAAAAGCAAAGCGCTTGGGGCGGTATGCTCAAACCCACCCAACATTAGGTTCACGTGATGTATATTTATATTATTTTAGTCTTACTTTTATGTATGTTAGTCATATCTTTAGAGCTTGTAATTATACAATAACATATTTTTAGATAGTCATTTATATCTTTCATACAATTTAGTTCGTCGTACATTTTAGTTAGGTTAGTCATAACTTTATATACTATGTAAAAACATGATTATATTAACATATATGTATGAGTAGTATCACATAAACATATACATGTATAAATTGTGCCAAAAATCAAGATTTTTTAAAATTAAAGTATTACATGACGGTGTGATATTTGTATATAAATTGTATGACTAATATATTTATAAATGTTTAACATAGTATAAGAGTCGGTGATTTTTTTTTTTTAAAGTTAAAGTATGATACTAATGGTATGATATCTGAAAATGATAAATATATGATTAATATAACATAAATTTATGAATAATATAACATAAATATCACCCGAATACAACATAAATGTCACCCGAATACAACATAAAAGGTCATAAATGTCACCCGAACACAACATAAATATCACCCGAATACAATATAAAGGTCATGAAGCTAAAAAAAAAAAAAAAAAAAAACATGCTAATCCAAATCACGTGTATGTGAATTCAGGTAGACGACCCATTTATACAGATCTAGATATATGCAACTGATACAGAAAGACGAAAAAATCCAAAACCAATTGTGTCATCAATTATTTTTTTAATTGACATATATGATACATCACATATTTGGAAGGTACTCTAAGATTGAATTGTGCAAGAAAAGGGTTGAATGCAGTAACTAAAGTGATGGCCCAACTGCTTCACTTTTACCTGTCGGTGCCCTATTCCACAATCCACATACATCAATTTACCAAAAATAATCACATGATACTATTTCTTATTAATCTATATCATTTTCATTTTATATAAAGTCTTGCATAAGATTGTATCATATAACACCATACTTCAAAAATATTTTATGTTTCATAGAAAAATTATTATATGTTAATAGTTCGTATTTTCAAAGTTTTCATTAAAAAAGGAAATAAATAAAGGGGTGATTGGATAATGACTGGAATGGAGGATCATTAGCTGATAATTATACATTATCAATATGTATCTATTTCCTGATTTAAATTCTAATACTGATAAATCAAGATTCAAGAAACAAAATTATATTTGAGGACAAAAAGAAAATGTTGGTATAAAATATATTAATAGATAACTAAAATAAAAATAAAAAACTTCACATGTCCAGTTACCTTATTTATACCTGCAGAATACCTTTGGATGCCTATATAATGTATATTAGTATTAATTAACTTTATTCATTTAGTTCATTCCCAAAGAAATATGAATAAAACCATCAACTATTTAATTTGAAAATAAACTAGATTTAATCATATTGAAGTAGATAAATATTCAAATGTAATCTAGATTAGATATTTGAAATTCTCTTTATAATGTTATCTACTTCATTAATAATATCCAATATATTGCGTCAAAAATGAAAACTAAAACGCATCTATGGAAGAGTGACTCTCATGTGATTATAGAAAACAATTCAAGGATCATGTTACATGAGACGGGTTAACCTACAATCCAATATAATTCACATATAAAGTAATGAAAATGAGTTTGATTTATAGATAAAAATGATTCGTTTTATGAAAACTATCCATGAGACCGATTAATATAAGTTTTTGTGTTGCCGAGATTAACAGATATTAATTTAAAATTGGTGGTGATTCTTTTCCCCTACTAGCTAATGCAAAGGGAATGCTCTTGTTCCTCACCAATATTGTTTCGAGAAATTAGTATAATACTTTACCAGAATTAAAATGATTTTAGTAAATAGTACATAATTTAAAACTGTGAGACGAATTAGTAAATAGGACAACATTTTAGTAAAGATTGTAGAATCAATTATTAAACAATTATAAAATTAAACTATTACGCATATGAAGTAAGACGGATTCAAAGCTTCCTATACGAGAAAAATGCTAAAATGTTTAAGGTGAGCAGCTCTTAATATGTCTACCGTTGACATACAGTGATCTCATCTCCTATTATATGAGAAGTGAGATTAACTGATATGATGAATATGTGACACATTATAAGTAACACATATTAACGTGTCGTGATAGGTAAGATAACAAAACTGTCTAATATAATAAACTACCCTTTTTCCTTCTTCTTTTTTCCTTCTTTGGTTGAGTGTATAGAGTCTATTTGTTTACAATAATCAAGGATAGAAAGAACCTAAAAACAGGATCCAAACCTTTATTTTAATTAAAGAGAGAATCATGTCAAATAATATCAAGAACAAACAGATAAAGATTCAAAAACAAGTCCACATTAATTTCAAGAATAAATATTATAATCAAAGAATTTCTTCAAGTACTACATCAATTGAATAGGCTTTATTTTCCTTTCTCTTTTTTCCAATCTAGATTAGTTAATAAGTGTATTTAAGAACATACATAATTATTAACATACAACAACTCCAAACAATTTGTCCATAATGTTGCCGACAATGATTTAATGCAACTATTTTTATTAAGCATCTAAAGATTAAAACTAATAATTACCCACTTGCATCGCACGTGCAAAAGCTTCTGAACCACCATTAATACTTAATTCCCTCTCATTATTTCCCAATTTAAATAGTATTTCAAAACCATTTATGGTGGTTAATTCAATTTATTAAGATTTACACACACTTTACATTATTCTTTAAATAGTAATCAAATTGATTTATGATTCATTTTCACTAAAAAAATTAATTTGCAACAATAATCAAATTTAGATTCTACGACTTGGTTTTAGAATCGACGATCGAGTTCAATTAAATCGAAATCATACGATGCCACATTAATTAACAACATTTTGTAAAACATTTTTAGATATTTATCTAATTTCATGAGACAAATTACTTATACAAAATCCATAAATCTTGAAATAGAGATGGAATAAAATCCAGAATTAAAAATAGTGCAGGAAAAATGGACATTGTCTCTAAAAATGGAAACACATAAATAAGGAAGCATAAATTGTCAGGCAGTGATAAGTACATCAAATTAAATTTAATACTACTATACAAGTTAAAGTTTAATAAAAATTTGAGAAATAAGGACACTTGTAATTTTTATTTTTTTTTTACTTGTAATTTGACCATATATTTATCAACAAATTAATGTTTCATAAGCATTTATATACTATGGCCAAATTATTCCCAACCTATTACAAACATGTTAATTTAAATCTTTTAAATACCAAAATTGCCAAGTTTATTTGACAAAATGCAATATTTTGAAGATTGGGAGAACAAAGTGTAATTAATCAAAACCCCTTAATAAAGTATCATTATCCGTTACAAAACTGAATCAATCATAATGGCTTAATCATAACCTCAATAATTCCCAAAAGGCAACTCATTACTTGTTGGCTAGTTTTGTGGATAAGAAGAAAATTATCTATTATTCTATCGGTATAGTCCTGGTACCCTATCAATCGTGGTCACATTAATATGTGTCTACCACTGACGTGTTAAATATTCAACATATCGATTAATTTCACTTTTGATACAACAATACGACGAGATCACTACTTATCAACGGTGGTCATATTAAGAGTCGTGCGGACTTTTTGACGCGAGTATATATAGCTCAATACATGAGTGATCCCCACGTTTATCCATTATAAGTCACATTCTATTTAATAGAAGTCATACACCACGAGTCAATTTTTATATATATTAATTATTGCATACCAAGTTTGTAACATATAATTAAAAAAAAATGCCTCAATAATATTAATCACATTTCATAAATTTTCCAGTCGTAAAATATTGATCGATCTCTGTATTCGACACCTAATTATATTGCTACTTCTATAATTTGGCATGTCTCAAGAATATTGTTGAGTAAGTCTTATATGAGACAATTTCAAAAAAAAAAAAAAATCATTTTGTGAGTTAGGTTAATCCACAACCCACAACCCACACTTCACAATTCATATATAAATATTTAGAAATGAATTTGATTAGTGGATAAATGATCTGTCTCATAGGACTGTCTCACACAAGATTTTGTGGATATGAGTGAGCTACATGTGAGGCCGTGGATCATATTATATAAGACGAGTCAACCTACAACCCACAATACACTTTATATATATAAATTAGTGAAAGTGCATGTGTTTGATTTATGAGTATTTGCCTCACAAAAAACTATTGTAAGACCATCTTACTTTTTGTGATTAATTAATTATTTAGATTTTCCTCCAATTATTTTCTTCTATTCTTAGTAACGAAGATTCACGATAATTTAATTATTTATTACCTTCCAAATTGATTTATGGCAGAATTTGAGGCAGATTTGAAATATTAGGTACATCCAATAATAGTGTACATATATAGCGTAATAATTAGATAAAGTCGAAATTATAAAAAAATAATTCATGACTAATATAGATAGGTTTAAAACTCATTTTGCAATTGAATTTGACTCTCCTTCACACAAAATTGCCATAAATTTTTCCTTTTATGTTTTTTTTAAATAACTTTCTCAAATTCCATAAAATAATTATGTAAAAACTCCATCTATTTACAAATTATTTGTCTTTTATAATCAAAGTCTCTTCCAGATTTACCTAATCACATCCCAAAAATCTGACCTTTTCAATTTAACATATTCGATTTCTTTCATTCTCTATATTACAGCCTAAATCAGAGCACTACATATAAATGTGTAAGAGTAGAGTGAACCACACAATGCAAACACTTTTAACAAACAAAGAAGATGCAAATTGTGTTTGAAGCAATAGTCCCATGAGCATCAATGGTTCTACACCAAACATGTTATGATGAATTTTGGAAGAAGCTGCAAAGATTGGGTAAGAAGACAAGAAAGAGTTATATAAGAAAGATGAAAGTGATTAAATTAACAACATAATACCTAATTTACTACCAATGCACATGGGCACAAGACTCAAACCAAAATTCTATTGACTCTGCACCAAATTGTATGCACAAATACTCCAAAAGTCATCATCATGGCAGAGGCATCTTTTCTTTGCTGAAATCAACAAGTTAAGTATTTTATTAAATGGTCACTAACTCATAGGCCCTCAAATTGAGAATTAAAATTAATGATATGTGTATAGGTTTGTTGGACCTTTGTCACAATTGAAATTGGTCAATTTTTGTTACCATTTTGAATACAAGTAAATAGTATTATATTAAATGAAAAGTTTTTTAAGATGAAATGCTAGTAACAAGTATTTATTAAGATATGGAAAATAGAAATAATGAGAAAGATAGAAGGGGTCTAAATGAGAAAAAAATGCCCATGACTATTATTATTAAATTTCAAGAAAGTGTGAAATTATGATCCCAGATCTAATCTAGCAAAGCATTTTGATACCAACATTCCACCTTCATCTTCATTTAACTTTTCTTAAATTTGTTACAGGAAATGTCTTCTATTGGTATATATTAGGTCTTGTTTTCCTTAATTTATTGCCCATTGGTTCACACTCTCACCCTCTTCATATCCATCATCAACTGCCCCATGGTGTGTATTACCTCACAATAAGACTTCTCCACTATTATTGGATATAGAGAACACACACTGGTTGCATCTTATCTTTTACTCTGTTGTTTGTTGTTTCCCATAAGTAAGGGTATATGATGATGCAGTTTCTGATATGGGTAACTGAAATGTGAAGCTTCATTGATGGTTCTTGGACTTGGGCTGTCTCTCAACTGATTCTTGAAATACCCTTTTGCGGAAGGGGGATCTGGGTTGACCTTCAAGCTCTTTGTTTCTTCATCTTGAAGCCAAGGATTTTGGGAGCTGTTTAGATCCAAAACTTCAAGAATTTCTTTTTGGGATTCTTGATTTCTGGCAATTTCCATATTTGTGGCTCAAAGATTGATTCTTGGTACCTTTACTGTTAGCTGTTTTCTAGATTTGCAGTTCTTTATTCATTGAGAGTGTTGTGGCTGCTTCTTTCCATTTTGATGGTTAAAAGCAGAATGTTTGGAGGAAATGGGGTGTTTTACCCCATTGTTGGCTTCGCATCATGTGTGGCTTTTATATACTTGTCTTTTGGAGATTTGTGGATCAATATTCATGGGAATACAAAGCTGAGTTTTGTGGAGAGGAATGGGACTCAGTTCATAGTTGATGGTAGGCCTTTCTATTTCAATGGATGGAACTCTTATTGGATGATGGACCATGCTGTTGATGAATTTAGAAAACCTAGGGTTAGGGAAATGCTTCAAACTGGTGCAAAAATGGGGCTCACTGTCTGCAGAACTTGGGCTTTCAATGATGGTGAATACAATGCTCTTCAAATTTCCCCGGGTCAATTCGATGAAAGAGTTTTCAGAGTAAGCATACTTTGTTACTAGTATGATTATTGATGTAGTGTTTTGAGTTATTATAGTGTTGTCTTTATTGCTAATTGAGCATAATCTAGTTCAAGGATGTAAAACTTGCTTCTTTTCCTGTTCTTGATAGTGAAGTTCTTAACTTAGTTAAAGGTGAAGATCCTAAAAACATGATCTAGAATTAGTTGATCATAATCTTGAATTAGTTGTGACATGATAAGAGTGTGTGTGTGCATTTGTTTCTTCCCTTTAACAATTATTAGTTTATGTTCATCCAATTCATGGTAATAGCCACTGTATATTGAATAAGTTGGTTTTTCCTCGTTATCTGCTAGGAATTTTTGTGGATGGCCCTGTACATTATCTGTCCCTGATTATCATTAATCACTATTAACCTTTTTCTGGATTGTTGATTTGATGATTCAATATGTTATGGCAGGCCTTGGATTATGTTATTGCAGAATCAAGGAGATACGGGATAAGGTTAATGCTTTGCTTGGTAAACAACTTGCAAGCATATGGTGGAAAAACTCAATATGTTAAGTGGGCATGGGAAGAAGGTGTTGGTTTAAGTTCTTCAAACGATTCGTTCTTTTATGACCCATCTATACGACGCTATTTCAAGCATTATGTTAAGGTAACTTTGTTGTCCCTTTATCAGCTAGGTTGTGGCAGTATATCTTTTGATTGAAAAAGTTAGAGTATAGCTTTTCTTGTCTTGCTGTGAGAATGCAAAATATCTTATATCATATCTTCAAGACTTGGTTTTCTGTCTAAATTAGGAGTTCAACCATACATCATAAAGCTTGCGACTTTTGAATAATATGGTTCTAACCATATCAATCCTTTACTGTAGTTTCTTTGACCAAAATGATGACATGAGAAAATCTTGTCTTGGCCCATGATACAACAGCTGTCGAAGCTGATTGGGAGACGATTTATGATTTATCTTTATTGTCCTTAAAAGTAATAATAATAAGCTTCTGTCGAGCTGTTTGTATATTGGTGTTCCAAATTCCTTTATCTTCTGGTTCTTTGACAAACGTATTTGGGCATAAATGTTTGGTAGATAAGAAGTTGATGACATACAATTGCATATGGCTCATTAGGTGAAGGGAGGGTAAGGCGATAAATCCATCATAATTCAAGTTAAATCCGAAAATAACTTTTCATTTCTATATAAAACCTCTAATTTTCAAATCCATCAAATTCTGTTAGAATCCTTTGATGCTATGCTATAGATGCTCATTGCAAACAGAGATACCGAAAGAGCATGATAAATTATTTGCCTTATCAAGTATTCATTTGATGCATAATGCTATGATTTTGTGCCTCTTGTTCATAAATATCCATCGAGTATAAAAGGTTGATTCCCATAAAAAAACATCAATGGGAAAATCTAAGGAAGCACATCAATCTTTTCAGTAACATTTATTTTGGAAGTAAAAACAATTTGATAAGAGTTCTTAACCACATTCGTATTCTGTCTGTTTCCAGTTCTCTATGAGTTTCTTTTTTCAAATTGGCATTTTCTTAGCTTTAGCTGTTGCTTTTGGTGAATTTTGATAATAAGTTCCTTAATGTCAATTAATAATATTTTTAAAAAAAATTCTTTGACAGACCGTTCTAACAAGAAGGAACACGTTAACTGGAGTTGAGTATAGGGATGATCCGACTATCTTTGCATGGGAGTTAATCAACGAACCCCGCTGTATAACTGATAAATCTGGTGACACACTTCAGGTACTCGATCTCATTTACATTTATATGCCAAGGCAACTTATAATAGAATCAAAGCTCTTCTAATCCTTGAGGTTCTTGAAACTCAATTTATTGCAACTGCTTCATGTCAAGGGAGCATGATATCTTTTAGTGTTTTGCTATATGCTAACATTTCAGTCTATAAAGGTCATTTTTCTCATCTTCCAATAGAAAAACAGTAGTTAGATCTTTTATTGCAAGAGAATCTTCTGACATCATCAATGTTAGTTGTGGATATAACTGCATCTTGTATAAATGCAGGATTGGATAGAAGAGATGTCGACTTTTATTAAATCAATCGACAGGAAACCATTTGCTGACAGTTGGCCTCGAAGGATTTTATGGCCCAAAAAGTCCCAAAAGATTAACTGTCAACCCCGAGTTCTGGGCAGCTGATGTTGGAACTGATTTCATTCGCAATTCCAAGATCTCAACTATCGATTTTGCATCAGTTCATATTTACCCTGATCACTGGTCAGCTTTCCATCTATATCTTCATTCAACTTTTAATGTAGTTATTATATAATGCCCTTTTACACAATTGCCTCGATGAAGAAAATTGCCTCTGAAACTAAATATATACAATATTTTCCTTTTTAGAAAATATGGATTTTTGACCTGTTTGGTTATAGAAAATTGAGATACAGACACTTGTTAAACAATGAAAAAGAACAAGAAATGTAGTCTTAGATACTGTCTTCGGGTTCACGTAAATGGTATTGCAGTCTTTTGACACGCCAGACGGTCATATCTATTTTTTTTTAACATGTCTCTAATTCCCATTTTGCCATCTTCACTCAAATATCGAATATATGCTCATGGATCCACCTTTAACAGGACACATAAGCCTGATTTCGAATACAAACTGAAGTTCGTCTCCAAGTGGATGCTATCTCACATCGAAGACGGTGACAAAGAACTGAAAAAGCCGGTAATGTTCACTGAGTTTGGATTATCGACACAGAACAAGGACTTCACGCCTGCTCAGCGTGATAGGTTATACAAAGTGATTCTTGATATCATGTACAAGTCTGCCATTAAAAGCAAGTCGGGTGCTGGATCTCTCGTCTGGCAGTTTCTGGTTGAAGGGATGGAAGAGTCTAATGACGACTTTGGTATTGTTCCATGGACGAGACAATCTACGTATCAGCTCTTCACGGAACACTCGTGTAGGCTTGCCAGAGTTCAAGGTGCACTCCCTACACAACTGGATTACTTGCGAAAATTATGCACAAGAAGACGATAAAAGCTATACATACATATATATATATACATATATTCTCTATTAGTCGAAAACTTGAGTTTCAATATTTGTTTGCATCTTTGGATTGGTTTTGAATGTCTAGATGGAAAGAACTGCAGTTGATTGTCACACATATAGATGTATAATTTCATCAATGAAACATAAGAGCAGATTTTTCGCTGCTCGATTAATGGCTTTGGAACTCGTTGAGCTGTGCCTTTTTCGTATAATCAAAGATCAAGAGCAGCTCAACTCTCTTTATTTGAACTAAAAAAAAAATAGTTCTTGAATCTTGGGAAGACAAATATAACATTTCTTCTGTGTTTTCTAGCCTAGTCAAGATCTGGCTAGTGATGAAATGTTATATAATTAGTAGTTGATCATTCTTTAATTGGACATGCTGAAATTCTTGAAAACAAAGTCAATAAGATGAAGCTGGATTAATAACTTTTGCAACTTCACAATTAGTTGATAGCTACTGCTAACCAATGACAAGCCATAAATGAGTCCAAGTTCTATTGTTCAAAATGTGTTGATGTTCCAAATAGCTATCTATAATATCTTGTTTCAAATGTTATCTCTTTTGTCACTTATTAAATGGCCATCTTCGGCAGAATGTTGGATTCTTAACATTTTAACATTTTTCACTCGAACGGTATTTTAAAAGTTAACGATAGACTATCTCAATCGCCAACCCTGAGTTGGATCCAATGCAAGTCAATTTTTGTGCTAGCATCTTTTTTTTTTTTTTTGAATGAAATATCATAGAATATCTTTTTTTGTGTGAAGAATGATGCACATTTTTTTTAGATGAGTCTAAGTTTTTACATGAAAAAAATGCAAAAACTGCAGTAGTTTTTGTGTAAGGCTGGAAATAGGGACAAAGCTGCATGAGAGGCAAGGGTCACGAGGACCCGTCAATTTTTTTTTTTAAGGGTAGTATTATATTTTGTGTATGTTAGATAAAAAATATCAAATTTTAAAGGTAAAATAATATTTTGTATCAAAGATAATATACCAAATCTTATCTATAATTTCATTTATCCATCATTATAAGAAACTTTAACTGAAAACCTTCTATTTACATGGTTATTTCTTATCTACCTATAATCTTATTCACCCATTAATTCATGTAACTAAAAAACTTTCACCCCTCATTCTAAAACACATAATATCAAAAACTTCTCATTCTTGAAAATGATGTTTCTATAAAATAATTAAAATATATACGAGTTTTCCCAATTATATGAAAATAGGTAAACGATGGACTCTCCTTCTTGAAATTTCTGACTTAGTCACTGGCTAGAAATGTAGTCAATTAATCAAACTAATTAACGGTCTTATACAAATACAATTATACAAATAAATACAATCTCTTATAACATTTGAGTTTAGTATGAGGCATTGTCTCCTAATCCATAAAATAAAGATTAACTCCTTACTTTACGAACATAAACAAGTATCAATTACTGAACTCATAATAGGTGAGAATCTTGTTGAAACTCAGCCAAATGAAATTTTATTTAATTGTGTATAAGGTTAATATTTGGAATTAAGTTTCATTGCCACTACTCTTGGTAAAATCGATCTTTATTCAGTGTTATTTTTCTTAGGGTTCATTACAAAAGACGAACTTAGAGTTTAATTTTCAATTGCAACGTGAACTTTTGACTATAACACTAAAAATAATCAATTTTACACTTGCTTCAATTCGGAACATATTTGAGTTTTTCAAGCTTAATTGTTGACATGAGGTTCAAATTGTATAAGTTAGTTATTGACATATATATTTACATGTGAATGATGACTGATTCACGACAAGTTTGAGTTTTTCGTGTTCCAGTTTCTGAGGTGGAGTTCAAATAATATAAGCATATTATTGCTGTAAAAATTTACATTTTGGATGATAATTATATTTAAAATTACATGTTCTCAATTAACATATATAATTTGGGCTCCACATATAATTGGAGTCCGAAAAATCGAAACATGTCCTGAATTGAAACAAGTATTGAGTTGAGTGTTTTTTCTGTTATAGTTATAAAATTCATATTGTAATTGAAACGAAACTCTAAATTCACACTTCTTTTGCATAATTAACCCTTTTCCTTATACAATTAGCAATTGAAATAAAAGATGATAGAAAACATTATAAGGACTGGGTCTAAGTCTAAACTTGTAAAATGGGATAAGATGGATCAATTCAAATAATTATAATAGTAAAAAAAGGGAGTCTCCAATTCCATCAAAAACCGGATTCTCATACTTGTGGATAAATGTCAAAATTTAAGTCTAGACTTAATATTTGAACTCGCATCTCCAACAAAACTCTATTCATAATTGTTAGAAGCATCAATATAGCTGCTACAACACAAAAACTCATATGAATACGACGATATAAGAATTTATATTTATAGATATAAAATACATATTTTATAATAGCACATGGGAGACGGCCTTAAAAATCACCCCAGCAATTTGGTCTTGGTTTATACTTTATCCGTAAAAAAATCAATCTTGAAATCTCAAATAATATATATATATATATATATGCCATCTTCTAATTTATGCAATTGAACCATCAAATCCTCTTCTGCCCCACACTATTGAATTTCTTGGTCATGATTTTGACAATATTTGCAAAAGTCGGATATTCCAAAACATCAATATATATATACATAGAAAGGACTAATTTAAAAAAAAAAAAAAGCCTACATTTTCTAAAATTACACACAATTTAATCAAAACTTGATAAATTTCGCAAAATAGTCAAATCATCTTATCAAAAATAACAATGTAATTTCGACTTTTGACTAAACAGAAAAAAAAGGAATAAAAAATGACTTTAACCACTATTGACGATTTGAATTCATGTGTAAAACAAAAAAACATGTTAAAGTTGAATCCCAATAGTGTATTAGAATCGTGATTATATATAAATTTTTTAAAACTTATGAACTTTTTAATCTACATGTTAAAATTTCGTATCACGGATCACTAAACTGACGTGAGATCTCACCGATAATTTTCGTGAGACAAATCTTTATTATTCATGATCCAAATCCAATTTAAGAGATTTATCTATGAACTTTGAGATGTGAGTTGTGGATTTACCGGTCTCTGATAAATAGATTCGATTTGGAGCAAGTCACATGTGAGAACGTCTCATGAATTATTTCACGTGAGACAGGTCAACCCATGACCCACACCTTACAATTCACATATGAATTTATAGATATTGATTTGATTAATGAGTAAAAAGAATCCGTTTTATGCAAGGTTTTGTGATTCTTGAGACAGACTCGTTAAAAAGAAAAAAGAGATAGTGAAACTCATATATGTTGGATACACCCGCGCATCACCTGATTCCACCTCCACTCAATAAAGGAAACAAATTGGCTCAACCACATTCCTAGCATATGGCTGAAATTGAATCATATTTAATACTAAAACCAAGGATGAAAATATCGATTTCGATGAATATATCGATACCTTAATTTTACGGAAATATCGATGAATATATCGGTTTCGGTGGAAATATTGGTACATATATTTTTCCGATATTTACCGATATTTTTCAGATATTTATCGATATTTCAGCGATATTTACCGATATTTCAACGATATTTATTTCCTTGATATTCATGAGTTTTCTTATAATTTTTACCTGAAGCCACTGATATTGAAATCGATACCAATTTTTACCGACATTTAACTAATAATTATTGATTTTTCATTTATTTTTTATCAAAAAATGAAAATATCGGAGATATATCGTGACAGCCCATTTTTATTTCGATCACGTGAAAAAATGAAAATATCGGAGATATATCGAAAATATATCGAGATATTCTGATCCTCGACTAAAACTACACAAATATTCGAATTATTCCCAAAAAATAAACGCAGAAATCATATATCAGACCCCTACATACTCCATGGACAAGGATTCTTATTTATTTTTTCCTTTTAGAGAGAGAAGAGGAGAGAAAAGAGGAGAGAGATTCCAATGCCGTCTTGACTTGAGAACTGGTAAGTATTGTTTGTTTACGCAGAAAAGCTTTGCCGGCTACCGTTTTCTCTCTCCCTCTCTCTCTAAATATATGTTGTGTGTATATATATATAGACAATCATGCATGTAGACAAGAATCTTGAATTTTGTTAACATATATATTATATATAAGCGTGTTGAACAGTCAATTAATGGTATAACTTATTAAACTTTTCAGGACCGAGTCCTTTTTCCACTACATGTTTTTTTTCTCTCAAAATCGATAATTCACCAATCAACTGTTTTGTTATCTTTCGCTATTCTGATTCAGGATTTAAATTTCCAAGTTTTTGTTACAGATTTGGTTTGAATTGATTTGGTGGAAGCTAGGGTTTTTCTGTGGTATGGTGTGGCTGCTTGAAGGTATTGCATAAGAATTCTGGGTATTTCGATTTAATTGTCCAAACTGTGGAAAGTTGGGTTCTTGAAGGTTAGGGTTGCATGGGTGTGTTGAATTCTGTTGTTTTTTTAATTCTTTTAAGGTTTTTTGTCGATGGGTGTATGAGAAGTAGGAGGTTTTGATGAGATTGGTACTTTTTAATGGTTATCTGAAAGTGTAAAGGAGGTTATATTTATTATCTGGTGGATTAAAATTGGGGAATTATGGGCTGTGTGTGTGGAAAACCATCTTCAGCAGTTAAAGATAGTGAGGAGAGCCCAAAACAGAGGGAGTTGATTAGGAAGACGTCTGAATTGCGTGTTGCTCGAGCGGTTTCCTCGAAAAGGAATGAGAGTTTTTCAATGAAAGAGAATAGGGATGTTAAAATTGGGTTGATTGATAAGAAGATTAGTGGGTCTAGAAGGGTGAGGGATGATTATTATGATAAGAGAAGAGAGGATTGTGAAGATCTGAGCAAATTTCCGAGCATGGGAAACGTTCCGAGAGTTATAGAAGGCGAACAGGTTGTGGCTGGATGGCCGTCTTGGCTGGTTGCAGTGGCTGGGGAAGCTATCCGAGGATGGATTCCACGAAAAGCTGACACTTTTGAAAAACTCGATAAGGTATCATCACCCTGGTCCACCTTGTTGAATCCATCAAATGATGTTTGGTTAATTATTTCTGTTTGTTGGAAGATTCACCTGTTTTATAGTGACAGGATTGAAATATTCCAGATTAAGTTGCATATATTAACAGTGATTAGGACCCTCTGCAAATCACGTATTCAAAACAGATGTTTTCCTGAATTCTTATTCTACTCACCATCATATAGTTAGAATTTTTCTTTAGGATTAATGATAGGTTTAACCATGTATGCTGTATCCTTATATGATCGGTCTGGTTCTTCTGTTATAGCTTTTCGTTATTGCAGATTGGCCAAGGAACCTACAGTAGTGTATATAAGGGGCGTGATCTCCTGCATAACAAAGTTGTTGCTCTGAAAAAAGTACGTTTTGATAATATGGATCCTGAAAGTGTCAAATTTATGGCAAGGGAGATTCTCATTTTGCGAAGGCTTGATCACCCAAACATTATTAAGCTGGAAGGCTTGGTCACTTCAAGAACATCTTCAAGTTTATATCTTGTATTTGAATATATGGAACACGATCTCACTGGACTTGCTTCACTTCCTGGCATCAAGTTCACAGAATCACAGGTAGTTTCTCATAGTTTCTACATAGTTGTTATGCTCGTTTATCTTAATGAAATGCTTAGTGGGAGGACCTGCTTGCGATGTTGATTCTCATTTACAATCTACAAGCCTTTAAATAATTCAACCAGCTGTCGTTTTGTTGGCTGCACTAATATGACTTATCCATTTTTTTCTTTGTTATCTCAGGTGAAGTGTTATATGCAGCAGCTGTTGAGTGGACTTGATTATTGCCATAGTAATGGCGTCCTGCATCGAGATATTAAGGGTTCAAATCTCTTAATTGACAATCATGGCATCTTGAAAATTGCTGATTTTGGTTTAGCAAGTTATTTTGATAATCACCAGAAAGTTCCATTAACAAGCCGTGTTGTGACATTATGGTATCGACCACCTGAACTTCTACTTGGAGCAACTCATTATGGAGTTTCTGTGGACCTGTGGAGTACCGGCTGCATACTTGGAGAATTATACAGTGGCAAGCCTATAATGCCTGGTAGAACTGAGGTATTATTGCTACTTGGTTTTTACCATGCCTTGACAATAAATGAAGCTTATCTTGAGAATTCTCTTCTTAGAATTCTATTATTTGTTTCTCTCAGAAGTATTCTAGATCTCATCGTCTTAACTTGTAATCGGTACTAAAGTTTTCTATTCCTGCATGATTTGTGTATTAATTTTTTTTTGTTGGTGTGGGTGTGGGGTTGAGAGTGTGAGGATGGGGGTTCTTGACTTGGTCTGGTTACTCGGCACTCAAGTCATATTAATAATTTTATTTGATGCCTTTGTGAATCTTTGCAAATAGTACTTTACTTGGTTGTGCTATTAGTATTCTGTGGGCGCACATGCATCTGATTTACATTTCAGCCAACTGAGTGTCACTGAAGCTTAGGTCTACAGTTCCACACGAGAAGCGTAATGTTACAAAGCAATGAAGCATTTCCAATGGCCATAATACAGAATGAGTTTGTGTTTTCTGTGTTCGAGTCAGTTATTGATCTTAAGATACAGTTCATTATTTGAGGTGTGTGTTTCATGGTCTAGTAATTTTCTGTTCTGAAACATAAGTCCTTTGACTTCCAAAATTCAAATAAATGATTGAAGTTGTGGAACAAAATTCCAGAATCTTAGACAATCGTTCATCTTATGTCTTCGAATACACTATGTGAACACACAATTAGATGATGGAAACTTTGATACATTAGTCATGCTTGCTTAGGAAGTGGCAGAATTCTTTGATAATTTTACAACCTTTTAAGGATATTTTTAATTTCCACCTTGCAGGTTGAGCAGCTACATAAAATATTCAAGCTTTGTGGTTCTCCTTCAGAGGATTACTGGAGGAAATCAAAATTACCTCATTCACCAGTTTTTAAACCCATTCAGCCATATAGACGACGGATTGCCGAAACCTTTAAGGATCTTCCGAATGTGGCTGTTGGGCTCATGGAAATATTACTCTCTATTGACCCTTCAGATCGTGGGACTGCATCTATTGCTTTGAAGAGTGAGGTATTCTCTCTCTCTCTCTCTCTCTCTCAGTTAAATAATCGTGACAAACCCGAACCTACGTGGATGTGTTGCACCTTCTTATAAACATTTTCTAGCATGACTCCTCTTTTTTAAATATATATTTGTTTAGCCTGCTTTATAAGGTGCGAGAGCATTTCTGAAGCCTAATTCTGCTGTGTGTTTTCCATTTATGATGACAATTTTGGCTTTTAATTTGTATTGATCCTATTTTTGACAGTTCTTCAAAACAAAACCATTTGCATGTGATCCATCTAGTTTTCCCAAATATCCTCCAAGCAAAGAGATAGATGCAAAATTGCGAGAAGAAGAAACAAGAAGGTGCGTATCTGCTCACAATTACTTTTGACAGTGCAATTATAGTTTTGATTTGTCTCCATCTGTGATTTAGTTTAGCTAACATTTTAATTTCGTGAATTTTGATACTATGATAAAGAAAACTTTGTAGCTTGTTAATATTTATTAAAAGTAAGTATGATGAAATTATGTCTACGAAATTCACAAGATTCTCGTAGTAACTGACTTTTGCTTCACAAATTTTAGTTTCGTACTGCTTATGATTTTTTTCCCAACTTCTTAGGTCATTAACTATGATTTTTGAATCACCTTGGACAGGAAAGGAGCACTGGTAGTTAAGGGACATAAGGGTTACACTGATGCCAAACGATCAAAAGACCTTCGAGCTGCTCCAGCGCAGGATGCTAATGCAGAGTTAGCTAGGTCAATGCAGGTAATAAACAGAACTGATACTAATTACATCTCACATCTTACTATATCGGTTGATTTTCTCTTATTTTTAAGAAGTCAAAACTACAGGTCTAACCCTAGTAGCTTTAATATAGTTATCAAATAAAACATCTAAGGTTTTGCATATGAATCTTAAATTGAGATGGATTTGAAATTCATAATAACAAAACTGTTGTTGGTGTTTGGACGTAAGTGTAGAATGAATTTGAAATCCATCATTCTCTTGCTGAACCATTTTTTAAGTGGTTTTGCATGCCAAATAAAAGAGTTCTCTGCCCTCTCTTGGCATGCCAAGAAATCATGTTTTTTTAAATCACATAATTTCGATGAGGACATTTTTGGGTTGCGAGGTGGCGGACATTTTAATTTGCAAATCTTTGGTTTTCTTATGTTTACTTGTTTACACTTGAATATGTATGATGCACACAAAGACACTGGTATTCAATTTTTAAAGACAACACACATCTAACATACTATTTGTTACTGTTGATTGTTCAAATTTTCTCAGAGGAGGCATGGCCATGAGGACTCAAAGAGCCGAAGCGAACTGTTCAACCCTTACAAGGAGGAAGCTGCTTCTGGTTTTCCTATTGATCCACCGAGACGTGCACTAGGTCCGTCAGAAACGATCAAATACCACACGCAAAATCCTCCAGAGAGAGTGGTCTCTCATTCAGGGCCACTTGCTCCAGGAGTGGGTTGGACATCGCCTGGGAGGAAAAATAAATTCTCTAATGTTTCCACCAAAAATGGTTTATCCACATTATCAGGTCTAGTGGCATCTAGGGGTTTATCGTCAGTAGAATGTCGAGACAAGTTAGCTTCTTCACATGTGGATGACACAATTCAAGAAGGTAGGCTTTCACAGTCGTTCGGAGATCCCACAAGAAAGCACGAAAGAAGGCACCAATTGCCAATGCATTCTGGCTCTCAACAAGCAGATTACAGGGGATGCAACATGAAAGAATCTATTACAGTGAGTTTCCTGATAAAGAAAACAAAAAAAAACAAAAAAACATAATAATAGAGAAATTTATATGTATTTTTGTTTCTTTCAGGATGGACGTGGGCACAAAGAACGAAAAATTCATTTTTCGGGCCCTCTAATTGCCCCTTCGAACAATATAGAGCAGGTGCTCAAAGAGCATGATCGTCGTATCCAAGAAGCTGCTCGACGGATGAGGTTTGGAAGGAAGCATTTAACAGCTGGTCAAGCATGTGTCTCGAGTCAGAGTAATGGGTAGACCTGTTAGAACATATACATATACGTATATATATATATATATTTATTTATATATCATGAGTTCGTTCCTTCATGTAAAGTGTCAAATCATGTACAGATTTTTCTGGGTGAGATTTGATCTTCACTATTTTAGAATGATCCAATCTTCAAGATGAAGAGCAGCAGGAGAACTTGTTTATGTGATAATTTAGCTTCTATTTGAAGTAGGAAACGAGGAGACGAGCTTATGAAATGCTCTACGTAGATCATCGTCAGATCGGATTGGGTTCTTCGATTTAAGCCATGAAAATGGCTTGTATTTTATTGCAAGTGAAACCTGGTTCGATTTTCCCTTAATGATTCTCGGTTTCATTGAATGCAGTTTCTCAACTTGGTGTAAGTTTATATAGAAGTGTAACGTTTTAAAGCTTTTATTCAACTGTGAAAACAGGTAGTGAAATATCATTTTCTTTTTTCTGATGTAACAACTTCTAAAATAAGAATAATTTAGTAATTATTAATAATGAAGTGAAGATGATTACTTGATAATTTGTAATTTGATCAAACTTTTACAAAAAAAATGCACATTCATATATTGAATCACATAAATGTCATATCAATTTGACTATTGATTATAAAAAATGCAACTAATCCTTAAATCAATCAAAAGTCAAGCTAAATCCTAAACCATGACTGACTTATTTGGACATTTATTTAAGTAGGTATTTTACAATTTTATATGAAAGAGTAGTTAATTTGTTGTTGACCTTTTATCGTCTTTCATAATCATGGAGCAATTTCCGGGTCGATGGCGATTGCTAAATGGGGCTCCACAAAACTTAGGTCTTACCAAATCTCATAAAAAAAAAAAAAAAGACTGAAATTTGAAAATAGCTTAAACTTAAACTTAATTAATTTTGTTAATCACTTCTGGTCAGACATAAAGATCTTTAGAAATGGTCTAAATTTAGAAGATAAATCAGAATTCCCCGAATATGTTTTATCACAAAAACTCATGTGAGAGAGAGATCTTATTATCTACATGAATTGAATGTATATCCACAAATTTTCATATGAATTGCTAAGTGTGGATTATGAAATGATTCGTTTCATGAAAAAAGATACGTGAGATGGTCTCACACGAATCCTACTCATGTCTTATATCTTATCCCGGGTAGTTGGGATGATTGGATTGACCAATACGTTATAATTAGGTGTAACAATACAAATATAAAAGTTTATATTAACTATTTGATGCAATCCCAGGCCCATCCACCCTACTTATTTTTAGAGTCTGAGGGACCATATTTCACGGGCCTCAATATTTTATGAATTTGGGCCTTGTAAAAATGAAACAATGGTTCAACCAGTCTAAACCATTGGTTTCGGTTCCGAACTGACGGTTTAAAAATTACGGAAGGTGAAACCTCCGGAATTGTAGGAGTCACAGTTTCTGTTCCAGTTCACAAACCGCAGGTTCCGGTTCCAACCGTCCGTTTGGAGGTTTCTTTTTCTTTTCTTTTAATTTTTTAAATTTTTTGAAATTAGATTTACATAAATATTATAATTCTTTATACATTACAAAATAATAATTTTGCTTGAATTAATCATTTAATATAATTAAAAATTAGAACTAACATTTACAACTTACAACATCACTGTTAATAGTTACAACTTTTAAATACAACGAAATACTGTCCATATACCTAAAAGATTTACAACTTATAATACATACTAAAATTAATAATAATCAATACAACTTAGTATGAAGAACAAAATAACATAAATACATAATATTATTTATATAAAATATATCATTTGAAAAAAAAAACATAAACCGACGGTTCCCCGTTGCAATACCCTGAACCGAAAACGAACCGTCAAAGAAAGGTTCATGGTTTCAGTTCGAAACCAGGTCAACGATTTACCAAACTGTAGACCCCAGTTCGGTTTTGGTCTTTTAAACCGGTTGAGCAACACTATAGCAAGCTGAGGAAAGTAAAACATAATCTAAGAAGTTCAAAACCCTTATAGCACCCTTGAATCTCTCAAAGTTGACCCTTGAATCTCGTTTGCTACATAAACAGATCATAAAGTTTTCTTTCGTGTGTGCGAGGGGCATCAAAATTTGCTTTTGATATGATGTATAAATTATAAATAGTGATATCTGAGATTAGGGCTCCTAAGTCTATGAACCCTAATTCTGCAGATTTGAATCTTGTAATTATACTTCCCTAAGTCTGTAAACTTTAATTTTGCTGATTTGAATCTTGTAATTTGTACATAAATTCTTAATGCTTGATTGTTATTCTTTCTCCTATGGACGTAGGCTAAATGGACCATATAAAACCACATTTTTTAGTGTGTTGATCGTTGTTTAATTAGTTGTTTTCTTGCTTGATCATTGATATTGGGATCATTTCTAGATTAGTTATTTTAATAGTATGGTAAGCCCATTTAGCAAGCCTGCCCATTTAAGTTTTAACTTCGGAGTTATGCACGTGGACATATGCGCTTCATTATGAAACCGTCACACAAATTTTGTAATGAAGCCTGTTCAGGAGATAGTAACGAAAATAATAAAACGAAATGAATTGTATTAAACTCTATTTTAAAGCAGTAGAGCCATTCGGGCCTTTAAAATATGGGCCCTCAGCCCATGAACATCTACCGTATAAAAAGAAGAATTTAATCGGAAGAAATTCGCAATTAAATGTCTGTTTACATATACTTTAAATAAAAAGAATATTTACATCTTGGTCCTTCCCTTTTTTATTTTTTTATTTCCCTCTTTTGTGAAGATTTACATTATTTGGTTCAATAAGAAAACAAGAAACATTTCTTTTTTAAATATGTACCTTTTGGTATTTAGAATTAGTTCAAGCTGGACTTGATTGGTTAGAGAAAAGTGTATTTTCACTATAAAATGTCATTTAAAATCAAGTTTCATGAATTAAATATTAACCAAGTTCATCTTATTAATCACGTTAGAATAAAATGTCAAGTTAAAAAAAAAAAAAAAAAACCAAACTGGCAATAATAAAATTAATTGATTAGTAGCAAGAAATGAGATATTGAAACCTTGACCCAAGTCTTATAGGCACTTGTTATTAAAATTAATATATTTACTTTTGAAAACGAATTGGAAGTTAGGTATTTGAAATGACCAGTCAATTATTAATTTATCAGAATCCGTTCATTATTTGATGGAGCAATAAATAAGTTTTATGACAAGCCTACGTTTATGTTTTAAAATAAAGAGATTATTAATTTATCATTTTCATTTTAATTATGAAATAACACATTATTTCCATTTAAACAAATTAATAAATATGTAAATTATCATTCGTTTAAAGATACAATTTAAAATATTGAATGTCTTCATGTAAACTCTCTATTTGATCCCAATTAAATGACTTTCTAAAATTTTCGACATAGAATAAATTAAAGTGGGATAAATATATCCTTAATTAACTAATCATCTAGAATCACTCAATCAATAAAAGTAATTAGCAGACAAAAGAACATAGAATCATTGTCTTTCTTGAGGAACCAGTAAAATTATTTTCTATTTTAATAAGATAGCTTGGCCAAAATACATTAAAAAAAGAATAAAAAAAGTAGTGGTCAAGAAATAAGGTCTTCGGGTTCTCATTTAATTAAGGGATCAATGAGTTCATAGAATTGTATATTTGCACTTCTCACCGTCCACTCCATTTATAATATATATCTCTTTAATTCTCAATCATATCCTTTATTCCATTATTCTTTGATCTCGTATTTCGAAATAATCATCTCAGTGTACATACATACGATGACATAATATTATTAATTAATTAATGAACACATGATCATGTAGTGTACTTAATACGCATCATACAATATGAGATGAAACATCAATATGTAAGATTGACGTCTCTCACGTGCTTTGAATTGTCATCAAATTATATATGGGTCTAAATCAATAGACCAATGAGACCTAAAATGCGAATTCCCACTACGTTGTGGGACCTGATTTGTAATTTACCCAGAAAATAGAAACGTAACTATAATAACATCAAAATGCAAGACTAATGTCTCTCGCGTTCGTTTATGCAGGTCAATGAAGTCTCATTGTCTTGTGTGTGGTGGGAGATATATATGAGTCTCTATCAGCTGAAATTTGAACAGAGGTTTTACATTAGGGTTTGTGGGGTAGAATTAATGTAATGGGACTCATTGCCTTTCTTTAAACTTTGAATCATGCAATAGAGCTACATTTTTACATGCCATGTTTCTTCTGTGCCCTACCTATATATATCTCCACCTAAAATATATATACATCAATTACTATTTAATTCATTTCTGGTTTTCTTTAATCCACGATTTAAAAAAAAATCGGGATATTTGGAAATGAATAAATAAATTAGTATAAGGTCCGTGTGTAATATATAGACAGTTAAAAAAGAATTTGAATTAAACTTAGTGAAGTTAGAATAAAATAATTTTTGATTCAATTCTACGTACTAATTTAGCATTATGTATAATAATGTCCGATCAATATATTATCTAAATGTTGAACATATAAAAAAATTATTATTTAGAAATTTTACATGTCGTTATATCTATTATTTTATTCAACCTCAATTTTTTTTTTCAATCAAATGATAAAAAATGAAAGTCAAATTTCTCAATTAAATTTCATGACAGTATATTCTAACACATATTTAACAAAAATTACTAACTAAATTAATTAATAAGTTTTAAAAGTTTAATTGAATAATTAAACATTTTTAGCAACCGGCCGATCTATATTTTAATTTTTCCATTTTTTTATATATTTATATTTTTATCCTAAATTTCAAATTTATAAATTATCTATATGTTTGAAGTCTAGCGTGTGTTATTTTGACAATTTTAGTTAAAATTTCTACCCTAATTACTATACTTTAGTGTATATGAAAGATGAAACTCTTAAGACAACCTTATAGAAATTAGTTATGTGAGAAGAATTTTTTTTTTTTTAAAGTTTATGGAATGTTTTTGAAGCAGTTCTGCTACCTTACTCATCTTCGGCACGTTAATATGTATCTACCACTAATATGTCAGATATCCAACGTATCTATCAGTTTTGCTCTTTCATATTACATGTCAATGATAGTTATATCAAGAGCTGTCCATAGTCGGCTATAGAAGATAACATCATTATTGAGTACTTTTAAAAAGTTTAAAATGTGTGGTGTTTATTATCGTGGATTATAAGGCTCAGATTTAATTCCTTATCTTTTATTCTCGACAAAAAATTTTCTTCATTTTTAAAACTCTCAGTTTCTAGACTCCCAGCACAAAACTACCCAATAAGTATTTTTTGTCCATATATTGAAAATGATATTTTATATAAACTTTTTTGGACAGAAAGTTACATAAACGTTTACAAGCTCTTCAAATAAGATGTCTGTAATAGTTAAAAGAAATGCAAAAACTTATAGAAGACAATTTCATGTTTATAATTTCAAAAATTGAAGGTTAATTTATCATCATCCACAATCCGTGAATCAAAACAATCAATTTCTATTTCTTGAACTATAAATTATGAGTTGAGCTGTTTCATAAAATTATATCTCACACGATGGTTTTAGATGAATTATACCAAAAATAGGATCACAATGTTTGTAAATTAAAGAGATATTTGTAGTTTATATAAAGATCAAATCTATTTTAATTACTTAACATAACAGATAATTTATTTGATTTTATTAATTCCAGCTCTCAAGTTTTCTACCATATATATTGCAATTCTCATTCCAATTTATTGTATTTTTTTTCCCTAGTTACCTATCTCTATACTATTGGAGGTAGGTGATCACATGGTGCGGTTTTAATGGTTTTTTTCGTTAATTTTAAACCACATTGTTATGTGCTGTTTGGTTTATGAGTAAAGTTAAAATTGTGGTTTTTATATAAAAATTGAATGTGCGGTTTTAAGTGGTCTGATTTGGTTTGGAGTGGTTTTGTGATTTTTAACTTAACTATGTTTCTTAATAATAATGTCTTTAATGTCTTATATATGATATATTAAATATTTTAAGAAAATATTATTACGTCATATTCATATATATATATATATAGTTTTATCTAAATTTGAAATAGATGTCCTCAAATTTATATTATTAATAACTAATTAAAAAGTTTAGAAGTAAACTACGAATCGAATAATATAAAATTATTAACTTAAATAAAATATGAGTCGAAATGCTCGGATTAGGTTATCTAGTTATGAATTGATTATTAATCTTTTAATAATTATCATCAAACACTTCTATATCATATATGTTAAAAATGGCTTAACCTAAAACTAAGAATACATTTCTTTAGTTTAGTGTGTATTACATATATATATATATTATATTAATAAAAGATAAAAGTTTTTGTGAGAGAGTTTACAATCATTACAAACATTAAAATATAGACACGTACACAAATTAAATATACAATACAATAACAATATAAATTAAAAAATAAAATATAACATTACAAATCTATACATATATATATATATAAAAATTAAAGTAAAAACGGTTTGGTGTGGTGTAATTTCAATCAAATAGTATAGCCAACCACATAGTGCGGTGCAATTTTGGTTGAATTAATTTCTTGAATTGCAGATTGTTTAGAAATTTAACAAAAATGGTTTGGTGTGGTGTGGTGCGACTGGTTGGTGCGACTTTTTGGTTTGTATTATTACGTAGGACTTAGGAGGCATGTTTATTCTAGTATTTGATTTTTAAAGTTCGAAGTTTTTTTATAAACAGAAAATGAAACGGACTAATTGTTATTGATAGCCTCTACTTTTTTTTTGCGATTTAATTTAATTTGTGAGCTTAATTCATATACATGATATCCGTATAAAAATATGTATTACTGTAAATTAATATTCACATTTTTATTAATATTTTATCTATATGTTAATATTAGCAAACAACAGACTTTTCTTGTATTTTACAAAGATAAATAAATATTTTTCATGATCACATGGACTAAGAAGTATTTGTATTGTCAACTTATACACATAATTTTCTTATTCATGATATGTACAATATATATATATATATATATTTGACGCATTTTCAGTATCAGACAAATCTTAATCATGTACATGCTCTAAATCAATGACTGAATTTGTATCATTTCGTAAAATACAACAATTTAAAGTTCATACAACAAAATGCGCATTTCAAAGTTTATACATAGAAGTATAGTTCAAATAAAGAAAATGTTATTACCTTAAAATTAATTACATATATAATGTAACTGCCTAATTTTTGTTGACTCATATATGTATAAGTAATAACTTTTTGACGCAAGACTTGACACCATAAGTAAGTTGTTATTTCCAAGTATCTTTTTTTTTTCATCTAGAAGATGCTCTCCATCTAGAAGTTGTTATAAATAAACAAAGTTAGTAAAAATCAATATAATTTGTTAATTTTCTACTATATTGATATTAATTAATTTAATCAATACCATAATCTCGATTATATTTTATTTCATTCCATTTATATGAGGCTGTAGAAGCCTAATCTTGTTTCAATCCAATTATTTGTCTTCTTGAATTTTATACAACTTTATTATAAAATGATTATATTACTATGTCTTAAAAAAACTGTTATTCTCTATCTAATAACACAGATTTTTATCTAAAATGTAGGAACTTAGTAGGAACCTCCTCCATTATTTTTTAATATTATTCTCTTTCTTTGGATCCTAAATTCCTAGATTAATTAAGTGTATATATAGTAGTTAAATTTTATGTTACTTAATTTGAACAAAATTCTAAAACAATACTTAAATACTACTCCTAATCTAAATGAGTGTCATCTTAGAGTTTAAATTCATATTATTAAGTGTAATTTTATACTTTTATGAAATTTTGTTCCCAACTTATTCATATTAATATTACTTTGCTAGATTTACAAATTCAATAATGAAAATTTTTAGAGTTCATTGTTGAAAAAATCACAATATTTACACATTGTCATTTTAACTACACATTTAATTATGGGTCAAAATGACATTATAATAACTTTATGTATGTTGTATATATGTTTTTTTGACTAAGATAGGAAAAAGAAAAAAAAATTATTTATCAATATACAACTTTTTATCCAAGGTGCAGTCTTTTTTGTCTCTATCCCCACAATCTTATTAAAAAAGAAATACAACTTTTCAGAAATTGATTTTATCCATAAAACATGCTATATATATATATATTGTCATTTTGTCCAATAGTTAAAGTTTGGTTAAAATGGTGAGTAAATGTTGTAATTTTTTGCCAAACAACCCTAATTTTTATGGAGTGAATTTGATTATCTTTCCAATTTTAAATACTAAATTCTTTGATTGGTTACAGGTATATGAGCAATTTCAATGTTCCTTAGTTTATGATAAAAACTCCAAAACGAAAGAAGGAATAACATATAATCTTTAGATTTTTTAATAGTTTAAAGTCTAAAAAAATAAATTGAATAGGAGCATGCTAGTAAATGAGTTAAATTAACATTCATGCATCATTCTATATTAAAAAAAATGGACTTTTGATATTAAAAAAAAAAAAAAAGTCTAGCTATAATACGAGGGGATGGAGCTGCGCATGAAGATTCATATATTTATTGTTGATTTATTTTAATTCTTTTACTTAGTTAAGTACTTATTTTAATTTCTCTGCAACTTCATTTGTGGGTCTAGCCTGTTGCCTAAGACTGTAAATAGTGTACCCCGGTATTTCTTTCGTGAAATCAACGGATTAATGAATTATATGAAAAACATTTAGGGTCATCCCTTAAAACTTGTATGTGCCGTTATTTCGTTCGTAAAAACACTTGTGTGTGTCGGTATTTCTTTCGTGAAATCAACGGAGTTCACAACTCGTGGACGCTTCTCCGTATCACTAAATATATGGGATGAAGGTAGTAAATAATATAACATTAATATAATCATTCGTTTTGTAATAAATAATATAAAATAAATTTTGTTCTAAAAATATAATATGAAAAATTCAAATATTTTCCCCTTTTACATAAAACTAGGTAAATTATTAAATAAATCAGTGATGTGACACAACCTATTTTCATTGAGGATTCAAGTCTATGTATCCAATAGTTGGATTCAGTCACTCAAAACATGTGTCTCTTTGTATTCAATTGTTGGACTGATGAAGAGCTGCTTTTGACTCATAATAGGACGAATGCCATTTAATTTGCTTTTAATAATATATGCTTTCAATTTCTCACTATTTTTTTTTGAGTGCTTTAAATTTCTCATAAAAGACATAAAACGACCAAAGATTCATTAAACAATCGTAATACAGTTGAGTTTGGAACTACTAAAATTACCATTCAAGAACACAAACAAATATCATTTGTATTGCATAATCTCATTTATGATTTTGCATGTACAAATATATATAATCCATCTAATTATGGCAAAAATAATAATTGCCCTAAAAAATGAAGTTGCTAACGAATTTCCGAGTGAGTCGTTGGTGGTCTAATTCATTGAAGAGTGACCCACTTATTTGGTTGTGACCCACTCATTTGCTCACATCAGATACTGACATAATAATTAATCAAAGAGCGACACATCTGTGGCATAGGGTACGGTGCCTCCAAATTAATTATTATATGATGTTAAATATATATTCTACATGTATCATATATATGCTCCTCAGGTATCACATATATATATACTCTTATATACATATGATACCTGTAGAGTATATTTATAACATCAAAAAACATAACACCTATAGAATATATATATATATATATATAACACCTGAAGAGCATGTATATAACACATGAATCTGTGCCCCTACGTGTCCTAGGGGTATATAAGTTTTTGCCTTAATCAAACTACTTCTTTTGTAAAGTAATTATTCGAATCATTCTATATCTGTAATCCAAAAAGAAAATAAATACTTTATAGTTTATGGATTCCAAAAAAAAAAAGAACTAGTTTTTCTCCATGTAGAATATATGCTACTTTATAATTGTATCTGTTCACAGATTTAACTAACACTAGCTCATAAAATTACTTCTCATTTTTCTAATATTGTAACTCCTTAAAATATTATTCAATTCGATCCCAATTAAATATCGTTAATTGAAACTATTCTTGCATATTATTGTAAATTAACTAAGAGTAAGTCTTGTATGAGACCGTCTCACGGATCTTTTTTCGTGGGACGGGTCAACCCATAACACACACTTAGTAGTTCATGTAAAAGTTTGTGGATATGAGTCCAATCCATGGGTAATAAGGATTCGTCTCACGGAAACTATCCGTGAGACCGTCTCACATGAGTTTTTGTGATTAACTAAAGTTTAGGAATTTGGTAGGGCCCCATTTTTTAAAATTAACTTGATCCTTCCTACCATTTTGGATCCTAAATTTTGTTGATTATTTATGAATATACTTGACACTTGATTGAGACTAGAAAGAAATAATTAAAAGAAATGGTTGCATTTCTATAATAATACTTTTGTTGAACACTGATTCACGACGATATATTATAATTACCAGATCAAAAAAGGTATTTATTAAAGAACAATTTCTAGTCTTTCCCCATATAATATCAGATATTCCAATCCATCTAATTAAATTGGTCGAAGCAAATTAAAGGCATATGAAAACGAGTAAGTAAGGTTGATTCCATGGATATTAAGTCATTAGATAACAAATTAAAAACATTTATCTACGGTGTGAATACATGATTTTATATCACTTTAAAAGATTTGTGTTTAAAACCTTTATTTTATTATATGCATATAAATTATAATCATATATCATGCATCTTTCTAATTTTTAAAGAATATGTTGGCAATTCCCATTCATTTTTGAATTTTCAATCCCACTAGGTTTCCACGATGATACTAGCTAGGAAACGACAACAAGGGTTTAGTTTGATCTTCATGGGGCTATTGCCGTTAGTCAATCAATATTTAATTGACATTCGATTGTCACAAAAACTTATAATTTCATATGTTTCACTAACATAATTCTGTAAAACAAAATTTCACAATCTACGGTTTCAATTCATTTTTTAAAAATCTTCTCGTAGAGTGATTATACTCTCTTAAAATATGAATCGTTTGAAATAAGGATGAAAATTATTTGAAATAGAAAATAAGTGATAGAATTTCACATAGCTAATGTAAGTAAGTGGTAATTAAAATCCGATAGAAAAAACAGTATATAGAAGGTAGGTTAACTTTCACAAATGCTCCTGCACACCAGGTGCACGAATTTGGATTGGTACAATTGGGGCGACCCGACCCGAATTCGCGCACCTGGGTCACTTGAGTTTTTTTTTTTCTTCGCTTCAGTCTGTTACCTTTATGTTGTAAGGATGTGACCTTTATGTTATATAAGTGTGGTCTTTATATATAAATGTTATGACCTTTATGTTCAGTAATTTAGGAAAATATGAAAATTTTCAGGTTTTTTTCACTTCAGATTGAGACCTTTATGTTGTATTGTTGTGATCTTTATGTACAATTCTTATGACCTTTATGTACAAATATTATGACCTTCAGAGTGTAAAATTCTTCTTTTTTTCCTAAGTTAGAGTATATAAATGTCATTACATTTATACATAAAAGTCACATCCATACAACATAAATGTAACAGTTTGAAGCAAAAAAAAAAAAATGCACAAATTCGAATCGACCAAAACCCGACGTAAATTGTATATGCACCAGTTGTAAAAAAGACTAACTCGTTAACTTTTAGGACAAAGATTTCTGTTGTTAGTCAAGAGACTTATCCGTTAGTCATAGGACTATTTCGAGAATTGCATAACTCTCTCTCTCTCTCTAGAGACACATAACTTTAATTGATCAGTGTTCCACTTTTCTTTTCAAATGCATATGATACTTATCCTTTACTTTAGACCACGACATGTTGATTATTTGAAACTTTTTTTTTCTTTCTTTTTTTATCTTTTAATGTAAAAATAAACGATCCAGGAAATAATTAGTGAACACTTAATTTCATTTTTCTTCAATTTGTGGGTTTCATTTGGAATTCTTTCTTCAAAAATTCAAGATTGTGTGATTGCATCATTAAAATAAAGATATATGAGTGAGATTTGTGTACTCTGGGGCACGGTGCACCAAACTCGACCCTCGCGTGGTGTTATATATATACTTTTCATATATCACTGTATAATTTTAAGATATTATACTTACATACAGAATAAAAAAAAATCGATACATTTACTGAATAAACAAGTAATATCTTAAGGGTACATATACACATGATACCTACCATTGAATAGAAGTAATACCTTAAGAGTGCACATGATAGTGAAGGATATATATCTAATATTACGCTTTAACATAAAAAAGTAATACCTTAAGAGTATACACGTAATGCATGAAGAATATATATATATATATAAACCACGCTCTTGGGGCACATATCTAAGATCGGTACCCGAAGTATATAAGTTCTGTCCAATATATATATATATATATATATATGAATATTGAACCGAAAATGTCAATTTAATTACATATAGTTTGGAAGCACTGATATGATGCGATGAATGAGCAATGAATAAAGAGAAGAATAAAAGTGCGAAGCATTAACAAAATAATTTGGTATAATCTTCCTCTACTTTCCCATAGAATTAAGGGATGGGATAGTGTATGTCACTTTCTGTGCGCATGAACCCTAACAACAAATAATATAATGTATGAATTATTAAATTTCCAATTACTCATTATCAATACTATTAGTTTGTTATAATATTAATGTTAATTTAGTTTATTGATATTTGCTATGTAAAATGTCATCATTCTAAAAAATGCCTAAATCATTCTTTCATTTAATATTCTTATAAATATTAATTTTAAAATTGTTTCTTTGTACACAAGAACAAAAAACAAATATATTTAGGATCCAGACATCCAGGTCAACCCGGCCCACATGCTCTCACGTGTTTGGGTTGGTGCGTTCAAACCCACCAAAATTCGCTCAAAGTGCTCTACCTTAATATTATGTTAGTCATACTTTATAGTTATGTTAGTTATACATTTAGAGTTTTTAGCCATACTTATAATATTTTCTTGAACAACTACATTATATCCTTCATACCTCGTAGTCAACCTTATAGTACGTTATGTTAGTTGTGCATATATTACATAATTAGAAGTATAAGTAAAACCACATAAATATATGATTAATATAATTTAAAGATATGATTAATATAAAATAAAGGTATGACTAACATATTATAAATGTCAGTGAGTTTTTTTAAAGTTAAAGTATTGAACTAAGGGTATGTAATTTGAAAATGAAAATATGACTAATTAATATAACATAAAGATATGACTAAGATAATGTAGAAGTATGACTAACATAACATAAAGGTCACGACCAAAACACAAAATTCATGTACGAAAAAAAAGGAATACGAGTTGGGGTCAACTCCGACCCGAATACATGGATTTGAGATCCATGCACAACTTGCACAACAGACCTTCTCACACTGAGTGTGGAAGGGAAAGAAAAAATATTAATTTTTTTCTTCTTTCGAATGAACTAGAGTGAGCGGACGCTAGGGGAGAGAATGAAAATTAGAAAATCTTGTATGATCTCGAGTTTGAAAAACTCATAGTAATAAAAGATTCAATTATTAAAAAGAGTATTTTAAAAGACAACTAAAAAAATTAAGGTAAACAACTAAAATATATTTTAATAAACTCATGTTGGGGTCATTTTATTAAACAATTAAAATTGAATTATTAGAACTCATAGCAATAAAAGATTTTTTTACCCTTAAATCAATTTCTTCAATTAAGGTAAAAAAATATTTTGTTAAATATGAGGTATAATAATTAAATTCTGGTTTTTTAAAATGATCCTAAAACATATGGAATTATCCAAAAAAAAAAAAAAAGTTGGCTTGAAAAAATCGTTTAGGTTCCAACTTGTAAATTCGTGGACTTTAGGTTGCAATATGTCAAAAAATAAAGTTTATGTTGCAAAGTGTAAAAACACGAAAAATTCGAAAAAGGGTGAAGAAAAATAGGATTGTTATATATAAAATAATATATATGTTGTTTTTCTTTTTAAAACCCAAAAAATATGATTTTTTTTTCATCTGCAACTTTTTTTTTCTTTCCAAAATCATCCCATAATAATAATAATAATAATAATAATAATAATAATAATAATAATAATAATAATAATAATATATTATTATTATTATTATTATTATTATTATTATTATTATTTTGTGTAGGACAAATTGGGAAAGGTTGTGGTGGCATTTTCCATCTATCTTCACCCTACAATCCCAGCACCTTCACTTCTCTCTTATTTCTATTTTACCCACGTGTCTTAATTAACCCTAATAATTAACTTTAATTTGTGCTGTCCAAAAACACCAACAAAATGATTTGGATTCTCATGACATTATATTCCAACTCGCCGGCTGATGAAGAAATGTGACGTCAATTGTCTGACGTGTTTCACTTTTTGACTTTCAATCCTTTTTTTTTTCATTCTTTTTTTTTTTGCACTCTCTTCTATTACAACTTTCATTTCCAAAAACATATATTTATATATACACTACAAATTGACATCATTAATTTTCATAGAAACACACTCCCTCCTACATACTAGCTTGTACCTTAACCTTTCCGAATTTGGGCAACTCAATAATCTGCAAAAAAAACCTAAAACAAAAATGGGGAAACCTCGTTCTGTTCCAAAAATTGAGAGGAAAATCATAGAGAAGAATCGCAGAATTAGGATGAAGACTCTATACTCCGATCTCATTTCCCTCCTTCCAAATCACTCCTCCAAGGTATCTACTTTCTCTCTCCTCTCTCTCTCTCTCTCTCTCTCTCTCTCTCTAGTGAAAGAGAAGCTGATCTTGAGGGCTGTATGGATGCAGGTGGAAGAGTTGCCATTGCCAGATCAGCTAGATGAGGCTGTGGAACATATCAAAAGCATGCAAAAGAAGGTTGAGAAATTGAGACAAAAGAAGGATGAGTTAATGTTGGGGCAAGGAATTAAGAGAGCAAGTGATCAATCATGCGTGGTTGACAGTAGTGAAAATCAGGCAAGCAAGAAGAGATTATCATCACCAATTATTGAAGTTCATGATATGGGCCCAAATCTTGATGTGGTTTTTGCAAATGGGATCCAAGATTACTCCACTTTTCATGATATTATTAAATTGTATCATGATCAAAATGGGGTTGAAATTGCAAGTGCCAGTTTTGGGAGAGATGGGAGCTCAACTATCCAAGTCCTCCAAGATAAGGTAACCATATATATATATATGAATTAACTAGGTTTAATTTTTGTCTTAGTATTGTTGTTTGTTTCTAATATTTCATGTCTAGTATGATGTTAAAATCCTAATCTATGTCTAAGTAATTTTGATGGGATATTGAATATAAGCTCATCTCTGATATCAATTTGTATTTAATTTGAAGGTGGGACAATCCAAATTGGATTTAGAAGGTGCAACAATGTCAAGAAAGCAGAAAGAATTAGTTTGTGGATCAACTTCTTCTTCAAGAAGTGAAGTATTAGTGGAATCTAATCAGTTCAATTTATGGGACTACGAAATTGGATCTGATATATGGGATTGGGGATTTGAAATGCCTCACGTTTTACCTGCAGAAACTCATTTTGGTTACTATGATCAATTCCCAAATATGACAAATTTTAATATGTAACTTGAGGTCTAGCTAGTTTCTAATATATATTAGAGAGGACATTTGTTTTAATTCATGCGCAAATGTTGTATCAACCTTAGATTATACATTTTGATAAAGCAATAACTTCATATACAGATTGTTTTGTTATCTCATGATTTTGGTAATGAATTAAATAACTTATTTAGAGGAGTTTATTCCTGTGCAACTCGGCATCTGCGGGTCGGGTGGAGCTTGATCTAGTCCGGATCCGCATCCAAGTTTATTTATTTACTTAAATTTATGTGGTAACGTTTATGTTATATTAGAATAAATTTTCTGTACAAAAAAATTGAACATGGTGACGCTTTTTTTGCGTCATTAAAAAAATGAACCGACACTCTGAAAGCGTCATCATTTGTGTCCTTAAATTTGCTGTCACGAAATTGTAATGTTTTTTTCATATGCATCACGAAATTTAAATGGTGATGCTAAATTGCGTCACATATTTTTGAAGATTTACGGTGCTCTAAATACAACTTTACTGACACTTCGTTTGAAGGATCGTTGACTTAATGATGTTTTTTATTATTGTGTAACTAACTTTACTGATTTTTTTAAATTAATTTGTGTCACTTAGGGTGGGCATGGGTCTCGTAAATTACCAAAACTGAACTGAAAATCGGATTGGAAAAGTTTCTCCGTTAACTTTTTGACTTTCTCCTTATCGATTTGAATCGAGTTTCTTTTTGGTTTGGTTCTGTAGAATTTTCAATTATTCAAATTGGGAATTGAACTGAATTCGAACCGAACCAAACCGAATTGAACCGAACCGAAGAATCGACATATTTTGGGCTATATTTTTATGCGTAAAAACTCATGTGAGACCAATTCATATGCGACAACTTTCGAGTTCGATCGTGTCCTAGGATACAGTTGACCGTGCGCGACAGTCATGGTCGTGTCCTAGACACGATGTATAAATATGTCTTTTTAAACTATAAATATATTTTTTGCTGTAAGTATGTGATTTTTTTACTCGCGCATGATCGTGTCTTGGGACACGATCGTGCCTTGTGAGTAAAAACAATAGCAGTTTGTCCTAAGACACAATCGATATAAGTATATGATTTTATCTATGATCGATATAAGTATATGATTTTTATCTATATATATGAGTATTTTTTTAGAGCTATAAGTATGAGTTTTTTTTTTTTTTTTTTCCTTTTTGGTAATATAAGATTTGGTCCCCAAAATTAAGGTTATTTTAGATTTGGTACCTGAATGTCTAGAGTCATCATAAATAGTCCATAAGTTAAGTAAAATTAATCAGCGTTGATCCTTGCCATTAATATTCTGTCCAAATGGACGGAATGAACTACCCTAATCTAGGAAAATGGATCATCTCCTATATTCGGATACCAAGTTTTAAATAACTCCTATATTCGGGTACCTAATCTGATACTAACTATTTTCAAAACAAACTTGATCTTTAGTCATTTTCAAAATAAAATTAATCTTTAGCCTAACCAAGGTGCAATATCCCAGCCTACTGCTAAAATTTGTACACTAATTAAAATTTGTACACACATCTTTAAAATATTAACAAAAAATTAATATCATTACATGACTCAACTTATGATTTGATTTGAAAAGGGTTAATATTAGATTAGGTACCCAAAATTAGGGGATGATTCATTTTCCTATGTGGGGTAGTTGATTTTCATCTACTTGGTTAAAATTTTAACGGCAAGGAACATCGATCACTTTTACTTAACTTGTGGACTACTTATGATGACTTGATACATTTATGTACTAAATTTGAAATAACCCTAGTTTCGGGTATCAAATCTTATATTAACCCTTTTTTTTTTTTGGTCCATTGTACATGTACTGAGACACAACCATGCCCAAGTGTTGTCGTACATGAGACTATCTCACAAGAGGCCTAACTCATTTTTATGAATTTCTTAATTATGTATATTATATTAATTTGATAATTAGTTAAGGTTAATATTTGATTTGATTTACAGTTTCATATGTATGTTAGACTATTTGATTCAAATAGTTCCAACTACACAAATAAGTTATATATAATGTGAGGTGTTAGATAACATGTTTTTCTATATTGATCAATGCCAAAATATATAATATAAGCAACTGATCAATTAAATAATCTATCGCATAAACTATATTTCATTATTTTGATATATGACAATATGTTATTTAGATTTTGATTCATATACTAATAAAAAAAGGGAAAGGTTCAAATAAGTCACTGATGTTTACCCTTAGGTTCAATTATCTCATTAAAGTATTTTTAAGTACAAAAATGTCACTGATATTTACTTTTAAGTACATATGACCCCCACTTAACATTGATTTATAATATAATATACCAATAATGTTTTAAATTTAAAATAACTTAAACACTTTAATTTATTTTCCTTTTTTGACCTCATATTTTAACATATCGTAGAATCAAATAACTATTTCATGAAACATAAATATAATAAATTATTATATATATGTGTGTGTGTGTGAATACATATGATTACTAATAATAATCATCATTTACACCTTTTCTCTTTTAAAGACTAAACTATTAAACAACTAAATTTATTTGATAATAAGAGATATTATTTTTTGATTTAAATACAACTTAAATCTCTATATTTCAATAAAGACTAAACTATTAAACAACTAAATTTATTAGATAATAATTTCACTATGATATTAGGGATATTATTTTTTAATTTAAATACAACTTAAATCTCTATATTTAAATACATCATAAATATTAATTATTATTAATAAGGGGAAAATTCAATTTTAGTCTATTTAAAAAGTTACTGTCCAATTTTCATCTACCATGAAAGCAGTTTTCAAATTTAGTTCAATTAAGCCAAAAATCGTCACTATTTGGTCCATTTTTGCTTAATTGGACTAAAATTGAAAATTGAAAATTGAAAACCGCTTCCATGGTGGACGAAATAGTGACAAAAATGGACCAAATAGTGACGATTTTGGCTTAATTGGACTAAAATTGAAAACCACTTCCATGGTGGACTGAAAATTGGACAGTGGACTTTTTAAATGGACTAAAATTGAATTTAACTCTTATTAATAATAACATGTATATTTGAATAATTATTTTTTCTAACACACATATAATAAGCTATTATATTTACGTTTTCATGAAATAGTTTTTTTATTCGAAGATATGTAAAAAGGTTTATTCATGAAAACGTAAATATAATAGCTTATTGTGTGTGTGAATACATGTTGTTATTAATAATAATTAATATTTATGTTATATTTAAATATAGAGATTTAAGTTGTATTTAAATTTTAAAATAATATCCCTAATATCATAGTGAAATGTTATCTAATGAATTTACTTGTTTAATAGTTTAGTTTTTATTTAAATATAAAGATTTAAGTTGTATTTAAATTAAAAAATCATATCCATAATATCATAGTGAAATTATTATCTAATATACTTAGTTGTTTAATAGTTTAGTTTTTATTTATATATAGAGATTTAAATTGTATTTAACAAAAAATATCTCTTATTATCAAATAAATTTAGTTGTTTTATAATTTAGTAGTGTAAATAATTATTAATATTAATGATAATATGTATTCATACGTATATATAATAATCTAATTATATTTATGTTTTCATGAAATAGTTGTTTTATTCTAAAATATGTCAAAATATGAGGTCAAAAAAGAAAATAAATTAAAGTGTTTAAGTTATTTTAAATTTAAAACATTATTGATATATTATATTATAAATAAATGTTGAGTGATGGGTCATATGTACTTAAAAGTAAACATTAGTGTCAATTTTATACCTAAAAATACTTCAATGGGTTAATTGAACCTAAGGGTAAACATCAGTGGTTTATACGAACCTTTTCCCTACAAAAAATACATTTGGGATTGATTTTACGGTGTATAGCACTTACGGGTATTTTCATATCATAGGATCCTAAAAGAAGATTAATGGTTGAAAACTATTGTGGTTGAAAGCCTCATCTTTTCAGATTTCGTTTTTTCTTTTTCCTAATTCATATATCGATTTTTGTGTGTGTGAAAAAAGTATCAATCTTTTCATGTGAGTTGTGAAGAATAAAGTTTGGAATTTTGCGGATGAATGTAGTGGAGATTTTTAGCTATGCCAACAGTGAAAGGTGGAATATTTCCAAGGAAAATAATTTATTAATAAGGATAATTTGATCTTTTAATATACATTTAATTTTCATATAATTTAGATGGGTGAGTTTAGGAATGTGTATAGTCCAATCCTAAATAGTATCACATAAAATTATGAGTTATATCACATAAAATTATATATTTATAAATTCCGTTGAAATTGTAATTTTTTAAAATTAAAATATTACATAAATGTATAAAGTTCAACACATGAATTAGAAAGTTACTCATTAAATAATATATTAATCAAGTTATAATATCGTTCATATCAAACTATATTATAAATGTACTATGATTTCATAAAAATATTATTTCAAATATAGGCAAAAACTTATGTAACCGGATAATATATAACCAAATGTATTATTAGTTTGATATTACTTATATATTCAGAAGATATTAATTGTGGTATTAATTAGTTGTATAATGATAAGATACTAATTGTATTATATACTGATAAGATAGTGCTTATATAACTAAATATATGTTCATAATACATTAGTTGTATATTCATAAAGTATTAATTACTATATCTGTCTCAAAGTAAATGACGTTTTAGCCCTTTGCACATAAATTAAGGAATGTAATAAAAAGTTTAATATATCCCCTATTTAAGTTTAATTAATGAGAGTTTTTTTATCTCTTTAATACATTTAATGCGAGATGAGTAAATAGGGGTATATTTGGTATATTGTATGTAAATATGCTTTAGAATACAAAAACGACAATTATTTTGGAACAAATTTAGTTACTAAAACGACATTTATTTTAGGATAGAGGTAGTACTACTTATGAAGTATTTACTTGTACAATTGAATTATATATTTTAATACAAAATTACTTAAGATATATTATTTGTTACGTGTCAAGGTATTAATCCTATTATTTAAGGATATTATAATTGGAATTGAGGACACACTATTCCCTAGAGACACCAACCCTTCTCCTCAATATAATAATATTCAATACTTTCTAATTTACAAAATAACTACTTTTTTTTCCCAAAACCCATAATATTGTATGTGTAATCTGCTAGTAAATAAATAGGTCCTTCTCCTCAATATAAATAATATTTAATGCTTTCTAGTTTAGAATATAACTTATCATATAACTACCTACATCTATATCCATCTATTTCTATTCACCTATAAAAGTGGGAGTAGTTTCTTTCTTATAAAAGCAATGAGTCAATAAAAATAATGAACTCAAATATAATTTAACAATTAGGAGAAACAAGTGAATATTCAAGGGGTTAAAATGTTGTAATAAATTAGAATTCATGAAAAATAGTAAAATCTCAATTCTCCACACAATTTCATCTGTATGATGCTCAAACATAACAAAGCTGCCATTGCAATGTATTAATGCACAAACTAATGCTATGCCACTCTATTTATGGATTCATGATTTTTCACTGGGTATATATTTCAAATGCAAATGCAACATCACAAGGCCAAACTCTTGGATAAAAGATTCAGATAGCGTAAAAATTGTCGGATTTTAAGACACTAGTTATCCATATATTTACATCCATCACTTACCTCTGGGGATCCAGTTCGACTCTCGATTTCCTGAGAGTAACTGCCTTCATCAAGCACAAACTGCTGTTACTTACTCATGCTATGATGACTGACTGCCTCATCATCGTCGCTTACATCAAGTTCACCAAGCAACTCGTCTAATGGAATAGAAGGAAGATCCTCGCCATCAGTCGTAGAAGCAATCTCTGATGCTTGGTATTCTTTATCACGACAAAGGGACAAATTAAATCTTAAATCCGGGTTCTCCTCCAAATCTCTCAAGAATTCTTCATACTCTGAGTTAATCTTCTCGTCAATGCCTTTCGCAGTGCTATCAATCTCCATGTTGAGAGACTTGAGCTTCCACGAACGAGGTTTCACCCGTTTCTTCTGACGTTTCTCTTCATAGCTCTTTTTAACTAGAATAACTTCTGGGAGTACAAGACCTTTGTACTTGTCCATTTCAATATCATTACTATTGGCACCATACAAGTCATAACCGAGAGCATAATCCCCTGGATTTAGAAGATGCCCTAAATGTGTCTTCACGTTGAAAATGGTGTCGTTTTTTCCAAAATCTGATACACGGGCTACTTGTGCGTCAGCTAAGGCATATTTAGAGCCACCAACATTGACTTCAGAAGAAACAGCCTCCACATCCAGCACTATGTATTCCACAAGCTGTCTACTTGACAATAGGGCCTTAAAAGACGATCTCCAATACTGCTCGGCATCCAGGTAGCTCTGTCTAAGGGTGAAAGGATCTAATAAAGCTATGCTGTTGCTAACCTTGCTGCATATTACAAGTGGTCCAAGATTTCCCAAACTAGCAGCTACTTTGTGAGGGAGACAAATCAAATCCTCACGACAAACAGGACTGATTTCAACCGAGAAAGTATGCTTGTAATTGTAATTATTGCTCTTTGAATCATGAGACACAAGTTGCTTGTCACTACGACTCTTAATAGGAGCAACTTTTCCTAAGAACTCAACGAACTTCACACCATGACTATGGTTATTGAAGAAGAAATCAATGCCCCTCTCCATCTGCCTGATCCTGATAGCATATTTAGCAGCATTGTGCTTAAGAATAAGCTGCTCGAGATAGAAGAAAGTGCGCCTGTGAGAAACATGTTGCCTCAGTTGCACAGAAGCCACCCACTGATCAGGATTAGCCTGCACCTTCGAACAGGACTCGCACATCCGATCATGTACAACATATTCAACAGTATAAGCTTGTTCGAGTATTGCTCCATTGAGAACCTCTTTTCGGATCCTCAGCTTGACTTTAAGTCTTTTCGAGTGAGGTTCAGTCCAAACGAACTCTGTACTCACCAACCGTACTTTGTTTAAGTTCTTCAACCTCTTAACACAGAATGTTAGGAGCTTTTTGGATTCGAGCTGTGCTTTAATCCAAGTCCTCGGTGGCTGCAAATAGCTGTCACATTCAGGGCAATGGACAATAATAACATGCTTTTGGAGGCCTTCTGTTATGTCTACTTCAGACTGGAGGCATTTGGCACACATATTGGCAGCATTCGGTGGCATTGAGATACCACACTTGCAGCATAAAACACTGCCAACAGTCTGCGACACAGTAAACATACCCATTTCTTGCGCCATAGCTACATAATGATAAGACACGAGAAATACGTATGATAATTAGATCGAATATAACCAGTACAATACTTTATCTACGTAGTATCTCTTCATCAAAAAATGCACAAACAAAAGCCAAACAAGCAATCAATTCCTTCTCCAAAGTAACAAGGGAAACAGTTCTAAAAAATTACAGAATGGCTGAAGTATCACACAAAAATTACAAATTACGACATCTGAATCAATTAAAACCATAATTGCATATTATAAAACCAATATCAGGATCCCTTATCCAGTTAAAACACCACAACCATACACAACGACGATAACTACACGAACTACAATCCATTATGTAGGCGTACAGGCTTGAAATTTTCTCACTGCATCTTCCAACGGAGAATCAATCAAAGGATCACATGAAATGCCAACACCACAAGATTCAGCATAAATCTAATAAGAATAGCATACTGAAGCCATACATATCATACAGATTTGCTAAATTAATCGAATGTTCCCATTTGAGGTGAGGGAAGCATTTCCACTGACTCCATATTAATCCATATTAATCGAATCCATCAAAAACAGCTGAAACTGAGAGCATCAATTTCAAACCTATATAAAAAGAAGTAATTGAAACAACCTCAATGAATTCAATATTTCGAAATTCAAATCCTTCAATCGAATAAAACATAAGTAACTCTTTCCATGTTATTATCAAGAAAATCAAGCTACCCATTACAGGTAACGATATCATAACAATTGGCAAAACGAATAAACCAACAAACTTGGGTTCAACAAAATCAGATCCAAAACAGAAAAATCGAAACCTGGCTAAACGATCCCAGCAAGAAATTAACAAAATCTCATGCCAAGAAATAAACACATAAAAAGCATAAAGGAATGAATTATACCTTAGAAGATGGAATTGATAAAAAAGGCGGTCTGGAATTGAGCAAAAGGGCATTAATCTGAGTCACTCAAGTAACATTTTAAGTCGGTCGTACAAATAAAATTTGCAAGTTAGCAAATCCTCTAAAAATAATATTAAAATATAAAGTGCAAGTTAGCAAATCCTCTAAAAATAATATCTATACTATATTTAAAACTGGAAAAATTTGACATATTTACTGATTTGCTAATTGTAAAATTGGACATAATTACTAATTTGTCACTGACAAATAGAAAAATTGTGGAAAAAAAAAACTAAAAAACTTTTGAGAATCTTATAGAATAAACTTCATATATATTTTAAATATAATAAATACTCTTTTAATTTAATATAGGGGTAAAATGAAATCGAGGAAATTATTTTGGATGGTATTATTATATGATTATGTTTTAATGATATAATTAAAAAATTTGAAAATAATGAAATTTAAACATTGTCAAAATTTGAAAATTTGAAAATTATTCTATAATTTTAATATATAAATGTGAAAAATAGGTCTAAAAGCTAAATTTCATTTTACGAAGGCTGTAAAATGTTTAAAAGCTATTATAAAATTATTAAAAATAATAATTAAATTTGAAAGTAAAACTAATAATAATCTAATAATGTTGTGATGTTAATCTAAAAAAATCCACAAATAACATTTAAAAATAAATCCAAACATATATGCAATACTAATTGTGTAAGATATAACTGTAAGAAAAAATATTTTAAAATGGTTTCAAAATTCTAAAAAAAAATATTGTTTTAAATGTAAAATGAATTTGAAACCTAATTTTTTTAAATATAAACTAAGTTTTTGAATAAATACAGTGTTTGTAAAATAAATTCATCTAAAAAAATGTAGAAAATTATTTACACATTATTAAATATAATTCTAAGATATAAAGGAACAAAAATATGAATAGAACATATATATTAACAAATATAATTAATCACTTATAATTAAAGCACACAAACACAAAACTATTATTATTATTGTTTTTGTTATTGTCGTAGTTGTTATTGTCGCCGTCATCATCATTATCATTAAAAAAATATGGATTTTTTATAAATCTCAAAATAATAAGATCTCATGAGTAATATTTTAATATAATAAATTTATTATATTATTAATAATCTTATTTATCATAATAAATAATAAATCGTGCATCGCACGGGTATTCTGCTAGTTAAAATATAAAGTGCAAGTTAGCAAATCCTCTAAAAATCCAATAAAGATACGTCCACTGCGTGTCAAATTTGTCATTTGCCTTTTGTGTTTTCTCTTTCCCTAACTTTTCTTAGTCCTTTGTTGATATCTATGTCCGTTTCGTTATTAAAATGGAAATATTTAATTAGTATTTTTGGTAGGATATTTTGTTTTTATAAAATTTAAAAGATGTAAAATAGAGGATTAAAAGTCGAATGAAACTAATATAGAAGACTAAAAATCAAAATTGAAAGATTGATAACAAAAAATTTAGTAAGGGTAAACATAGATGACAAAAATTTAATAAGACTAAATATAGATGACTGAAAAATTAAAAGTTGAAAATTAAAGAATTAAAAATCTAATGAAACAAATATATGAGGACTAAAAACGTTTTTTCTCTAATAATAATAATAATAGTGGTGACGGTACATTGTCCCCAAATGATTTCAAAAGGAAAGAAAAACAACTTGGTAACATATAGTGGCTATAACAAGTGTGAGATGATTCATATGATAGATTATTTTTATTTATTAGTCAAATCAATTTTCAAAAATTTATATGTAAAGTGTTACGTATAGGTTGTGAGTTAACCAACCACACAAATAAAATAATTAGTGAAACGATTTCATATTAGACTTGCTCTTATTTCCTTGGAGAGTGGTTTGAGTATTGAAAAAGTATTCGAAAAAAGTGTGGATGTGACTTCGACCTATGATATTTACTGAAATTAGAGTTGAGAAACAGAGATAAGAGAGAAACATGATTTTACTAATAAAGAAGCAGAAATAGAGAGTGATATATATACATGTCATGTTGCTTACTATCCAAACTTGATAACAAACTATAACTAACTCTAACTAACAATCAAAGCCAACGTGGCAATTCATATACAAAATATCTAGCTGAAAATATCTATATGTGTTGCTAACCCGAATCATGACCAAGAGAGAATTTACGATTATCATACCATGTTTTAGGAGCTTGCTTTAAGCCATATAAAGCATTGACAAGTCTACAAACATAGGAAGAAAAAGCAGGATCAACAAAACCCTCTTGGTTGATACATATGGACAACCTCATTGAGATTTCCATTCAAAAATGCATTGTTTATGTCTACTTGCTGGATTGGCCAACCCTTTGTTATAGTCAAAGTGAACACAAGTTTAACAACAGGGCCATAGGTATTAAAAAAATCCACACTACTTGTTGATAATTCCAATTAAATTTCTCTTTATTCTGAACACCCATTTGTTTGTAATTGCAGCTTTTGCAGTTGTAGCAGGCGCATGTGAACTGCAGTGATAACTGATGTTTGATATTTCCTCGTATTCATGATGTTTGATATTTCCTCGTATTCATGTTAACAGCCTGAGTTGATATTTCCTCGTATTCCAGCTTCCAACTTGCAGAATACTTCTTTCGAAAAATTTTCTAAGCTAAGTACACTAGGAAATAGAGTACTTTAAAATTCTGACTATTACAGTTCGTTTTATCTCATCAAAACCTAAATATTGGAAGAGAAGTGGGGAAGGGGATTATTTGTATTTTGGTCATTTGGTAAATATCACAAGCAATAAGAAGTGTAGGGATATTTTACATCACTTTCGAGGGGTATTTATGTAAATGCACATTATTTACACTGTTGGGCCAAATGAGGGAAAGATCATTGGTGGGTTGAGTAATCCAGGCTTTAAAATAGCTTAATCAAGCATTTTATCCCACTATACAACTGCCCTTTTAATCAAACTATATCTTCAACCTTCAATCCAAACTAGCACTTATAAAGGGTGTTTATTTTCCTAGCCCCTTAAGAAAAGATGCATGACCATACAATTCCTTTTACATATTCTTTCGTTTTTAGACTATTATTATTAATTTGATTTACAATCCTTTCTTTTTAAAAAAAAAATTGATTTATGATTTTGAATTCGATTTATGATTTTTTTTTTTTTCAAGTTGTTGACAATGCTTCAAAATTTGGTAATAAACCTAATCCAACACAGGATTTTATTTTTCTAATTCTTTAAATTTAAACATGTCATAGAATATTGCATATAATCAACCTACAAGTCTGCAAGCAAGAGAAGCAGTTAGGGAAGTAAATTGTGTTAAATTTTGGATTTTTAAGAAAATGCAACATTGATATTTAATACAAGGGTAAAATGGTCTAAAACTATTCAGAATTAAGAGATCCAACCAATAGCAAGGCACCATTATCACAAAATTGTTAAATTAACAACAAATCGATTTGCAGAAGAAATCCTAAAATGAGACTGTAAGATCAAAAATAAGAGATTAATATTACAAAGTGAATAACAATAAAAGATTAAAACTTGGGACGATCCATATTATTAATAAATAATAAAAATAGCAAAAAATAAAAGTATCAGAAACAAAATCTTTCTCATACACAGCATTGTCAAACTGCGTCAGAAGGTGTCCTAAGATTTCGTGTTTCATCATTTTCACAAATCCCACAATCAAAAAATTAAAATAAAATAAACAAGCTCAAAATACCCAATAAAAAAAATATTGGAGAAAAAAAAAAAAAAGAAGGATGAATCAGAAAGAACGTAGCGAAATGAAGATAAATTGTTCGATCAGATGGAGTTCACCATCACACTTCAATAATCTCATCACTTTCATCCTCCACTTACATAAACCCTAATTTATGGAAAAAGAGAAGCAGATTTTACAACCACTGTTAGATGAGAGAGAGAGAGAGAGAGAGAGAGAGAGAGAGGAGACGGTGGCGGAAACAGGTGAATAAATATGTTATTTATAGAAGCCCTAAAATGTAAATTGGGTGTGTTTGGCTGCAAATATAGAAGAGCCTTAATACGGAATTGCGGAGTCCCCGTTTGGTTGCAGGCGATATTTGTGAGTCCTTTTCTTTTCTTCTTCTTTATTTTTTTGGTACAAATAATATATATATATATATATATATATATTGATAATTTCAATGGAAATTGCCCAAAACGTTCAAATTGAATTAAGCATTAAGCCAGAAACTTAGGGAATTGATTCTACCTTTACATTAATCATTGTTTAGCCAACACCTTTTACGCACTTGACCAGTGAACGCATCTAAAAAACGGGCTTTCACGAGCTTCCACGCGTCACACACGTTTGGGTGAATTAGCTCAAATCTACTCAAATTCGTTCCAGGTTCGTATCTTTATGTTATGTTAGACATATATACATTGATGTTATATTAGATATACATTTATGTAAATCATACTTTTGTATCTTGATTTCACACTCTTAGGATTTTCAATTATATCTTCATACATTTTAGTAATGTTAGACATACCTTTAGTTATACTAGTCATACATTTTAGTTATGTTAGTCATATATTTATACATTATATAATGTATCTCTAATATAATATAAAAGTATATCTAACTTAATATAAAGGTAGGACGAATATTACGTAAAGGTACATGTACAAAATGTGCTGAAATTAGGTTTTTCTTTTCAAGTTAAAGTATGAAACCTGGACATAAATGTATGTTTAGCATAACATTAATGTCTATCTAACATAACATAGGTCATGACCAAAATTGAGAAAAAATCAAGCGCGAAAAAGAAAAGGGCCAGACAACCCGGATCCGTCCGGATTGCATAGGAGATCTTCTCCATTATTTATTACTGGTATATTTACGATTTTGTTGGATTCGGGGATATTAAAATTATAAAAAGTCGGTTTTATACTAAAATTAATAAATAAATATTAAGCTTATAAAGAAGTTTTGGTTTTGGTAATTTACTCTACGTTACGTACACAATCGGATCATTGTTTATTAATTAAGTTAATGGTTCGTATAAAACTAACATTTTATAATTAACACGAATCCAACAAAACTTCCATTAATTATACATTTAAATATGTATATAATTCATAATGAGTAACACTTGTTTGCCCGGGGCACGGTGTCCCCAAATTAATTATCGTATGCTATTACATATATACTCTATATGTATCATGTAAATACTCTTCAGGTATCACATACATACTCTTATATACATATGATACTTGTAGAGTATATTTATAAAACCAAGAAACATAACATCTTTAGAGTATATATATATATATATATATAACACCTGAAGAACATGTATATAACACCTAGATTTGTGTCTCTATGTGCTCCAAGAGTATATACGTTTTTGTCATTCATAATATATATATATATATATATATATGTGTGTGTGTAATAACAATTAACCCCTCCAAATACAAGGAAAGTGGACCAATGAGAAGTCACCACTTGCGCTTAGTACAACTGCAAAAGCTGTGAAAGAGGACAACTGCATTTAATGAAACTGCAGATTGAAGACAAAGCTCTCGCATGCCACTGCAGGTGAACATTTAGTGGTTGTACCCGAAAAGATCAAGGAGTCAACCAAAGAGATCAAGCAAGGATGATTTGAAGATCAAACTGGTGTGACAAAGCGAAGACAAAGGAAGCGACATCATGGAATGTATTTCCTCCAACTAACATATCTGTACATCTATAAATAAAGGAAGAGTGAAGACTGAAGAATCAATTGAAAATCCACAAGCTAAGAACCCACATTTACAAACAAACTCTCTCAAGCTTATAGCAAAACCAGAGCTTACCAAGTTCAAAGTATTTTCAATTCACTCAACCATTAAGCAAGTCATCAACAACGACCAAATCTTCTGAAGAATTAGCTTCAACACAGTTGAAGAAACTTTTTTGTATCTAACCATTTTTAGTTGTGTGCTTAGGTTGCTTTAAATGTGTCTACGGTTGATAAGAGTGTTTTCTTGTTGTGTATTTTAAGTCCTGAAAAGGATAATACCTTGTGTGGGTTCCCGTTTGACTATTGAAACCTATGTGGGAGAAAGAGTCTTAGTAGGCTGTGTCCATAGGCAAAGTTTGTTTGGTAGAATCTTGTAAAACAAATATAGCCTAGTGGAATACCTCATTGTGAAGGAGAAGAGAGGATGCGGAAAGATTACACCACATTTGAACCTCTCTAAAAGCCTTGTGTGATTTTATCTTAGTGCTGCATTTACAACTTTCTATATCTATATCATGCATGCATGCATGCTTTATGCCTTTTAAATTTACGTGCTTAACTTTCTGAAACCTTCTAACTCTATAATTAAAGGCTACATTAGCTGCTGAAACTCTATCTCAAATTATTCTGATGTATAAAATCACTAAGTGTCAGGCTGCTGCATTACATATTGCTGCAAGCAGAACACAAAATTATAAAACTTGTTGCAAGCAGCGATAGCTTAAAACAAGTTTGAAAAAGATAGAGTTGCAGTTTTGAAAAACGATAGAGGTTCATTCACCCCCCCTTCTGAACCTCTGTGTCACTTAGGACCAACAGTTTGTTACAAACTTGAGTAATGGAGTTTGAGCTCGGCTCGACTAAAATGTTGAGTTCGATTTTCGTTCAAGTTTGGCTTGAATAAAGTTTGATAACAAGATAAACGAACTCATCTCGAGTTTAGTTCGATACAAGTTCATAATGGTTCGAATACAAGCTCGGTAGTTCAAGTTTAAGTTCGGCTCGGAAAAAGTTCGTTAAAAGTTTAAAATGAGCTTGAATACAAGCTCGATAGTTCAAGCTCGAGTTTGGCTCGTAAAAATTAGAGTTCATTAATATCAAAATTATAAAGATATTCAAATGACAATAGTACAATTAATATTAGAAATAAATAAATTAAACTGAATCTTAATTGTTAATATGTTTATATATAAAAATGATATACATCAAATAAAAGTTTAATAAGTAAATAACATAGGTAAAAACTTGATTTGATGGTAGGACAAATTGTTCATACGATGAGAGCTCTCATGTTTTACAAATATTAAGGATTTTTTATTTATATATTAATCTAAGTTTTAACTTTTAATATGATAAAATATATAAATAAACACGAACATTAAACGACTATGCTAACAAACTCTTCACGAACCTAAAATAAATATGCAAACGAACCTTTTCTGAACATGTTCTCAAATTATAAACGAATAAAATAACGAACTAGATTGTGAACGAGTTCGCGAGCCTGTTTAATGAATCAGTTCGGGAGCCTACTTAACTAACATCTTCGCAAGCTTGCTTAACAAACATGTTCGTGAACTATTGAGCCAAATATGCTTAGGCTCAAGTTTGACTCGATAAGTTTTCGAGCTCGAAATTTGGGCTCGACTTCGACTCGTTAAACTTAACAAACGAATTTGAATGAATTAGTTTGCGAAAGTCTTTGTTCATTATATCCCTTGCTTTTAGAAATCGATAAAAGTATTTCAAATCAAAATCATTTGAAAATATTTATAGATCAACATATATAAAATTTCAGATTTATTGAAATTTGATGAGGATGCGCCAAGTAGAAATGAAAATGTGTACAATCGCGAAGGCTTGGATTGAATGTTAGGAAAATAAACTCACTTAAACCTTTTTTATATTTGTTTGGATTGCGGGCTAGGAGGGTAGCTAGATTATGGGTCCGGGTTGTGGAATAGGATAATACATGGGATTAGGGTCTCTTAGACTTGGGTTTAGGCAACCCACCAAAAAGCTGGGTTTATAAATTCCCCATTAAGCCCAACAGTAACTTTGTAGGAATTGTCCCTAATAACCCTATCGATAGTATTATTTACACCATATAAATAGTTTGAGGTTATTTTCTTCCTTCTCTAACACAGATCCAGAAACACTAGCCACAATTGTTCCATCTTTGTTCCACCCTTGCTGACTTTGATTCCTCCCTACATTGTAACCTTCCACAAAGATTCATGGCCCCTCAAACCTACGAATCTGCTGATACCACTCTGACCCGAACCCTCGAACCCCAATCGTGGTTGAGTACACCATAGATAAGGAGTCGAACCCTAGCATTTCTATTTGATGTCCTGCTTGATCGCGTTGTAACGCGAAACGTAAGTCTCTCATCAGTGTAATCTTGAAAATGGTCTCATATGAAATCTTGATTCTTCAAATATGTGGCATCAATTGATAACCTTTTTTTTTCCTTATGGACGGCTGATTTTATATATTTTAGCTATTATATTGTTGTTTTCTACAATTTTTTTCCTTTTTACATTTTAAGATTGCAGATTTGAATAATGTTTAACAAGTGTTTGTAAATTTCTAGAAAATTAAAATGGAAGGCTGTGATTTTTATGGTATCTAAGGTCTTGAAAATGGTTTGAAGAAATGCTCAAAATTATAGATTCATCCTAGGAATGAGAAGTGAAGATTATAAAGACACAAGTGCGTGTATGTAGCGTGCTCTCTCCGATCATTTTTGTTCTTCATTGAAAAGAGAATGAACACTAATTTTTGTAATATAATATCCTTTTTCATTAAGGGCAATTATGGAAGTTTAAGAAATTGAAATAATAAACCTACGAACCAAACATAATGTTGATAAATGAAGTCACTACAAAAGGTTCTAATCATTCAATCCAAACATAAATTTAGAAATAATCATATCGCACAAACATTCAATCCAAACAAAAAAATCATCACATCAATGGTTAAATAAAATTAATCTAACTATCCCTAACAAACCCAACCTGCAATCCAAACCAGCCCGCTGATAATGTTGGACTTGGTGGGGCCAATAATGTGGCATTAGAGAGTTGTACCTTGTCGGAGATGGAGCCAGAGTACACCTATCAGAATTTGAACACAAACATGGGACGTTAGTTGGAAATTAACGATATAATTCATCCAACAACTATATTTTTCTCTTGTTTTTAATTTGTCTGATACATGTTCTGTGTTATTTTTGATACATACTGGTCTTTGATGATATTTTTGAATGAATTTAAACTAAATTGAGTAAAGACAAAGATAATTCAAATAGAATAGAGTTGGTGATCTCCAGTGAATCAGGTGTACTCGGATTCAAATTGATCCAGATCCGCACATTTTTTTATTTTTTTTAATTTTATTTTTCGTTTCAGGTTGTTACATTTATGTTATATAAGTGTGATCTTTATGTATAAATGCAGTAACTTTTATATACTCTAACTTAAAAAAAAAGAATAATTTTAGTAAAAATTATACATATTACCTTTATGTGATATTAGTTGCATCTTTATTTAATATTAATTGCACCTTGAGGTGATATTAGTTGTACCTTTATGTCATATATTAAGGTGCAACTAATATCACATAAAGGTATGCGTAATATCATATAAAAGTATCTTCATTTAAAAAATGCGCTGAAAAATTACTGAAAATTTTAATTTTTTTTCCAAGTTATGGATCATAAAGGTCATGATATTTGTACATAAAGGTCATAACAATACAACATAAAGGTCTCAACCTGAAGCGAAAAACCTGAAAATCTTCATTTTTTCCTAAGTTACTGAACATAGAGGTCATAACATTTATATATAAAGGTCAGACTTATATAATATAAAGATCACATCTTTATAATATAAAGGTAATAGCCTAAAGCCAAAAAAAAAACCCTAGGTGCACGGATCCGATTGGGTCGCCCCAGTTGCATAAATTTAGATCCGTGCACCTGGTGCAAAGGAGAATTTGCCTATAGAAAGAGAGTTGATTTTATTTGGAAATTGGTAAATGATCTCATTTTAGATCTAGTGGGTGTGTGTATTTTCTTTTTCTGGGAATAAAATAAATTCATTATTTTTAGATTGTGCAATTGAAAAACTCAAAATCGATATGTTGCTAATTCTATATGTGTGTGTATATATATATATATATAACATATAACACCATAAGTACGAATCTTTCGTTCATTTTTCATAATGTCAATTCATAAGGTTGACATATAAGAACATGTTCATGGAAAAAGAGCAACCTTAAGGTACATATTTATGTTCTTATATATTTGAAGAACATATATGTTATCCAATTCATAAGGTTGACATATAAGAACACGTTCATGGAAAAAGAGCAAGTTTAAGACACATATTTATGTTCTAATATATTTGAAGAACATATATGTTATCAACGATAATTAACCTTTTCAAAATATAATTTTATTAGGTTTTTTTAATATACATGCAATTACAGCAAATGTACCAAATGTGATGAATCCTTCTAGAGGAAATTATCTCACAAGAGGATGAAGATATGTACTACAACATATGTATTCCTTCAAAATTTCTATTGCATCAGACAATATGTTTTATTACTGGATTGTTACGAGTTTTAATTCTAAAGTGATGCAGGTAAACTCCAGTTTGATTTAGAAACATGCATTGTAGGTCTTTTCCATGCAATCTCAAGTTTGTAGGTCTTTGTACTTACAAAAATCTAAAACTAAAAACTCCGTCTATAAAAGACTTACGTAGACTTACAAGTTTCTTTTATAGGCGGAGTTTTTAGTTTTAGATTTTTGTAAGTACAAAGACTTACGTGGTAAACATGAGCAAAATTGGAATATATATTGTTGTTTCAATTTCTTTTCAATAATTTATAAAAATAATCATTACATACAAATTTTATTTATGAAGATATATGTGGAATACTTACAAGGGTGAAGGAAACCATAATTGTTAACACCTTAAAGAAGGTGGTCGTAAAAGAAATCACTTTTGTAAACGAAGAGTAAATATTACCTATCTTTTATAAGAAAGTATGTGAAAAATATATAAATTTAAGTCACAAGTAAAACAAAATAATTAAATTGAAATTCAACTTTATATTTTTTTTATTGAAATTATTACTTAATTAATTGCCCCGTAGCTTAGGTCATTTGACAAAAATGGACTTTAATTTTTCAGGCTGACATTTAGGACTATAACTTTTCGATCTTCGTGAATTTTGCCCAATTTGAGCCCGAACCGCTCAATTGGGCCGAAATCGCACCTGAGTTCTCCATCTCGCACTAATCGGGCCAATTTTGACTAATTTTGTCCATGTGGAACATGAAAATGCAATTGACATCCCTTGTTGACATTAATTTTACACATCATCTCTCCAAATGAGATTATAAATAGAAAATATAAATAAGTTTTGAAAATTAGATATTGAAAATGAAAATATTAAAAACTTTGGAAGACTTCTTCCCTACCGGCCGCCTTGCACAACCACGCCTAACCACCGACCATCGTGCTACTCCGGCAAGAACAACACACACCTAACATAGCCGACACCTCCATCTCAAATCAAGCATAAATAAAAGTACATCAAATTTTAGAGAAAGAAACGACAGGGGAGGGGGCGGCAAAGAAGAACAAAAGTGGAGAAGGCGACGACAAAGACAGAAGTCTGCCGGAGAAGGGGAGGGGTGGGGGTGGGGGTGGGGGTCCGGGGAAGGGAGCCTTGTTGTGGTTGGGATTAAGGACGAAAATATCGGTTTCGGTGCATGTATCAGTACCTTAAATTTACGGAAATATCGGTGCATATATCAGTTTTAATGGAAATATCGGTAATTTTTAAAAAAATCACAGAAATATTGTAAAAAAATTAGAAAATATATCTGGTAATTTACATAATGTTATAACTAACATTCACACATAAATTGAAGTTAAGATTTCAAATAGAAAAATATAATTACAACAAAATGAGAGATAAACTAATCAAGGACGAAAATATCAGTTTCGGTGCATGTATATGTACCTTAAATTTACGAAAATATCGGTTCATATATCGGTTTCGGTGAAAATATCGGTAATTTTTAAAAAAATCACGGAAATATTGTGAAAAAATTCTAAAATATATCTGGTAATTTACACAATGTTATAACTAACGTTCATACATAAATTGAAGTTAAGATTTCAAATAAAAAAATATAATTACAACAAAATGAGAGATAAACTAATATATAGAGTGATAATATGAGAAATCTTGTACAAAGTTTATTTATGAACTAATAATAGCATGAACTCCTATGAGTTTTAAATGAATGAGATGACATGCCATCTTGATTTAAACAATATTGATACCAACTCACCATATTAGACCAATTTTGGGTGTAATCATAAACATGCCATTCATATGCTCCTCTATCTCTTCCAACCGCATGTCCATGGATCGGATAATGCTCATTAACCCAATATGGTTGACTAGGTTGATATATGTTTGAACCATGTGACATTTGAGTTGGTGGATAATGGAATTCATGTAAACTAGTCCACCAATCGGATGTGCTATGTCTGCCTTGAGGTTGAAGATATGATGGTTGGTATGGAGGATCATTGCTCATATTCATTGAGTCAAATGTCATAAACATTGATTCAATGTCAGTGTTTGACCTCTCACTTTCGTTCCAAACATGCCTTCTTCCATAATTCTTTCCAATAGCACCAATCCCTGCACCTCCCGCTCTACTTCCATGATCAAGATCTTGTGTTGCATGTGTGAAATCACGTTCACCTGTGAATGGACTTAAAGGCACCTGATCTGAAAAATTATATTTTTCTTCATTACCACCACCACCATCACCAACATTGCTTCCACTATCTGCTGAGGTATCCACACCTGATCCTGAACTACTTGAGTTGACACCAACTTCTTCGCCCATTACTCGATCCACATCAATGCCACATTCACGGGCTATTGTAGCAACTTTAGGATCGGGGTTTCCTTCAACATCGTCCATGTGGGCTGGTTGAATCCATTGGAATAGTGGATCTTCTTCCTTATCACCAGATTCAGGAGCTACATCTACTACATCTAGATAGTCTGTCTCAGCAACCCTATTATCTTCTGCTTCCATATCTCGTAACCTTAACTTCATGTTATAGTAGCAGAAGACAAGTTTTTCAAGTTTTGGATATGCCAGACGATTTCGTTGCTTGACATGTATCAGTGCAAATGTACTCCAATTTCTCTCACAGGCTGAAGACGATGTTTTTTGTGATAGTATTTGTATGACCAATTTTCTTAGTGTAGGTGTTGAATGATCATACATAACTCACCACTCAGCTGTCAAATAATAATAAATGTTAAACACACTCTTTAAAAGAATATAAAAACTATCTGAACACGTATTTTGACATATGAATTAGAAACTTACATGGTATCATAGTATTTCGTGATGCAATAGCAGCACGATCACCGAATCCTTTTCTCGCATCGCGAAATAATATGAGCTGCATATTCATAAAACAATGATAATATTTATATTATATTGAAATTGAAATAAGAGTTATATAATTTATGAATAAAGAGTTATTTTACCTCATTACCAAATTGGGCTATGCCCTCTGAGTTTGGGTCTAGTGTGTTGAATACTTGGTGCACCGCTTGAATAAGGTGCATATCTTCACCAACTCCTGGTCCATATTGGAATCTTGGATTTAAGTAAAAAGCTACAAAGTCGAGAAATATTTTTAGTATCCCATCTATCATGTACACACGTGGATAATATGTACAATGTCTAGTATGTACCTGCAACATGTAATGGATTTGAAAGCGTGTTATCCCATCTATCAGTTATTATTTTAAGTACCCACTCTGTTGATCTTACTTGTTGAACTTTTTCTTTCATCACACGAAATAATTCATATAAGATCGGCATCGTGGGAACAACTTCAGTATCCACCACTCGAAGTATCTGATATAATGGCTCATATATTTCCACTACATGTTTCACATGATCCCAAAACCTATTATCGAGAATATAATTCTCCACAGTTTGACCCATCTCTGAGCAGCTAAGACGATTCACAACTCATTCTGCATCCGTGAAAAATTGCTTCAACATATTTTTTTTATTTAACAAACTATCCAATGCGATATAGTTTGTTGCAAAGCGAGTTGCTCCAGGCCGTACAATATCTCCTTGACAAACCTCTCGCACTTTTGCCAACAACCAACCATGGTTGTAAATGTAGTTTGTCACTTGTCTGGCCTTAGCAATTGTTGACTTGATCACCTCTTTTTTTCCAATGTCTTCAAAAATCAAGTTAATGCAGTGTGCAGCACAGGGTGTCCAATACAAGTTGTACTTTGACATGAGTTTTCTTCCTGCCTTAACAAAAGCGGATCCATTATCCGTAACAACTTGCACTACATTGTCCTTCCCTACCTCTCGCACAACATCTTTTAATAAATCATAAATGTACTTATGATCTTTTATCTTGTTTGATGCATCAACAGATTTAAGAAAGATGGCGCTCCCCTTACAATATATCATAAAATTTAGGATAGACATCCTTGTTGGTCCTGTCCATCCATCGGTCATGATTGTACACCCATATGTCTTCCATTTATCCATTTGTTTCTGCACATGAACCCTCATTTCAGTGTACTCCATTTCCAAATACCTATTTTTTATCTCATATGGAGTTGGTGGTTTTACCCCCGTACCACATTCCTGTACAGTTTGGATCATATTCTTAAAGTAAGGTGAATCAGCCTTGACGGGTGCAACATTATCATAGATGAAAATTTTGCTAACCATTCTTGACATTTTATCTCTAATGTTTCCGCCTGAGAACATATTCTTAATCTTTTTTTGCTTTGCATCTTGGGACTTATATAAAGACGGTGTTGGAGCATGATCAAAATCCACGCCTCGACTACTTTTAAACCGCTGAAACAAAGACGGAGCATCAATATCTCTACTTGCTTGACCTCTTTTGTTACGTCCAAAGTTCTGTATTTGTTCTCTTTCCTACTCACTTGCCTTAGATTGTGTAACAGCGGCACGATATTGTTCTCGTTCATTGGGGCCAAGGTCAGAAGGATACACATTATCATCATCCTCCTCGTCTTCATCCTCATCATATAATCCCCTTCGTAATTCTGCTCGAATCTCATCCATCTTGGCAGTTTTCTTCCCTTTCGCCACCTCATTCGCTCTTATATAATCACAGATCTTCTTTTTCACCTCTGGGGGTATGTTTGTGCATGGACGTGCATTTTTCTATGGGTCTGTGTGGGTCAAGTGATATTTGAATCTTGTAATACCTCCACTCATAATCGCAAGATTACAAAAATTGCAAATGGTGGCATTTCTATTATCAGGGACTTTGGTACAATATTTCCATGCAGGGTCTCTACCAGCACCAGCTCCACTTTCACTTGCCATTACTTCATAAAAGATCAATCAAATTTGTTAAATATTTCGTTTGAGTTGATATTTCTAGTTTGAGTCCAAGTTGCACAGAAGATATGGAAGCAAGAACAAGAACAAGACATTCATTATCTTGAGATTCACAAACATAAATCCATCAAAACAGAACAAGAACAAGACATTCACTATCAAAAATATTATCAAAAATAGGCAAATTTCACAAGGAAAGAGCTAAAGAAATTGATCACAAATTCTCAACTTAATCAGAAACAAGATCGCAAAATGAAAAAGTATAAGTGTAAGCATCATCAAGACAAAACTGAATGTTGGATATAAAAGACAAAATGACTAGCTTCTACAATACAAGATTAGCTTCTTAAAAGGACTTGATATGTAGCTACATACTTTATACATCTTCGACACTAATCTCTATGTTGTAAGAATGATGAGTTGAATATGTAGTGGTCTAAGAAAGAGCTTACCTTGGAAAGATCACAAATTCTCTCGTCTATGTTTATACGGATATATTGGAACAAAAGCTGTAAATTGTAATAGAGAGAGTGGTGATACTAGGTGTTGCTTTGTGAATTGAAACTATTCTTTTTTCTTGCTAATATAATGTGAAAGCAGTGGAAAATTAAGGTAAAGCAATAGTGAAAGAGTAGGATTAACGATTAAAAATTGGAATTTTTTTGTTCATTGCCGACACAGCACCGAAACGATATTTCACCGAAATATCGTCGATATATCAGCGATATTTCGGTGAAAACTAACGTTTTATGCCTGACAATTACGAAACCGAAACCGAAACGGGCCGATATATCGCCGATATATCGGTGACATTTTGACAAAAAAAAATACCCCGTTTTTATATCGAGCCATCAATTTCAGCGATATTTCGGTGATATATCGCCGAAATATCGTGATATTTTCGTCACTGAAACTAATATATAGAGTGACAATATGAGAAATTTTATACAAAGTTTATTTATGAACTAATAATAGCATGAACTTCTATGAGGTTCAAATGAATAAGATGACATGCCATCTTGATTTAAACAATATCGATACCAAATCAAAATATACATACTAAAATTCTTGTACAAATAAATTAACAAAATACAACATGATAATTGCATAGTTAACTTTTTTATTTCAAAAACTACATACTAATTGAATCACTAACCTTTTTATCTCAAAATATACGATTCTTTTTTATGTCCAACAATTCTTGAACATGTTGTAGAAGACAAATTTGAATGAGTAATATACTAATATTTAGACTTGAAAATTGATATGTTTGCTCTTTGATATAATATTTAGACTTGAAAATTGATATGTCTCCTCCTTGATATATCAAGGAGGAGACATATCAATTTTCAAGTCTAAATATTATATCAAAGAACAATTTTTCTCATTTTTCAAGTCTAAATATTAATATATTACTCATTCAAATTTGAGTTGGTATTTTTAGTTTGAATCCAAGTTGCACAGAAGATATGGAAGCAAACGGACAAGTGTTTTGCAAGCAAGCAAAAGGTGAAGGGGAACCTATATAACACCATATTCTTACAGGTAATCCATCACTATATTGAGATTCACACACATAAATCCATCAAAACAGAACAAGAACAAGACATTCACTATCAAAAATCCATCAAAAATAGGCAAATTTCACAAGGAAAGAGCTAAAGAAATTCATCACAAATTCTCAACTTAATCAGAAACAAGATCGTAAAATGAAAAAGTATAAGCTAAGAAAGAGCTTAACTTGAAAAAGGAAAGATCCACACAAAATTAGAAACTGCAGATCTCCATTGAAGGGTAAGAAGAAGAAAACAATTGACCAGTAGGTGAACTATTAGAACTACTACTTCATTTCATTATCATTGCCCATTTCCCATTTCAAATGGGCCTATTCTCTCATATGTGTTTATATCGGTATATTGGAACAAAAGCTGTAAGAGAGAGAGAGAGAGAGAGAGAGAGAGAGAGAGAGAGAGTAGTGATACTAGGTGTTGTCTTGTGAATTGAAACTATTCTTTTTTCTTACTTTTTCTAATGTGAAAGCAGATGGAAATTTAAGGTAAAACAATAGTATGATAATTTTGTTTTTTATGGTAACTCCAATTAATTAAAGGGTAAAATCCTATACACCCCCTCGTGTTATCGTAATTTGCACGAAACCCCCTTGTGTTAAAGAAATTGCACGAAAAACATCTGAGTTTTCATAAATTCGGCGCGTATCACCCAAATCTGTCATACTTGACGGATGTGTAGCGGACGCGCTCGAGGTCCGATTTTTGGTCTTTTTTACTGTTATTTGTGGGCAAAATTACAAAATTGTCCTTACTATTGAGTATATATGTATGCAAAAATATGTTGGCTTTTTTGCATTTTTTTTAAATATAAATTGACTATTTTATCTCTAACTTTATTTGTGAATTATTAACAAATCTCATTATTAAAAAATTAAGTGTAATTTAATATTCTTTCATTTACTCTTTTTTATTATTTTTTTGTCAAATTTTAGAATTTTATTTAATAATATTTCACAATTTAAATTTGATAAAATGAAATTTATACATTTTATCATATAAATGTTATGAATAATTTGTAGCTATAATTATTTATTTTAATTTTAATAATTGAGTAAAAAGGATAAATTTCTTATAATTTTAATAATTGAGAAAAAGACAAATATAAAAAAATTATAATGATTTTAACAATTCTATATTCAATTATTTTCAACCTCATCATTGTTAAGAAGAAGAAAAAAATAATTGAATCAAATAATTGAATCCTAGTGTCTCAGTTGCAGTGTATTTGTTTCCTCCGATGAGATCTGCTCCGACAACAAATCCCAGAGATATGATCCACCACCAAATCTGTATTTAGTCCTCCGATGAGATCTGCTCCGCCACCAAATCCCAGAAATCTGAAATCGCACCTCAAATCTGCAACTATGAATACTTCCCAGGACCTTAAAACACCAATCTAGAGGACAAGAAGCTAAATGCACAAGACAAGTCATATTTAAGGTCATTAAGAAAAAGATGTGTATCTAAATCAATAGCAGTTAAGCATAAAACACTGCAATTAAATCTTTGAATCATTAAGTACCACATCGAATCTTTTAACATAAGGCTTGGTCTGCAACATAAAACATCAAATGATTTTAACAAGCAATACTAATTGATTTTAACAAGCAATCCATTACTCATCAAATACTAGAAAAAACAAGCAATACTACTCTCTAATCAAATTTAAGGGTCATCTAGTGTTAAAATTAACAAAAAATTTGAAATAATTTTTTGAGCAAGTGTATGAAGCACAGATATATTTTGCAAACCTTCTCTTTCCAAATTCATTCCCAGCTTTTTCGCACTCACAAAAATTTCAGAACCCATCTTTCGTACCCATCAAGCAGAAGCAGATCCGTTAAGAGAGGGAGAGGGAGGAAGAGAGGTGGGAGGCAGGGAGATGAAGATAGATACGGCGGTGGTTTTCCCAGTGGCAGAGGCGGCGGCGCGGAAGCGGTAGAGGCGGCGGCGGTTTCATCGCTTAGAGAGGGAGGGGGAGAGAGAGAGAGAGGAAGATGAGGCGGCGGTGAGTGCGGCGAGACTGAAGCTACGGCGGCGAGGCTGATGAGGTGGCGGCGGTTTTCCCTCATTTAGAGAGAGAGAGAGAGGAGGAGGAGGAAGTGAGAGATAGAGGAGGAGGAGGAGGAGGAGGAAGGAAATTAATTTCTAGGTCTGTCTTTTCTAATTTATATCAAGGACATAACGGGAATTGATGTGGTAAAATTTAACACCGTTACTAACTGTTAGGTGTTGTGGGGCGTGTGTCGATTTTTCAGTATCCCACGTGTTTAATATGCAATTTCCATCTTATAAAGGGGTCCGATGCTGATTTTCCAAAACACAGGGGGGTTTCGCGCAATAAACCCATTAATTAAAGTATAGTTATGAATCATATAGGTGAGAGAAAGAGTAGGATTAATTAAAGTATAGTTAGTATAGTAGGATTAATGATTGAAAAATGGATTTTTCATGTTGATTGTCGACACCAGCACCGAAACATCGGTGATATTTCGGTGAAAACCAACGTTTTATACCTATAACTCACTGAAACCGAAACGCGAACGGAAATAGACCGATATATCGCCGATATATCGGTGACATTTTGACAAAAAAAAAACACCCCGTTTTTATATCGGACCTTCAATTTCAGCGATATTTTCATCCCTGGTTGGGATGAGGGGGGATGTGTGAATTTCCTTTTTTTTTCCTTCAATTTTTGAATTTTTTTTTGATATTTTTATTCAAAAAATAAATTTAATTAAAATTTAAAAGCCATGTCAACATCTGGTTATGAAAAGCTCGAAATTAGGGGTTCACACACAATTCACGTATGATTTTGGTCCAATTGAGTGATTCGGGCTCAATTTGGGCAGAATTCGCGAAGCCTGGAAAATTATAGTCCTAAATTGCAATCTGAAAAATTAAAGTCCATTTTTGACAAACGACCTAAGTTATGGGGTAATTTAAGTAATTAACTCTTTTTTATTTGATATGCAAACACGACTCTATTAATGTTTCAATTTCAGAAGACATGACTTTAAATTAATGAATTGAAATTGCAACAAATTATTGATAAAAAACCAACGATTGCCATCACAAAAGTCACAGTAAAGGAATATCAAGGTAAAACTAAAACCCAACTAATTTTTTCGGAAAATGAAAAAAGACAATGAATATATGCAAATGTCTTGAGAAGGAAACATGACTTTAGAATTACAAACGTTTGTGTAGGTGATATCCAATTCCAACCACTTCAATTTCAATATGTCTCTAGCAAGCCTCAAATTTTCTTTTCAAATAAATGATAAAAAAATGAAAGTCAAATTTCATAAAATTTATTTTAAAACACATATTCACAAAAAAACAAAAAAAATAAGATTCAAATTTATTAATTAATAAGTTTTAAAAGTTTTGAACAATCATTTTCCACCCGCTCATCTTTATTTTAGTTTTTATTCTTTTCTATTTATTCATATATTTTTTTAACTCTTTAATTTTACAAATTTCAAATATGTAAATAGTTTATGCTATAGAAGATCATCGAAAATTTATCTAAAACTTCAATTTCATTTCATTTCATGTGTTTGACAGGAACATAAAACACACATCAATTCAAGAATGAAGACTGTAATGGTTTTGAGAGAAATTAAAAGACGATTTTGACTCAAAGTCCAACAGTTCTTAATAATTACCAAGTCCACAACAGGATAATATGTATGTTGGTACAACAAACACAAAATAAATTATAAAAAGGTCTTCTTTTAAATAAATTATTAAAAGAAGGGTGTAAATAAATATATAAGTCTCATGTGTATTAGCTATGCTTTAAGTGCAGCTTTAAGTGTGACTTCAAAGGCATATTCAACACATGACTTGAACATAATTGGATCCATGAAACCTTTCTCCATTGTCATTGCAATTCTCAAATCTCCCACATAGCTCACAATCGTTGCTTGAACGCTCTGCAACAATCACACAAATAAATCAATTAATTTCCCAAAACGATGAATAATTAGTAGTATTATAATTAATTAATTAAATGTTGTACATGGTTGTACCTCGGGGCATCCAGGCACGAGAAAGTACAACCCTTTAATGGGTTGATTAGCTACAGCCATTTTCTCCATAGGCCCAATCAGGTTTGAAACTGCAATGCTTGTGTTTTTCAATGTCGCATGAACAATTTGACCTACTGTCTGTTACGTTGCACCAACATATAAATAATAATTGTAACATTATCTTCATATTTAAGTCACATTTAATGATTATTTGAAATAATAGAACACCATGGATCGAGTGGAATAGAAAAATATGAATCCAAAATAAAAAGGTATTTACTATATTTAGTTCATTGGAACATAATGATAAAGTTCTCACCTAACGAATCGAACTCATTTTATGTTATTATTAATATTATTGTTCTAACAATTTACTACATGCACATGTGCTACATTTAACCTAGCTAGCTAGAAATTCAGTACATAATAAAGGGACAAGGGGCAAATTTACCCCATTTACTATATTTTACACAAAAAATAACCATCACAATAATAAAAGGACAAAAATAACATATTCACTATATTTTGGGCAAAAAATATCCATTTTGACTAATGTATAAAGGGGATTGTCAAATCATATTTGTCCATTGGATATTGAAAGGGAATCTTGTCAGATTTTGTCCAACTTTTGCAGGCAAAAAATCAGCAATTTCTAAAAAACTTTTTTTGAAAAAGTTGAAAAAATTAGCACATTGCGGCCGGTAGGATTCGAACCCAAGACCATAATGAACAAAATAAGCTTAAGTTCCACTGGGACAAACAAAATGAATATAATAGTTTTCGTGTAACACCTACAAATAGGGTTACACGAAAACTACACTTGTAGTTTTCGTGTAACCCTATTTTTAGGTGTTACACGAAAATTATTGTATTTATCTTGTTTGGCCCAATGGAACTTCAGCTTATTTTGTTAGTTGTGGTCCTGAGTTCGAATCGTATAGACATGCTGTTTAAAGATAAAGATAAAGAGTTTGTCAAATCATATCTCACTTTGAAGTCAAAGTGGGTATTTTTGGTCAAAAATATAACAAATGTGTTATATTTGGCCTATCACTATAGGAGAGGGTATTTTTGGATCATATTTTAAGAAATGTGTTAGTTTTGGGTATTTGACCTAATAAATTTGCATCATTTCATATTTTTATGTATTCTTTTTGAAAATAATATGCTTTTAATATGAAAAAATCATTTTTCGTCCTTCTCCAAATTTACTGACCATTTTTAATCCTATGAAAATGCACTTATTCAATTATGGTCATCTAATTGAAAATTTTGTCCAGTTTCAATCATTTTTCGACCGGATTTTTGATTTTCCAACCACATTCCAACAAGTGAACTACCCTTGCCCTCAATCCGTAGCTAGAATGTGATACCCAGAAAAGCAAAAATCTGACTAAAAACTTGCAGTAGTTCTGGAGGAGGACGAAAAATGAGTTATTCCCTACTTTTCGTTATCTAAGATCCCTCATATAGTATGTACTATCCAGAAAATTGAGAAAAAAAGAAGTGAAAAAGCACATGATATATATATACCTCAGGGCCTTTGATTTTGTGGATAAAACGAAGAAATTGAGCAGTGAGATAAACAGCAGCAGAGTTTCGTTGTCTCTTGATGGTTCGATGAGCTTTCTTGATATATTTGAGTGGGTTTTGGAGATCAGATTCTTTCAATTTGGGAATGGTGAGATGCAAGAAAGCAAAACGATTCCCCCATGGCATCTTCGAATCAGGTTTAGTCATCTCATCCACTGATTTGTACCCTTCAAGATTCCTAGTGTTGAGCAATCCTATTGCACTTGTTTTTGCCACTCTTGATTTTGGACTTATCTTCTGCATGTATAGTCGAGTCCCGAACGTGATTATACCCATTACGACGTCGTTTATGCTCTGTCAAAATTCGATCAAGAATCAGCTGAAGTTAGGTAATGTATATATGAAAACTATATACATGATTAGTGTGATCACATCTTGTGAGTCACATAAATTGATTTAAGAGTATATATATCTTGAGAAATTGAATAATCTAATGAGCTGCAACGCACATGGAGTATTAGTATTTATTGAGTAATTTTGCAAAAAATCCATGAAACTTCTTTGAACAATAAATGGCTATAAATGACATTTACTTGGGAAATACGATCTAAATTTGGGACATTTAATGACATGCCACATTCGATCTGTATGCTATATATGGTAGTAGATAATTAGCTGTTGAAAATGTACTGGCTTTTTTTGTTTGAATTATTGAACTTGAAGGGACCTAGCTAGCTAGATTAGTTAGAATTAAAAAAATCTTTATGTTGATGAAGTTAATTTATATATGTATATAAATTATTTTAAACTCTTCATCTATTTTACATTAATTGAAACTCTTTATTTATTTTATCCTAGAGGTGGAACCAGAATTGTTAGGGCTCAATGAGAAGGAGCATTAATTAATTTGAAGACATTTTTTGCAAACAAAGTCAGTTAATCACAATAAATGAAGAAATTTTATGCAATATATATTAAATAACAGGTCCACATATGTATTAATTAGTCTCAATTCTTTCTTATTGAGAATAACCCTAATTAAACACATCTATTTGGATAGAAGACTTTAGGAAGACATTTGAAATTCCGACATCAATGTTAATTAAATCTTAGTTTAATTTTGTGGTGGTGTGTGCACTAATACAAATCGAAATATTTATATTAAATTATAGCAGAGAGTTAAGTTATTAAGTGTTAACCAAAGTTTAAAAAAGAAAATAACATACTCCTAATAGATAGGCAGCTTAATTATTTGCAATGTCAGGATAGAAAGGGTAATAATTGTCACTGGTCAGTGACCTCATGAAATGACAAAAATATCCCTGAGAGTTAGGGTTCCAACTGTCACCTGCAGCAACCTTCAATGAAGTCGCAGCAAACTTTAAGTGGAAGCTTAATCGTGACCAATAAGAACATAATCAACGTCCCAAATGTGAAAATGATAATATCCAAGTAAATTTTGTAGGAACTAACCTGCATTTAGCACAGACAGAGAGAGAGAGAGAGAGAGAGAGAGAGAGAAAGAGATACCACATTAAGCTTGGCCTTGATTTGCTTGATCTGATCAATGGGAAACGACGTCGTAGTGGTGACAACGGGTTTGAACTCGATCCCATGGGCACCGGATCTAATGGGGGATATATCATCTTCAAGAACACTACCCTTGAGCAAAGCCCATCCAAAATCACAAGCAGTGTGAACAAACCCTGTGATCAATCGAGGCACTCTTGCTAGAAAACACTTGCTTCGAGCACTACGATTGTCACTGCGTTGTCGTGAAGGAAATGTGAGTGGAAGTGATGGATCATCGAGGCGTTGAAGACACGACAAGAGGGCTCCCATCAACGAGTATCCATCGCCTAAAGAGTGATGGATCTTGAACACTATACTCCCACCTGCATTTTTAGTAGGGTATTTGATTAGGTGGACATCCCATAAAGGCCGATTTTGTGGGAGCTGGTCCATTGATATGTTTGTTAGGTATTCTGTGAAGCATTCGTCGTAGTATTCGACTGCCATGTCAGCTGGGAAAATAGGGACGTGGACATGCTCTTTTAGGTTCACTTCCACCTTCTTCCATTTCCTCACTCCCTTCTTTTCAACCTATATATGTGTGATATTGCCTTGATTAGTACACATTCAAAGGGATGTGATCATGTAAGCGTTCACAAATGATCACCACAGGCTGCGTGTATCAGACGGGTATTCAGTGCAGTGAAACACGTAGGAGATGAAACAACAAATGTACGTACGTTGGTGCATATATAAGTGAGAAAAGTAACTAACCATGATGGAGGAGAAACGAGGGTTGATATTCAAGAAGACATCTCTTAGAAGAGACATGGCCACAGAATCATCAATAGGATGTTCGATCTCCAAAACAGCAAGAATAGTGAGAGATAGTGTTGAGCATCTCAAGAACTGAGCACTTGGGCTCATGGGCTCCAACACTTCTTCTTGGTGAGCCTCCATTAATTTCTTCTATATATTTTCGGCCTTAATTTCTAATGCAGATTTTGGTCCCATATTATGGGGATCTATATAGTGGTGGAGATTCATTGTTGGCTCACAGTAGTAGGTGGGGTTGGGTCAATAGTTATTAAATATTTGTATAGGTGGTGGGTAAGTGGATTAACTATTATTGATCATTATGTCATTAATGCAGATTAAGATATATGGAAATACAGACGAAATTGCACTTTTCAACTTTGATTCACATGAAATTAATTTTTCTTATAGTTAAATTAGCCCTTACACCAATTTGAATAATTTCCTTTTTTCACGTATCTAGGATGACTTAATGTCTTTCTACAATTTTTTTGATTAACATACTAAAATAACCTCATCATCACATGATGCAGAATGATCATTATTATAATACGGCATGATTGCCACATAATATAGGATTGAGATCTTCTATTACACTTGGTGTTACATCTTCTATTCCAAATTAATCACCACACGCCAAGTGTATTCAATGACATCATTAATTAATATGTGGCGTGTATTAAATGTTATGTAACACGAGATGTTACATCAAATGTAATAGAAGATCCAGACTCCATAATATATGCTTTATTCATTTTCTACCCATTTTTAAAAATAACTCAGCATGGTCACATGATGCATAATGACAAAGATATATAATTCATATATAGGTATTACAGCACATAACATAATTCATATGATCCATCATACATCAAATATATATGCACTACATGACCTAATTCGTATATTGTATATAAACATTAAACGGCATAAAAATTGAAACTATTTAAAAACATTGCATGTTCCGTCTTGGAAAGGAGGAGGGGACAAACGTTTTTTTTTTTTACTTGAAAACAAATTTGTTAATTAGTTTCTTGAAAAGTAGTAAACATGTCACTTTATATGTACAATGTTAAGGGGGAAAATCCTAAAATATCCACGGCTAGCTCTTAACATGTCCATTGCGTACGTGTAATGATCTCATCTTTTGATTATATAGAAGGTGAAATTAATTTATATACTAGATATTTGACATATCAGCAGTGGACATGTACATTAAAGTGCCCACGGTGGGTAGGGTATCAAAACTGATTATTAGGATTAAGGAAAATCACAAATTTTGGACAATAACTTTGGCTCATTCATCATTTAGAGATATTATCTTTTCGGGCTTTGAAATTGAGATCGTATCTTTAAAAAAGATGAACGAATTTAGGACAAATCAGTCCGAATCAATGAATTTCAGGCTAACTGGGCTAGACACGTGACTTTCTCGTGCCAAATAGTCCGAAATTCAGCGATTCTGGCTTATGTGTCCTAAATTCTGGGCTAGACACGTGACTTTCTTGTGCCAAATAGTCCGAAATTCAGCGATTCTGGCTTATGTGTCCTAAATTCGGCCATTTTTGAAAGATATTGTCTCAATTTCAAAGCCCAATAATATGATATCCCTAAATGATGAAAGAGCTAAAGTTACTGTCCTAAATTCGAACTGCCCCATGGGATTACTATATATCCCTTTTCTCATAACCTAATTTTAGGCTCATTTGATTGATTTGTGTTTAACAACTCTCACTTTTAAGTTGAGAATGACTCAATGTTGATTTTGATTCACTGATATTGTCGCCACTAGCTCAAGTGGTATCCCACCTATACAAAGATATAAATTGTGTGACAACCCGTGAACCTGGGTCAAAACTCATACTATATATATATATATATATATCATCTCTCCGGATCGAGTGGAAAGCTAATAAATCTGTTGATATGTAAATGTGGCCCAACATACTGTTAGGAAGACCTCTGAGAATTTACATCTGATTTAATAAATCAGAAATCTCATCATAGGACCGATTAAAATGTATATTCTACTATGATGAATTAATCTCGAAGAGAAGGTTTACTAGATACCTTTTTGTGAAGTGTGTCTAAGAACACCACGCTTCAATCTGCTAAAGTTTTTTTTGCTTCACACCCTTAAGTCTTCTCTAGTGTTCTCTAGAACTTTTCTGCAACATTAACGTGAGTGGACACATTTTTTGTGAACGCCATTTATAAGCATAAAATAATCTGCTTTTCCACGTTTTGTTCCGAATACTTTCCACATTCTGTTCCGAATAGGAACCACGTTCTGTGCTTGATAGGAACCGAATCAGATAAAAATCTTATCAGTTAAATATTTATCTCATAAATATCTTTTAACTGATATTTTTATCCGGGTAGTCCAACAACCTCAATTATACTGCAGTATATATAATAATATATTAAGTTCATATTAGAGTCACCGAAGGGACCCAATCGGACCCAATTAAATTAAGTTTCAATAAATTAATTTATTAATCTCGTTCAACTCCACTATAAGTACGAGATTGCACTCTTAATTAAATTGCAATTACTGAAGCACTTGATCAATAATTTATATCATCTGATTGATCGATCCAACATATTACCCCCTTCGATCAATTAAAAATTGGAATAGGCTACCATGACCAATATGTCATTATTCCAACATTCATCAGCCTCACATCTCAATTTCTATCTGATAGTCCTATGTGATCACATCACACAACTCAATTCAACAAAAATGTTGAATACTGAGCTCAGATTTGCTATCAATAGAAAAACCCGTGAGATCATGATCATGTCTATTAAATAGGTGAATGTGTCTGACGTTGCAAGTATATGTTCTTCATTATTTCACTTTAATTCCCAATACACTGAGATATTGATCAATAAAATAATCTCACCCATTATCATCTCAAAGAACTTCAAGCTAGTAACAAGGTTACACTACTTGCTCAAGATTAAGGTAATACACACGTCAATCAATGAATTAAATTGTATGGTCAAACACAATTTTAAATTCATGTAATCCCGTCCAATACACAATTTGTGTATCCTCAATTCCATTACCAAGTCAAAGACAAACTTCAATAAAATTGAGATGATATTATCAAAATAAATTGCCCAATTTATGTACTGATCACGGACAAAAAATTTATGGATTGAATAATAAATTGAATCTTTTTATGCTTAAAAACTTAAGCACTCAATTTAAAAATATCTACAATCCATGGACATATGCAATGCTCAAACAAAATAGAACAAATCATTTTATTTCAAAATGTCTGACATGAAAGACAATAAATTTACTCAAGGGCATAAAGCAAATACACTAACAAGATATCTCTCCCACTTGCCCTAGAGTAAATGGGACATGTTTAGTATACTCATATTCCTAATATGAGACCCTCAAAGACACCACTGGATAAGCTCTTAGCAAATGGGTCAGCAAAATTATCTTCTGTGGCAATAATAATTGGTGTAACAGTACTTATATATCATCATCTTTCTACATCACTAATTCCAATGAATATTACACTGTCACATGGAGAGAATGGGACCAACCATTCATCCATTTAATTTTGAGTAGCTACATTTCTACCCTTTTTACACATCCTGTCAACGTTCTAATTTAGTCACGATCAATTATTTTATGTCTTTTGCCTATTTAGTTAGACTTTGATGAGTTTAAGTTGAGACTGTTCTTCCATTTCTGCATCAAAGTCGTTTTTTTTTTTTTGACTTCATCGAAAACCTTTTACTGGATCCTCTATTTCATTGTAATGTCTCGTTTCATATACATAAACGTGGGATAGAGGATCCTTTGGATCATTAACCCGTCGGTTTCTTCTTATTTCTACTAAATTTGATCGGAAATTTCTTCCACATAGTATAGAGGGAAAATTGAACTTACGTCAAATTTTTTGTCACATAATTAAATTATCAATAAACAAGATGCCAAATGTAGAATGAAAAAAAGTAAATTGCAAATTACAAAAAATGAAGAATTAGAAAAGAAAAAGAAAATCATCCTTGTTTATCTCCTCCAGCATGCCTCTGCCGCACTGCACACCACTGCACCGCCATAAGAAAAATCATTATAAGACTCAAATCACTAAAACCATCCCATGTAATTTACCAAAATATATATCCTATAGAAATTAATCACGGGTCCCACAATTTTTCATTTTCTCACACTTAGTCCCATAACTATTTATTTTTTTAATTTAATCTCGTAATTTTAATAATTGTTCGATTTTGGTCCCAATGTTATCGGATATTTCAAATTTGGCCGGAAAATTGTCACGTGACATCCTATTTGAGGGTTTCCGGCAAGAAATAATGATGTGACATGAACTGTAATTATTTTTTTGCCGGAAACCCCAAATTGGATTACACTACAATTTTCCAGCCAAATTAGAAACTTTCGGCGACATTGCGACTAAAGTCGAACAATTATTCAAGTTGTGGGACTAAATTAAAAATGTAAATAGTTGTGGTACTAATTACGAAAATGACAATAGTTATATATGGGACCAAAATATGATTTAATTCCAAATATCCTATCTCCAACTCAAATTTACCAACGTATCCCTGAAAAACACTCTCTCCAACCATCGATGAAGGCCACTGAAAAACACCCTCACCACAGAAGAAGTCCGACGTGAACAAGGGCGAGGTCGTGTGGTTAATTTTATTGCATGTTATTTGTCAAATAATTTATGTTCCTTTATTTTGAGCAATAATATATATATATATATATATATATATATATATGTTTCTTGATTGCATAACTATTTCAAGAAGGCAAGGGCAAGATCGTGTAGCTTCATCTGTACCTGCATATTTAAAAGTCTATATGATGGAACATTATTTCGATAGAAGATCAGAGAATTAGTGAAACAGAGTATTGGAAGTTGAAACCTTGTAAGATTATGTGAAACTGCTTTGCAAGTTTATGATCAATTAACAGCATACGATTAATTAGCAATAAACCGTACGATTAGAACGAATTAGTAAACAACAAAACTCGCGTGCAACCGTCGCACATGCGACGGAATTCCAGATCACATACTTATAGCTGAAAAAGACATACTTATGAGTGTAAAAGACATACTTTTAAAACTCATGTTTATACCTGTAAAAATATACTTATAAAACACATACTTATAGTTGAAAAACACATACTTATACCTATAAAAGACATACTTGAATTTGGTCGCATGTGAGACAATCTCACAAGAGATCAACTCATTAGTAAATCGGAACAATTCAAAGGACCAATAATTGATAAACAGAAGAGAATATGGAAGATAATAACAATAGCAATAGACATTAATTTGTTAATAATTTCCAATGTATAAATATATAAATATGTATATATCACAATTTGCAAGAGTGTTTGAGCAATGTGTGTAGTGTAGTGTGCACAACAACAATATATAAATTATTTGTGGTGGGATTAATTAATTAGGAGATTCCATTGCAGCTTTGGAGATGACCTCAAAAGCATGTTCAATACAAGACTTCAATCTATTTGAATCAATGTAGTCTTTCTCTGTTGTTATTGCTACTCTCAACTTCCCCACATAGCTGATCATTGTTATCGATATGCTCTGCAAAAAAAAAAAGCCAAATATTTAATATATTAGTTATATATATATATATATATATATATATATATGACGTAGCATCACTATAATAAGATGGATCATTCAAATTCTAAATCAAATACTAGAAATATATACTATTGCCTCTTTAATTAAAGAATTTATTTTGTAATTACACCTATAATACCGTTTCTATGGAATTATGGTATTTCATACTTCTCTTTACTTTTAAATTTATAACCAAATAAATCATTTAATAAAATTGATTGGTCAATGTTGCTTGTAAACGAAAGTTGTAAAATAATAATACGTGTATTTATACTTGATGACTAGCTCTATTCGAACAATTCCAAATTAAGGGTTAGCTAGACATGTGCATCATTAAAATATTTTGTGTTAATTTTTTTTTTAAATCACATTTTTCATTCCAACTGTCATTCTGACCAGAATAAAATATTGCCCTCGATCAATTTATTTTTTTAAAAAAAACTAACGCGAGGTCAAAAAAACATATTATACATATAAGGTTATATTATTTTTGACTAATAATAAAATGTATAATCAAAATGACAAGTACGTCGGTAAAAATTGTGATTTTTTCAACAAAAAACCCTAATACGTTCCGTAAAAAAGAGAAGTCGAATCACCTGAGGGGGGCCGGCAACGACAAAGTACAAGCCTTTAACAGGTTGGTTAGCCAAAGCCATCTGCTCCACAGGCCCTATCAGATTCGAAATTGCCATGCTTGTGTTCTTCAGCGTCGCATGGATATATCGAGCTGTTGCCTGCACTTTTCATCATTAATCATTTCTTACTTAACTATACACATTATTAATATATATTGTCTCAATATAATTGCATATATAATTCTAAAACAGAGACCAATTCATGTGGTATTTAATATTAACAAGCTCAATGGTGATTATATATTATTGTAGCTTCAATTCTAAGAGTAGCTAGGCAGATATTAATTAACACTAGAAATTTTAGTTTGATCATTCTAAGAATAGTCGTTTTCATGGAGATATAGAAAAAGGATATATGTTAATTCGTACAATTTATAAGTCATAATCATAAAATTTACTTGTGAATATGAGTTATGAATAAACGTTCTATCTCACATAATCATATAAGTGTGAAATTTTTTTCACACTTATATATATATATATATATATAGAGAGAGAGAGAGAGAGAGAGAGAGAGGACATAAAAATTGAATAACAAGCAACCCACGACGTACGTATACTTTCTAATCAAGTTTAATTCTGTGAAATATCAACCAAAGAAAATAGTTCTCAAGTCTCACTCAATATAAATAAGCATTAATTAATCAATTTGTTTAACAAGACTTCTGACTCATATTTAAATTTGATTGACAAGCATATATCTGCCATAATTGACCCCTAATTAATATACAACTTTATGCGAACATTTAATACTTGTATCGAGTCATTTCACAAAATATATTTTTAAAATATGAGATATTTCTATCAAATTATGTAAACCAATCAAAGATTAAATTAGATAATTGAGGGATCTAGTGAAAAAATAAAAGAAGATTGGAATTAAATGACATATATACCTCATGGCCTCTTAATTTTCTTATAAAATTAAGAAGTTGACCAGTGAGAAAAACCGCAGCAGAGTTCTTCTGTCTTTTGATGGTTCGATGAGCTTTTTTAATGAAGCTTAGTGGATCTTCGATCTTCGACTCTTTCAATTTTGGTATAGTAAATTGCAAGAAGGCGAACCGATTTCCCCATGTCATTTCCGAACCGGGTTTGATCATTTCTTTAACTGATTTATACCCTCCAATGGCCCTTGTGTTGAGCAACACTAAAGCGGTCGATTTTGCTTCACCTGATCCTGGATTTGGTTTTTGCATGTATAATCTTGTTCCATACATAATTATTCCAGTGATGACATCATTAATTGTCTGCAAATTCATATATATTGAATGAAAATCATGAATAATTAAGACACGTAGTTATAGTTTGTTGAATGTAAGATTATTACGAATATGTCGACATCGAACAGAAGCATATTTATTGCCATGTTGAAGATTAAGGTTGGAATGGCCTGACAAATTCCTTAAAAGAATTGATTTAGTGAGAATTTTCAGAATATGTAATTAATTAAGGAGATATATATGATCAAAGAATGAGAGTGAAATAAGATATCTTATGTCATATAGTTTCTTTTTTCTTAAGGAAAATATAATGAAGGCATTTGGTATCGTGCAGTTATTTCTTTTTCTGTAATAAGGTGTCTGGTTGATTTGTGAAGATGACCAAGAAAACATGTTTGACAAGTAATGGACATTAATTAAATTTTTTCCCAAGATAAGTTTGTACTAATGATAACCCATTATTGCTTTCTCAATTTACTTTACACTAGTAGTTTCACGCATAAGTAAAAAAGCCTTTGAACAAATACGAATATACATCATAGAAAGTTATTTTCAAGCATGACCATAATAAGTATTTTAATTATTTTTGAATAAATTAAAAGCTGCTTCAATAAAGTCGAGGTATAATTACAGTTTAATTTTCATAGTTTTAAGAACACTGCTAGAAATCACTCAAATTCCAACGGAGATGACGGAAATTCAACGGAAAAATTTATTCCAACGGTACTATCCCGTTGGAATTGATAGCCAATGAATAAAAGTTCAACAATCATTCAAACAGCAATGGAAAATTCCGTTGGAATTTTAAAAATTCCAATAATAATGAAATTCGTCGGAATTTTTCTGTTGAAATTTGAGTGATTTATAGCAGTGCATTGTTATTAGAAAGGATGAAAATAAATTCAATCACTTCAAATTATTTGTGGCTCTATTGGATGGGGACAGTTGGATTGTAAAGGTGGGTGGTGGCTGGCAGTTGAGGTTGGACAAAAATGGGGAGAATGAACTATATAGTGAAATATAAATAAAAGATCTAAACTATACACTAGATGTTCTGTTACACTTACCTTTTAGCGTTAATTAGGTTAAACAATATTACATGGAATAGGATGCACTTTCAAGATGTTTTGGTGATGAAATGGTGGATATGCGACTCAAAATCACATGTAATATATACCTAATTAATCAGAAACCAGATGTAAATGCCACAAGCCACATGTAGAATTAACATATATAGCAACAAACATTCAATTAATCATTAAAAGCACATGGCGTATATATATAGAAAATACAAAATGTAATAGAAGATCATATTGATCGATGTATATAATTGAGAAGGGTGAAAGAAAAAATTACCACGTTAAGCTTGTTCTTGATCTCCTTGAGTTGATCAATGGTGAAGGAGGTAGTAGTGGTGACAATGGGGTTGAATTCGATTCCGTCCACCCCGGATCTAATGGGGGATATATCATCTTCAAGAACACTACCCTTGAGCAAAGCCCATCCAAAATCACAAGCAGTGTGAACAAACCCTGTGATCAATCGAGGCACTCTTGCTAGAAAACACTTGCTTCTAGCACTACGATTGTCACTGCGTTGTCGTGAAGGAAATGTGAGTGGAAGTGATGGATCATCGAGGCGTTGAAGACACGACAAGAGGGCTCTCATTAACGAGTACCCATCGCCTAAAGAGTGATGGATCTTGAACACTATATTCCCACCTGAATTTTTAGTAGGGTATTTGATTAGGTGAAATTCCCATAAAGGCCGATTTTGTGGGAGCTGGTCCATTGATATGTTTGTTAGGTATTCTGTGAAGCATTCGTCGTAGTATTCGATTGCCATGTCAGCTGGGAAAATCGGGACGTGGACATGCTCTTTTAGGTTCACTTCCACCTTCTTCCATTTCCTCACTCCCTTCTTTTCAACCTATATATGTGTGATATTGCCTTGATTAGTACACATTCAAAGGGATGTGATCATGTAAGCGTTCACAAATGATCACCACAGGCTGCGTGTATCAGACGTGTATTCAGTGCAGTGAAACATGTAGGAGATGAAACAGCAAATGTACGTACGTTGGTGCATATATAAGTGAGAAAAGTAACTAACCATGATGGAGGAGAAACGAGGGTTGATATTCAAGAAAACATCTCTTAGAAGAGACATGGCCACAGAATCATCAATAGGATGTTCGATCTCCAAAACAGCAAGAATAGTGAGAGATAGTGTTGAGCATCTCAAGAACTGAGCACTTGGGCTCATGGGCTCCAACACTTCTTCTTGGTGAGCCTCCATTAATTTCTTCTATATATTTTCGGCCTTAATTTCTAATGCAGATTTTGGTCCCATATTATGGGGATCTATATAGTGGTGGAGATTCATTGTTGGCTCACAGTAGTAGGTGGGGTTGGGTCAATAGTTATTAAATATTTGTATAGGTGGTGGGTAAGTGGATTAACTATTATTGATCATTATGTTATTAATGCAGATTAAGATGGAAATACAGACGAAATTGCACTTTTCAACTTTGATTCACATGAAATTAATTTTTCTTATAGCTAAATTAGCCCTTGCAACAATTTGAATAATTTCCTTTTTGCACTTAATGTCATTCTACAATTTTTTTGAATAACATACTAAAATAACCTCATCATCACATGATGCAGATTGATCATTATTATAGTACGGCATGATTGCCACATAATATATGCTTTATTCATTTTCTACCCATTTTTAAAAATAACTCAGCATGGTCACATCTTTATATATATAAAAACACAATGGCTTCTAAAAAAAAGTAATAGTAAGATTTTCCCGCCAAAACTACATTGTCAAATCAGGAAATGTTTTTATTTTATTTAATAAATATAAGTCATATTTAATATATTTATATATAAGGAAATTATATGTAGTAGTTAATTATAATTACATGATCTAATTACCTTTAAGTTTGTTTAATATTTCCATGTCTAGATCTCAATAATTATAATTATAATTATTATGTTATATAAATTCTATGTGATAAATTTATATCCGTGCAATTAAAGTTTGCTAAAATATTATATACATAAGGTGAAATATATGCTAATTATACATATCATATGAAAAAAATTAAATGATTTCATCAGATTAGATAACTCATATGCAATTAATTAATTAAATACGGTTAATTGATTGGCTTACACATGCTATACGGCTAATTGATTACTAAATTGGTGTATCAATATATAAATTCCATTATGCTTACTAAATTACTAAATAGTAATTACGTAATTATATATTGTATGTTTAAATAAAACACTAATTCTATGGAGATAATTACCATATATAGAGATAAGGTCAACAATTCTATGTGATACAATTATCATTAGATATTATTTATGAAAAAAAAATCAATATAAATCTTTTCATTTATTTTTATTGATTTCTATTATACATTCTCTACATACAATTAGATATTTATAAATATGAAAATTGAAATATATGGTAATTATACATATCATATATGGTAATTACGTAATTATATATTGTATGCTCATAAAACACTAATTATGTGGAGATAATTACCATATATAGATAAGGTCAACAATTCTATGTGATACATTTTAATGTGATACAATTATCATTAGATATTATTTATTAAAAAAGAATCAATATAAATCTTTTAATTTATATTTTTATCGATTTCTATTGTACATCTTTATCTTTATCTTTATATATATATAAACACAAACATTTCCTCAAATAGTAATGTTAAACTTTTCCCGCCAAAAATACCCTACCAAAATTGGAAATGTTTTTATTATTAAAATAAATGTTAAATGATAAATAATAAATCGTGATTGATGATATATATATATATATATAGGGAAGTGATATGATATAATAAAATTACCATTTTGTCAATATGGTAAGTCAACTTTAATTGTCAATTTCTATTCATATATTTATGATATCATTTAGCAATGTGTGTATACACATATATATATGATTTACATCATATAATATCATAATCATAATATCATATAAATAATAAAACAATTATTCATTCGATGTTAATATATATTTATATATAATTTAATATGCATGTAAATATATACATAAAATATGTTTATTATAGAATTATTATCATTACAAAATAATAAAATATATAAAAAGATAACCAAAATATAGATACAATTTTATGTAATTTTGTTGACGTATAAAACATAATTGTTATATAAAGGAGTAGATATATAAAAATTAATTCGCCTCTTGATAACCAAATAATCTAGATAAAACATAAAGTCAACAATTAAATAATTCTAAATATAAAAATTAAAATATATATTGTAATAATATATCATATAGAAAGAAATTAAAGAACTCCACTTGATTTGATAATAAATCATATGTAATAATAAAATGAATATCATATTTAATTAATTATTATATTAATATTCTATAATGTGACATTATCTTTATATATATATATAAAGAAGAACATTTCCTTAAACAATTTTTCCACCCAATTAATGTTGTTTTGATATTTATGGAAAAGATATAATGTTTATCCATTAAATAAAAAAGTCAATTGCCTCATTAATCTTCTATATATAAGGATGAATATTATTACAAATTAGGGAAAAAAAAAGAAATTATTGCCATTAGCTATCCTTCTTCTATTTAATACGTTTCAATTTAATAAAAATGTTAATTTAATATGTTTCAATTTAAAAAAATGTTCAATTATTTTATAGATGCAAACTAAATGATTTTTCATCTAAGCATTTCATATGATTTTATATAAAAAAAATTTTAATGACTTATACACCAAGTTATTTGACATCGATTACATAGAAATATTGGTTTGTTTTAAAATTAATATAATTTGAAATGTCATTTTAAAAATATAATAGATGTTGATGCTATCTTTTTCATCCATTAAATAAGATACAAATAAGTCCCTACTAAATTTCACTATTAAAATTGAATATACAATAATATGAGCAAACAAATAAGATTGCGATATTATCTTGATCTTGATTTTATATACTATATATATTGAACAGGATTTTCTATTTTGTAAATAATAAAATTCAATAAAAATAATATTTAATGTATAACATAATGTAATATAATAAAACGTTTTGATTTTATCAATAAACACATTAATTGTGAATGATGTGATTTGATTTCATGTATAGGAATTAAGTAGAAACTGAACATTTATTTGCAATCATTATAATTGGGGAAAAAAATCTATAAATTAGGAAGCAACTAAATTTATGACATACAAAATGCACTAATTTCATATCTAATGAACAAATTATGCACTATAAATATGAGAGAAAAAACTTAGAATTGACTCACACTTTCTCTTTAATTTCTCAAATTCTCAAATTCTGCAATACAAATATTTTGTTTTCATGGTGCTCATGGAATTGTGTTTTATTTTTCTTTTTAGGTTTTTATTTTATTTGGTTATGATTTTTATTTGATCTACATCATATAGTTTGGATGGGCAGTTAATAATTTTTTGACTTTATAAATCATTTCTTAACGATTAAAGTTCATATCGTTATGCATATTTGGAGATGAATGTTTTATTTATTGGTATTGCATATGGATTATTATTAATGTAATTTTGTTTTTTGTTTTTTGTTTTTACTTTATGCAGGAATTTCGTGAAGAAACCTGAATGAAAACTTACATGGAAAAGTGATAAAGAAGATTATAAATTTACATTACAAGGTAGATTGTTTTTTTTTTTTTTTGGTTAGAAATAATTGGAAATTAATCATATATTTTGTTTTTGTATTTCTTTTATGTTTTGAGATTTTTATCATAGAATTTATTTGTTTTAAAGATAACATGCTTAAAAGTAGTTACTTGAATTATTCCTTCTATCTTTTATAGAACATAACTTTAATGTTGTGATTTGTTTGCGTAAACATTATTCCTTTATCTTGAATAGTGTACTTGAAATGTGATAATTTCTATAGAATTCATATCCATCTTATTTATATATAAACTAAGTTTAAAATTACAATATCTTATTTTATTACCGTACCTAGAGATTATCTCCAATAATTAAATATTTAAAATATATAATATATAAATTACTTAATTTCATTATATTACATTTGTATATACTTTTTTTTTTCCAAATCTCAAATAAAAATATTATAATTGTATTTTATAAAATTTTATCCCGTGCATCGCATGGGTACAAAACTAGTGATGCATAATGACAAAGATATATAATTCATATATAGGTATTACAGCACATAACATAATTCATATGATCCATCATACATCAAATATATATGCACTACATGACCTAATTCATATATTGTATATAAACATTAAACGGCATAAAAATTGAAACTATTTAAAAACATTGCATGTTCCGTCTTGGAAAGGAGGAGGGGACAAACGGTTTTTTTTTTTTTTTTTTCCGTAAACAAAATGGTACTTGAAAACAAATTTGTTAATTAGTTTCTTGAAAAGTAGTAAACATGTCACTTTATATGTACAATGTTATTATAGGGGCAAAATCCTAAAATATACAAGCTCTTAACATGTCCATTGCGTACGTGTAAGGATCTTATCTTTTGATTATATAGAAGGTGAAATTAATTTATATATTGGATATTTGACATGTCAGCGGTGGACATGTACATTAAAGTGCCCACGGTGGGTAGGGTATCAAGACTGATTATTAGTATTAAGGAAAATCACAAATTTTGGACAACAACTTTGGCTCATTTATCATTTAGAGATATTATCTTTTCGGGTTTTGAAATTGAGATCGTATCTTTAAAAAAGATGAACGAATTTAGGACAAATCAGCCCGAATCAATGAATTTCAGGCTAACTGGGCTAGACACGTGACTTTCTCGTGCCAAATAGTCCGAAATTCAACGATTCTGGCTTATGTGTCCTAAATTCTGGGCTAGACACGTGACTTTCTTGTGCCAAATAGTCCGAAATTCAGCGATTCTAGCTTATGTGTCCTAAATTCGGCCATTTTTGAAAGATATTGTCTCAATTTCAAAGCCCAATAATATAATATCCCTATATGATGAAAGAGCTAAAGTTACTGTCCTAAATTCGAACTACCCCATGAGATTACTATATATCCCTTTTCTCATAACCTAATTTTAGGCTCATTTGATTGATTTGTGTTTAACAACTCTCACTTTTAAGTTGAGAACGACTCAATGTTGATTTTGATTCACTGATATTGTCGCCACTAGCTCAAGTGGTATCCCACCTATACAAAGATATAAATTGCGTGACAACCCGCGAACCTGGGTCAAAACTCATACTATATATAATATATAGGATCGAGTGGAAAGCTAATAAATCTGTTGATATGTAAATGTGGCCCAACTTACTGTTAGGAAGACATCTAAGAATTTACATCTGATTTAATAAATCATAAATCTCATCATAGGACCGATTAAAATGTATATTCTACTATGATGAATTAATCTCAAAGAGAAGGTTTACTAGATACCTTTTTGTGAAGTGTGTCTAAGAACACCACGCTTCAATCTGCTAAAGTTTTTTTTGCTTCACACCCTTAAGCCTTCTCTAGTGTTCTCTAGAACTTTTCTGCAGCTTTAACGTGAGTGGACACATTTTTTGTGAACGCCATTTATAAGCATAAAATAATCTGCTATTCCACGTTTTGTTCCGAATACTTTCCACATTCTGTTCCGAATAGGAACCACGTTCTGTGCTTGATAGGAACCGAATCAGATAAAAATCTTATCAGTTAAATATTTATCTCATAAATATCTTTTAACTAATATTTTTATCCGGGTAGTCCAACAACCTCAATTATACTACAGTATATATAATAATATATTAAGTTCATATTAGAGCCACCGAAGGGACCCAATCGGACCCAATTAAATTAAGTTCTAATAAATTAATTTTGAATCAATTAACTCTTAATCAGTTAAATTAATTTATTAATCTCGTTCAACTCCACTATAAGTACGAGATTGCACTCTTAATTAAATTGGAATTACTGAAGCAATTGATCAATAATTTATATCATCTGATTGATCGATCCAACATATTACCCCCTTCGATCAATTAAAAATTGGAATAGGCTACCATGACCAATATGTCATTATTCCAACATTCATTAGCCTCACATCTCAATTTCTATCTGATAGTCCCGTGTGATCACATCACACAATTCGATTCAACAAAAATGTTGAATACTGAGCTCAGATTTGCTATCAATAGAAAAACCCGTGAGATCATGATCATGTCTATTAAATAGGTGAATGTGTCTGATGTTGCAAGTACATGTTCTTCATTATTTCACTTTAATTCCCAATACACTGAGATATTGATCAATAAAATAATCTCACCCATTATCATCTCAAAGAACTTCAAGCTAGTATCAAGGTTACACTACTTGCTCAAGATTAAGGTAATACACACGTCAATCAATGAATTAAATTGTATGGTCAAACACAATTTTAAATTCAAGTAATCCCGTCCAATACACAATTTGTGTATCCTCAATTCCATTACCAAGTCAAAGACAAACTTCAATAAAATTGAGATGATATTATCAAAATAAATTGCCCAATTTATGTACTGATCACGGACAAAAAATTTATGGATTGAATAATAAATTGAATCTTTTTATGCTTAAAAACTTAAGCACTCAATTTAAAAATATCTACAATCCATGGACATATCAATGCTCAAACAAAATAGAACAAATCATTTTATTTCTAAATGTCTGACATGAAAGACAATAAATTTACTCAAGGGCATAAAACAAATACACTAACAACATATCTCTCCCACTTGCCTTAGAGTAAATGGGACATGTCTAGTATACCCATGTTCCTAATATGACCCTCAAAGACATCACTGGATAAGCTCTTAGTAGTAAAGGGGTCAACAAGACTGTCACATGGAGTTGCAATAATAATTGGTGTAACAGTACTTATATATCATCATCTTTCTATATCACTAATTCCAATGAATATTACACTGTCACATGGAGAGAATGGGACCATCCATTCATCCATTTAATTTTGAGTAGCTACATTTCTACCCTTTTTACACATCCTGTCACGTTTGAATTTAGTCACGATCAATTATTTTATGTCTTTTGCCTATTTAGTTAGACTTTGATGAGTTTAAGTTGAGACTGTTCTTCCATTTCTGCATCAAAGTCGTTTTTTTTTTTTTTTTTTGACTTCATCGAAAACATTTTACTGGATCCTCTATTTCAATTTAATGTCTCGTTTCATATACATAAACGTGGGATAGAGGATCCTTTGGGTCATTCACCCGTCGGTTTCTTCTTATTCTTCCTACTAAATTTGATCGGAAATTTCTTCCACATAGTATAGAGGGAAAATTGAACTAATTACGTCAAATTTTATTGTCACATCATTAAATTATCAATAAACAAGATGCAAAATGTTGAATGAAAAAAAGTAAATTGCAAATTACAAAAAATGAAGAATTAGAAAAGAAAAAGAAAATCATCCTTTTTTATCTCCTCCAGCATGCCTCTGCCACACCACTGCACCGCCATAAGAAAAATCATTATAAGACTCAAATCACTAAAACCATCCCATGTAATTTACCAAAATATCCTATAGAAATTAATCACGGGTCCCATAATTTTTCCTTTTCTCTCACTTAGTCTCATAACTATTTATTTTTTTAATTTAATCTCGTAATTTTAATAATTGTTCGATTTTGGTCCCAATGTTATCGGATATTTCAAATTTGGCCGGAAAATTGTCATGTGACATCCTATTTGAGGGTTTCCGGCAAGAAATAATGATGTGACATGAGGTGTAATTATTTTTTGCCGGAAACCCCAAATTGGATTACACTACAATTTTCTAGCCAAATTAGAAACTTTCGGCGACATTGCGACTAAAGTCGAACAATTATTCAAGTTGTGGGACTAAATTAAAAAAGTAAATAGTTGTGGTACTAATTACGAAAATGACAATAGTTATATATGGGACCAAAATATGATTTAATTCCAAATATCCTATCTCCAACTCAAATTTACCAACGTATCCCTAAAAAACACTCTCTCCAACCATCGATGAAGGCCACTGAAAAACACCCTCACCACAGAAGAAGTCCGACGTGAACAAGGGCGAGGTCGTGTGGTTAATTTTATTGCATGTTATTTGTCAAATAATTTATGTTCCTTTATTTTGAGCAATAATATATATATATATATATATATGTTTCTTGATTGCATAACTATTTCAAGAAGGCAAGGGCAAGATCGTGTAGCTTCATCTGTACCTGCATATTTAAAAGTCTATATGACGGAACATTATTTCGATAGAAGATCAGAGAATTAGTGAAACAGAGTATTGGAAGTTGAAACCTTGTAAGATTATGTGAAACTGCTTTGCAAGTTTATGATCAATTAACAGCATACGATTAATTAGCAATAAACCGTACGATTAGAACGAATTAGTAAATCGGAACAATTCAAAGGACCAATAATTGATAAACAGAAGAGAATATGGAAGATAATAACAATAGCAATAGACATTAATTTGTTAATAATTTCCAATGTATAAATATATAAATATGTATATATCACAATTTGCAAGAGTGTTTGAGCAATGTGTGTAGTGTAGTGTGCACAACAACAATATATAAATTATTTGTGGTGGGATTAATTAATTAGGATATTCCATTGCAGCTTTGGAGATGACCTCAAAAGCATGTTCAATACAAGACTTCAATCTATTTGAATCAATGTAGTCTTTCTCTGTTGTTATTGCTACTCTCAACTTCCCCACATAGCTGATCATTGTTATCGATATGCTCTGCAAAAAAAAAAAAAAAAACCCCAAATATTTAATATATTAGTTATATATATATATATATATGACGTAGCATCACTATAATAAGATGGATCATTCAAATTCTAAATCAAATACTAGAAATATATACTATTGCCTCTTTAATTAAAGAATTTATTTTGTAATTACACCTATAATACCGTTTCTATGGAATTATGGTATTTCATACTTCTCTTTACTTTTAAATTTATAACCAAATAAATCGTTTAATAAAATTGATTGGTCAATGTTGCTTGTAAACGAAAGTTGTAAAATAATAATACGTGTATTTATACTTGATGACTAGCTCTATTCGAACAATTCCAAATTAAGGGTTAGCTAGACATGTGCATCATTAAAATATTTTGTGTTAATTTTTTTTTTTAAATCACATTTTTCATTCCAACTGTCATTCTGACCAGAATAAAATATTGACCTCGATCAATTTATTTTTTTTAAAAAAAACTAACGCGAGGTCAAAAAAACATATTATATATATAAGGTTATATTATTTTTGACTAATAATAAAATGTATAATCAAAATGACAAGTACGTCGGTAAAAATTGTGATTTTTTCAACAAAAAACCCTAAAACGTTCCGTATAAAAGAGAAGTCGAATCACCTGAGGGGGGCCGGCAACGACAAAGTACAAGCCTTTAACAGGTTGGTTAGCCAAAGCCATCTGCTCCACAGGCCCTATCAGATTCGAAATTGCCATGCTTGTGTTCTTCAGCGTCGCATGGATATATCGAGCTGTTGCCTGCACTTTTCATCATTAATCATTTCTTACTTAACTATACACATTATTAATATATATTGTCTCAATATAATTGCATATATAATTCTAAAACAGACACCAATTCATGTGGTATTTAATATTAACAAGCTTAATGGTGATTATATATTATTATTGTAGCTTCAATTCTAAGAGTAGCTAGGCAGATATTTATTAACACTAGAAATTTTAGTCTGATCATTCTAAGAATAGTCGTTTTCATGGAGATATAGAAAAAGGATATATGTTAATTCGTACAATTTATAAGTCATAATCATAAAATTTACTTGTGAATATGAGTTATGAATAAACGTTCTATCTCACATAATCATATAAGTGTGAAATTTTTTTCACACTTTTATATATATATATATATATAATATATATATATATAGAGAGAGAGAGAACATAAAAATTGAACAAGCAACCCACGACGTACGTATACTTTCTAATCAAGTTTAATTCTGTGAAATATCAACCAAAGAAAATAGTTCTCAAGTCTCACTCAATATAAATAAGCATTAATTAATCAATTTGTTTAACAAGACTTCTGACTCATATTTAAATTTGATTGACAAGCATATATCTGCCATAATTGACCCCTAATTAATATACAACTTTATGCGAACATGTAATACTTGTATCGAGTCATTTCACAAAATATATTTTTAAAATATGAGATATTTCTATCAAATTATGTAAACCAGTCAAAGATTAAATTAGATAATTGAGGGATCTAGTGAAAAAATAAAAGAAGATTGGAATTAAATGACATATATACCTCATGGCCTCTTAATTTTCTTATGAAATTAAGAAGTTGACCAGTGAGAAAAACCGCAGCAGAGTTCTTCTGTCTTTTGATGGTTCGATGAGCTTTTTTAATGAAGCTTAGTGGATCTTCGATCTTCGACTCTTTCAATTTTGGTATAGTAAATTGCAAGAAGGCGAACCGATTTCCCCATGTCATTTCCGAACCGGGTTTGATCATTTCTTTAACTGATTTATACCCTCCAATGGCCCTTGTGTTGAGCAACACTAAAGCTGTCGATTTTGCTTCACCTGATCCTGGATTTGTTTTTTGCATGTATAATCTTGTTCCATACGTAATTATTCCAGTGATGACATCATTGATTGTCTGCAAATTCATATATATTGAATGAAAATCATGAAGAATCAATTAAGGCACGTAGTTATAGTTTGTTGAATGTAAGATTATTAGGAATATGTCGACATCGAACAGAAGCATAGTTATTGCCATGTTGAAGATTAAGGTTGGGATGGCCTGACAAATTCCTTTCAAGAATTGATTTAGTGAGAATTTTCAGAATATGTAATTAATTAAGGAGATATATATGATCAAAGAATGAGAGTGAAATAAGATATCTTATGTCATATAGTTTCTTTTTTCTTAAGGAAAATATAATGAAGGCATTTGGTATCGTGCAGTTATTTCTTTTTCTGTAATAAGGTGTCTGGTTGATTTGTGAAGATGACCAAGAAAACATGTTTGACAAGTGATGGACATTAATTAAATTGTTATTAAAAAGGATGAAAATAAATTCAATCACTTCAAATTATTTGTGGCTCTATTGGATGGGGACAGTTGGATTGTAAAGGTGGGTGGTGGCTGGCAGTTGAGGTTGGACAAAAATGGGGAGAATGAACTATATAGTGAAATATAAATAAAAGATCTAAACTATACATGAGATGTTCTGTTACACTTACCTTTTAGCATCAATTAGGTTAAAAAATATTATATGGAATAGGATACACTTTCAAGATGTTTTGGTGATGAAATGGTAGATATGCGAGACTCAAAATCACATGTAATATATACCTAATTAATCATTAAACCAGATGTAATGTCACAAGACACATGTAGAATTAACATATATAGCAACAAACATTCAATTAATCATTAAAAGCACATGGCGTATATAGAAAATACAGATCATATTGATCGATGTATATAATTGAGAAGGGTGAAAGAAAAAATTACCACGTTAAGCTTGTTCTTGATCTCCTTGAGTTGATCAATGGTGAAGGAGGTAGTAGTGGTGACAATGGGGTTGAATTCGACTCCGTCGACCCCGGATCGAATCGGGGACACATCGTCTTTGATCAAACTGCTCTTGATCATGCTCCATCCAAAGTCATAGGCAGTGTGAACCACACCTGTAAAGAACTTTGGAACCCTATCACAAAGACTAATACTAGTGTTTGGTCCCATGTTGGAACCCTTGGAAGGGAAGGTTAATGGCATGAGAGGGTTGTCGACTCGTTGGAGGCACGACAAGAGGGCCCCCATCAAGGAGTACCCATCGCCCAAAGAGTGATGAAGCTTGAACACTATGTTCCCAGCAGCATTCTTTGTAGGGTATTTGACTGTGTGAATTTCCCACAAGGGTCTATTTTGAGGCAACTGTTCCATTGCCAGTTTGGATAGGTACTCTGTGAAGCATTCGTCGTAGTATTCGACTGCCATGTCAGCTGGGAAAATCGGGACGTGGACATGCTCTTTTAGGTTCACTTCCACCTTCTTCCACTTCCTCACTCCCTTCTTTTCAGTTACCTGTTTGACACATCAAGAATTCGGCTGCCTAGTTAGTGTGTGTGACGTTCGAGGGAAGTTTTGTCAGGTTGCGTTTGGATTGAGAGATTTGAAATGAACGAACTTCAGAGAATTAGGTCGATTAGTAACATCAATTGCCTAACATAAGTGGTTCAAATCGAAGAAGGAAATTAACTAACCATGATCGAGGAGAAACGAGGATTAATGGGCAAGAAAACATCTTTGAGGAGTTGCAAGGTCATGGAATCATCAATGGGAACTTGGGATTCCAAAACCCCAAGAATTGTGAGAGATAATGCAGAGCTTTTCAAGTATTGAGCACTTGGGCTCATGGGCTCCAACACTTCTTCTTCATGAGCATCCATATTTGGTTTCTTCGATCTACTACTACTGCAAATCTATCTATATATATATATAGCTCAGTGTTGACTGGGTACTAGATATATATATATATATATGCAATTAATAAATGGATGAATATTAGGGATGGAAATAATGAAAGGAAAATAATATATATATATATATATATGTAGTTGTTGGAAGTCGTTTATACACACGTTAGCATGGATTTTTGATGGGGTTGAAATGATTCACACCTTGAGTATGTGTGGTTCAAAATCATCTCTTCCTATTCTTGCAATAATTGCCTTAGTATAAACACGAGGACTAATATTCATCGTCTATATTCTCATTAATAATGCATTATTAATTTTATTTTTTTAGTTTTATGAATTATCTACCAAAATTTTTACTGTAATAATATGACATATTTTGTACTTTCTCGATCATTTTTTAATGTGCTGATTTCTATATTTTCGATTCCGCTTTTCTTTATCTTTTTTCAATCTTTTTTTTTTTTTTGAATCTATTTGTTTCTTTCTCCATAAAATATATTTATATTTATATATTATATGTTATAAATTATACTATATATATATATATATGTTTATCTTATACATCTTTAAATTTATATTACGTTTAAATATTACATATGTATACCATAAATTTTTGAATTTCATCAAATAATTATTTGATACATTTTCATATATATATATATATATATATCATAAAGTAATTTGATATACATTTGTTTTTTGTTGTTGTTGTACCATGTCATATCTTTTTAATAAATTTTTATTCTAAATTGTGGAATATATATGTATATGTAATTACTAAAAGTAATTTAATAAGTTAATATATTTCAAATAATTAAATTTAAATGGTAAATCAAAAGGTAAATGTATAATTAGGTGATGTAAAATAAAATTAAGTTGTGTTTGTAGGTAGTGAAACCCATGCACAATGAATATAAATGCTAAAAAAGATGCGAGTATGTATGTGTTAATAGAATAAAGATGTTAATTAATGTCTGAATTGACACGTTAGTAGGTGTTGTATATATATTCTAAGATAGTTTTATGGATATAATTTCGGAAAAAAATTCCTAAGATAGTTCTATGGATATAATTTCGGAAAAAAATTCCTACAACCTGCAACTCAAACTTTAATTTCTAAACTCAATCTCTGATTTGTGATCATTGATAGTGGTAGTGGGTTAACTCATCCTATAAGAGTTTTAACGATGTCAACATCTCCTCTTCAAGTTTATAATTAATGATGAATATATTTTTTTACTCATTATTCTGCTTGATATACATATTTGTTAAAACTCATTTTTAAAAGTTAATTACTCATTAATTTCTAATTATTGGTAGTGGGTTTATCGGAATATTCCCAAATTCAAATTTTATTTCACGGTTTTACAAGAATTGAACCCATACTTAGGGATGTCAAACATTTGACATTATTCATTATTCTTGCTCTGTTTGACACTTTTTCCACCCTGTTATTATAATTATCAGGATGCACATATTTAGCTTTCTGTTCAATATTATATATTAATTTGCTTAGCTAATTATTAAGGCAAATGCTGCTGTGCACCAGGTGCACGGATCTGGATTGGTGCAACTGGGGCGATCCGACCCGGATCCGCGCACCTGGATTTTTTTTTTTTTTTTTTCGCTTCAGGCTGTTACCTTTATGTTGTAAAGATGTGACCTTTACGTTATATAAGTGTGACCTTTATGTATAAATGTTATGACCTTTATGTTCAGTAACTTAGGAAAAAAATGAAGATTTTCAGGTTTTTTCGCTTCAGATTAAGACCTTTATGTTGTATTGTTGTAACCTTTATGTACAGTTCTTGTGACCTTTATGTACAAATATTATGACCTTTATAATCCATAACTTTGAAAAAATTTGAAATTTTCAAAATTCAGTGCATTTTAATGATGGATATATGTGCAGCTAATATTTCATAAACGTAAATATGTACAAATTTTGTTAAAATTCTTCATTTTTTTCTAAGTTAGAGTATATAAAGGTCATTACATTTATACATAAAGGTCACACTTATATAACATAAAGGTCACATGCATATAACATAAAGGTAACAACCTGAAGTGAAAAAATAAAATTCAAAAAAAATAAAATAAATAAAAGTGCACGGATCCGGGTCGATCCGGACCCGACCCGAATTGTACATACACCAGTTTCACAGGAGACTAACTCAATTATTAAAGTAAGAGTGTACAACAAGATTAAACTAATTTGTCACTAATGTGCCATTCATTGAAGGAATTGAAAGCAGTTGTGCCATATTTTTAAACATCTTTTTTTTATTATGATCATCTATAGAATTTCCACTGAATAAATTTTTAAAAAAAATTGTTAATTTTAAGTGTGAGTTTTATGTGAAATTATCTCACGAATCATCGTACGTGAAACTGATTAACCCACAACCCACATTTCAAAATTTACATATAAATTGTGGAAATAGGTTTGATTAGTGGGTAAAAAAGATCTGTTCCATAGAGACTATCCATGAGACCATCTCACTTAAGCTTTTGTATAATTTTTTAAATAGGTAAATTACAAAATTCAAGTCAAACTATGACCACTTTTGCACTTAGGTAGCCGAACTTTGAAAGTTTATTATATAACTGTCAACCTTTGTGAATTTACAACATGACCACCAAAATGTCATCGCCGGTTGAATATGCTCCGAATATTCTTTCACCACCGGTGAATATTCTAGGCATATTCGGAGTATATTCCGCCGGAAATGACATTTTGAAGGTCATGTGGTAAATTCGCAAAGGTTGACGGTTATACAGTAAACTTTCAATGTTCGGCTATCTAAGTGCGAAAGTGGTCATAGTTTCACTTGAGTTTTTTAATTTCCCCTTTTAGAAAATATATAGCTTAAATGATACTTAATTTGAGACAAAATTTAATCTCCAAAATTATTTATTTCAATGATTTTTTTTTGTGAAACTGTCTACCGGAACTATTTATCTGAGACGGGTCAACTCACAATTTATATTTCATTGTTTATATGTGTAAATTTGTCAAAATGGATTTGGATATTCATGGGTGATAAAGAATCTATCTCACAAAATTTATTCGTGAGAATTTCACATTTAAGTTATTTTGAATGGAATAAGTATTATTAAGAGAGGAGACATCCTCACAAATTTCTTGGTTAGCTAGCTTTTCAAATTAATAATATTGATTTGTTGCAGAAACAGCAAATGATATACAGCAGATGCCAACTGAGTACCTTTTGACTTTTGAAGTTTACTTGCCGCTTTTATATATCATACACACACATATAAATATTTGTTTTATGTAATTAAAATTCAAAATGGATAATCTAATTATGTGATTAGCTAGTGCCCCATGAAGTTAATTAACCCTAAAACACTTAACCAATATTATTTGATTCTTGCCTTGTTTTCTTGCGCATAAAGATGGAGTCTAAACTTCCTCAAAATATGTTATGGGCCCTTAGAATAAATATACACATTTTACCCATTCAAAGATTAGAGTTTTTCATATTTTGATACAAAAATTAGATAAATAAGTATCCCATTCAAATGTGTAATGCATTTATAGTGTTTTATTGCGGTTTGGTGTTACAATCATGACTTTTCATCATAAATTTTCTTGTGGGATCCCACACCTTTTAGGCTATACTCATATAATCTTTCTTTCTTTCTAACTTTTAATTTTTAGTATATAATTGATAACATAATAGGTTTATTTTTGCGATATAAATGGCTCAAAATGGTCAAAAACACTTTTTTTATGATTAAAACAAACCACATATCTTTTAATAAATATACTTTTTAATTTCTACGTAAACTTATTTTTTTCTATATCGCTATAAACTCTAAAATGTCAAGGTCAACCCTAGACATAACAATATATCCTGAAGTACATGATATAATGTAGTAAAATTGTGCAATACATCATATAATGTAGCCAACTATATCATAAGGTTGTGCTTGAGTCTTGAATATTAGCAAAACAAGATCGAAAAGCGGATTGAAAAATTTATGAACCTGAAATCTTCTTTGACCTTTTGACTTTCTCTAAATCGAATTAAACCAAAAAAAAAAAAAAAATTGGTTTGGTTTTGGAAAATTCTCAATTCTCCGGACCGAGAATTGTACCGAACTACGATCGAACCAAATCAAATTTGACCAATTTAAAAGAACTGATTTTAGAATGTTATATGTGTATGTGCCATTTATTGTTCTATATCTTGATAAAATAATATTACATATATACTACATATTTATTTAAGTAAATACTTTATAAATACTACAACAATATTTTCTTATTTTCTAATCATTAATTATGATGAACTATATTCTAATTACTCTTATCAAGAATATATTTGTTTTAAATTATGGATAAAACTCTGCAAGTTTTGAAGTGAAGTATTTAGTTTTTCGTGGGTAATGAGAATTTTTTGTTACATGCTATATTGGTTTTTAGTTATTTGTTTCTCTAATTTAATTTGATACATTTTAACTTTTTTTTATTTAAAATTCTTCGAATAACCAAATATACGTACGTTCCGAACTGATTTGAACCAAATGAACTCGATTTTCCAAACTGAAGTGAACCCAAATTTGATATGCTTTGGTCTTCAATTTTTCTTTTTTTTGAATTTGATTTTGGAAAATAATTTTTGAAGTTTGCTTCAGTTTGTAAGATTTTCAAATTCCCAAACCAATTTGAACCAGGGATGGAGACCCTAGCAAGTGTCATGGAATAGAATTGGTCAAGAAGAGTTGGTAAAGATGGAGCCACGCACATCATATATGGTTTAGTCATAAATCGGGGAAAAAAAGTACATTCTTTTTTGGTGGATGATTTCATTTTGAGTCAACCGATCTGATTAGCTCGGTCTTTAAATGTCACATTTTGACTGAATTGGTATTGGGACACGAAACATGTATGAATCCTCGAAGAAATCTCCTATAAATCAGGTGTATGAATCATAGATTCATGCATTTGGGTTCGAAGCGGGCCGTTCAACCCGTTTTTATTCTTTTTCACGCTTGATGTTTCAATTTTAGTCATGACTCTTATGTTATGTTAGACATACATTTATGCTTATATTTCATACCTTTAACTTTAAAAAAAACTAACTTCGGCACATTTGTACATGTACGTGTACATAGTATTAGTCATACATTTATGTTATATTAGACATACTTTTATATTATATTATATTATGTTAAACATGTTATATTATTATGCCCAGATCCATATACCTTATGGATAAAAGTTTTTGTGTATATGTTATGATTTATCAGCACTCATGCAGGTGAAATTCTTTACATAATTGTGGGTTGGCCATTGATCCATCCCTTATATTTAAATATAATTAGGTTATATATGTATGGATTGGGTGATTTATCAATGTATTTAAAGTCTATCCAAATTACCATGTATTTAATTAAAAAATAGTCAAAAACTAATTCAAACACCATTCATATATTTACTATCATAAATAATAAATTTCAAATTCATATGAAAATCTTTCAACCCAGAGGAAAGCTTAGAGTAATTAGAGGATCAACAGAAATTTGCATTATTATAGTGTAGAAACAGTATTTTTGGATTTAATTTTACTTTGAAAAGGAAGATTAATTTTATTTAATTACAGCTCTAAAATTTTGCATGTTCTAATTGATTAACATATTTACACAATTAGATACTATTTAATTTTTTTTACTCTTTATATTTTAAATTTAATAAATAAAAAATTATATGACTAATTGAAATGAAAGTTCAATGTAAAATGAAAGAAAAAAAGCATACAATATTGCAAGGGAAATAAATATAACAAAGTGATAATTTCAGATTTTTTTCATTATATTAATATTCTTCTCACAAGTGATCAATTAATGCATTTTGGAGTATAAGATGAGCATATGTCTCTCTATCTATGTATGTTTTATTTCCATGCATTTAAATTTATTAATATTTTAATTACTTTTTAATTAACGCACTACTAGAAATCACTCAAATTCCAACGGAACAATTCCTTTGGAATTTTGTGAAATACCGTTGGAATTTTGCAAAATTCTGTTGGAATTCTTCATTCCAACGGAAGTGGACCGTCGGAAAAAGGGGCATTGAAATTTAAATTCCAACGGAAAAACGATTCCAACGGAACATTCTAACGGTACTTTTCCGTTGGAATATACAATCACAAAAAAATTCCAACATTATTCCAACGGAATTTCCAACGGCGTTGAATTCCGTTGGAAATTCCGTTGGAAATTCTATTGGAAATTATAAAAATTCCAACGGAATTTCCAATAGCGTTGAATTCCGTTGGAAATTCCGTTGGAAATTCTGTTGGAAATTCCAACGGTTATTATTTATGTTGGAATTTCTGTTGGAATTTGATTGTTTTCTAGTAGTGACGTACTTCGATTTTTCATGTTGAAAAAATGATTGCCTGTATTTATAATTTTAAACTTTTATATAATCATCCATATATATAGATTAAATTATCATACAAAATATAATTTAAAATATTAAAAACCAAATTGATGGTTGGCACTTAAAAGATAGGCTGCTAGACATCACTTAACGCCTATTCCCTACTTCATTAATAAAGAGATAAGTCATACCATTTCTCAACAAATCAAAGCGTGACACAACTCTCATGGATCAACAATTTTTATTATCTATACTATTTTAATATTCAATCTCAATAAATCATCTATTGCTTAAATAACTCACAAATCAAACATGCATGTTACATTGCTCCCAAATTAATATTAATTTAAATACTAAAAATCATTTAATATTTTTATATAACATACAAAATTCACCGTTCACCTCATTAATAAAATAAAATTCATGATTTCATTAAAAGAATTTTCTCAAACCCACATAAACACCTTGCAAATATATTCATGATAATAACATCACTTCATTTTATTTTATTTTAATTTCCAAATCCCACTATTTGAATTAAATCAACTTTCTTACACTAGCTTCCATTATTCTCTGGAAAATTTTGGTCACAAGAACATATATATATATATATATATATATATATATGATCTTTGGACAATGATGAAGGTACTATTAGTGTCGAGAATTATAAAAGCAAGCCTCGACAGCATGTGAAAAAAATTATGTAAGATATGCTTAATAATTAAGTACACATGGTAATAATAGATAATAATTTTAAAGATATACATATATTTAATACTCGTTGTGGAGATTGCAGGGTCATTTAATTTAAATGTATGGAGTTGGTTCAGACAACAATACGCACAAGTCACAGCTATATATGTATATGTAAAAATCAACAATAATGTTGCACCATTAATTCCATGGCCATAAATAAATGAAGTGATTTAAGGGGAAATTATAACCTTTATTTGAATTGTATTTTTAATGAAACTTTTTATTATTGGTTAAAATAACTTAACTTTTTATATAGAATTTTTTTTTAACTAAGATAGTGAAAATAAATTTATCGATATACAATTTTCACTTGAATATTTTAGTTTTTTTTTTTTTTTTTTTGTCTTTCCCTATGGTACTCCTCTAAGCTTATTGAAAAAATAAAGGGTTAGATACTTAAATGAAAAGAAACTTGAAAAAATAAAAGGGTAGATACTTAAATGGAAAGAAACTTGAAAAAATAAAGGGTTAGATACTTAAATGAACCATTTCTTTTCGTATTTATACACTTTACAACCTGAAGTTTATTTTTTGACAGATTGCAACCTCTGACAGGTTGTAAAGTGTAAAAACATGAAAATTACAAGTTGCTTTAAATATTTAACCCAAAAATAAATACAACATTTTGGAAAACTGATTTTAATTAGTTGAAAAAAATACTAAATATATAAATTTATGTTATTTTGATCAATACTGGAAAATTTAATTAAAGATTGTGATGTTTTTGATGTTTTTAACAATTAATCCTAAATAAATTAAAGAAACAAACATGAAAAATGACAAGGTCAAAATGGGAATTTAAAAGAAGGGCTATTAATTACCACAAAAATGAACCATGTAACTTATCCTTTTATGGTGACTCGACCCCTTGGAAGTTCATCCATTTCTACTCTCAAGCTCAACTACATCAGCTCCATCTGATATATCAAGGGAAAATAATTTTATAGCACATGATCATAACTACTAACTTATTAATTTAGGATTAGTTTTTATTTAATTTTATCGAACAAAATATTATGTTACATATGATATTTAATCATCTCGTGTTTCAATATTACATTTAATACATGTCATGTATTAGTTACTGATGTCAGATAATATATATATATATATACATATATAATGTACATGTGTGGTTATTTGAAGTATAAGATGAGAGATAGAGTGAAGTAGAAGATCTGTTATGTAACTTTATGATCAATCTTAAATTTTTAATTAGTCATTCATCTATTCTCTTCTTATTCATATACAACTAAAGTTATAGAACTAAAAATGTGTTACCTTCTAGTTTTTTCTAACTTTTTTTTTTTGAATTATTATAAATCAAAATATGCAAGGCATTTAAGTGTTGGGAGAAAAATATAATTAATTACTGATAGTTACATCCATACCATATGCATGCCCATTTGTTTGTCTTTATTTGCAATATATGAATAGAGAGATCATTAGGGTTTGCAATACTTGAAGACTATTAATTGAATGGTTGCAGCAATTAATTATCTTTGAATTTTTTTCCATTTGTGTAAAAAAGTTGAACAAGCAGATTTCAAATTTTCATACTTATAACAAGTAGATTTCTTTCTTAAGCGACTAGCTATCATCTATTAACTATTATAAAGTCAACTAGAAATGACCATCGATCATTTATGAATATCATCTATTATGAATATGACTATAAAAGATCTGAGCAGCATTTAGTCATTTCACAATCTATATATTAATTTGCAAGCAAGGAAAATTAAATTAACTTTTAGATTGATGTGAGAGAAGGATATATATTATCCAAATATAATGGACTAACAAAATTGGTTTGTATATTGCTTTCTTTATTCAGATTGGATGTCAATTTTTTTTTGCAGGAAACCATTAATGTTGGCAATTTTTGGACAAAATTTCGACGAATTTGTATGCAATATTATATGTGACAAGTCACATGGGTTTTAATTTGAGGGAGAAGAGCTGCAAAAGTACTAATTTTGTGAAATTGAAGTTTTGTCTGAAAATGGGAGTTTTTGCTTGAATTGGATTTTGCCAATTACATATATTTACAATTTTATACTCCTGCCACTGTATGATAATTGATAAGTAAGGCTCGGAGTTTTTGTCATAAATTAAAAAATATATAAATTGGATAAATATATTCTTAATTAATTAAAAATTTATAATTCAAAATTGAAAATAAAAAAAAGTCAAATTAACTTCATTAAAGATGTTATATTAAATCCCTAAATATTAGCAAGATAATATTTTTTTGTACGACAAATGAGTATTTGCGACAAAAAATGTTGTCACCAAATGTCTAATTTTTGTGGCAATACAATGTCGCAAAAAATATTAATACAATTGACAAATAGTTTGTTATAAAAAAATGTATTTGCAACAACATGATGTTTTCTTTAGTACTAGCGACAATAATGAAGTTGTCTCAAGTATATTAGCGAAGTTATATTGTTGGGCAAAAAAAAAAAAAAAACTTTTTGTGATAAGGCTTTTGTGACCGCTTTATCCTTCCTGCCCGAAATAAAATGTCATATTTCAGATAATACTTTGGATAATTATCCAGCCCCTAGGATAGTTTATCTAAAATTTAGGATAACAAATTTATATTTCACAAAAACTCATGTGAGACTATCCGTGAGACGGATCCTTATTACCCATGAATTGAACACATATCCACATATTTCCATATGAATTGCTAAGTGTGGGTTATGAGTTGACTCGTCTCACCAAAAAAGATCCGTAAGACGATCTCACACAAGACTTATTCTATCCCTAATAAATATTAAACATTCATGCTTGTAATATGAAATGGACCCAAACATCTACCTATCTATACTATACTAATAGCAAAATGTTTGGGAAAAATTACAAGAATGCCATTTTCCCGCCCATTTTATTCTTTGTCCTTTTATCCAAGTGTCAAAATGTGATTGAACATTAATTGTATTTTTTTTATTTGATCATTATTATTAGTTATTTTAATGTTTGGCTTGGAGGATACTCTTCAACAATTAAATAATATTAAAATGTAGAAGTTATGATTATGTCTATAGTCTATAGATATTTATAGACAACTTTTATTGGAGAAATCAATAGAATGATTTGCAACATACTCTTCTATTAATTCTTTGTCATTTTGTCCAAGTGTCAAAATGTGATTGAACATTGATTGTATTTTCTTTCTTATTTTTTTAGTTGATCATTATTATTAGTTATTTTAATGTTTGGCTTGGAGAATAATCTTCAACAATTAAATAATATTAAAAAGTAGAAGTTATGATTATGTCTATAGTTTATAGATATTTATAGACAACTTTTATTAGAGAAATCAATAGAATGACTTACAACATACTCTTCCATCTATAAAATAATTTATATCTATATTCATACTATATAAAATGTCACATAAATTTGTGTAAATAACTTTTTTTTTTCAAGATTTCATTTTGATTTTCTAAATTAATTTAGTAATTTTAAATTAAGTTTCCATCTCAAACCATTGAAATCAAATTTTCTCTCAAAGTCATTGCCTTAAATAAAGAATGTTTATTCATTTAACAATTCTCACTTACATAACTTATAAAAATCAACAAAATTTAATAAATTCTTTTAATAATAATAATAATAATAATAATAATAATAATATTAGGTAATATATTAAAATTATTTCAAATAAATAGAATGTCATTTTCCCGCCCATATTAAAAATTATTTATACTATACTAATAGCAAGACAGTTGAAAAATTATATAACAAGACGCGCAACGCGCGGGTACACTGCTAGTATATAATAATAAGGAAGTTGGCAAAATTTATTAATTTGTCATTTTCCCTCCTAAAAATGTCACATCAATTTGATGATGTGTAAAAAATTTCTTTTTATTTTATATTTTTAAGAATTCATTTTTGTTTCAAAATTAATTTAATCATTTTAAATCACATAACTTTCTTGATAAGCTATCAAATATTATAATAAAAATAAAAATAAAGACACACACACATACATATATATATATATATAATATTTGGTTAATGATACATTATAATAAAAGAGATAAATTAATATTTTTTTATTATAATAAATTAATATATTTTTTATATATGTATAACATATATAATATTAAATGTTTGTTTAAATGATTATAAATTGTAAAAGATTTAAGTTAAACGTTTCTAAAGTATATGAATATATCTACATAACATAATTTATTATAAAAAATTTTATCTTTTCATATTGAAAATTTACCTTTTCATATTGACATACTCATGTGCCTTCTTTTAAAACATCTTCTTCTTTTTATTTCAATATGAATTTTGTGATAAAATATTTAATATAAGAAGATTACTACTTTTTGAAATTCATGTATTTAAACATAAATGTTTAAGTTAATATATATTTAAAGTTTTATAAAGTTAGAAGTTAATTCAAAAGTATTTTATATTAGAAGTATGTATTTCGTAATGTGTAATGTAAGAAGTAATTTTTTTATAAAAGTAAATAAATATAAGTGTTTGATGTTTTTTAATATTACAATATACATAAAAAATATGTAAAATATAATTACTTAAATTCATATCTTTTTAATAATCAAATATTTTCTATATTCATTTCTTACCTTAAAAATATTATTTAACTGCGCATTGTGCGGGTGCACTACTAGTCTATACTAATATAAAAGTAGGACAGTTGGAAGAAATTATAAAAATGTCATTTTCCCTCCAAAAACTGTCACATCATTGAAAATAAATAGAAAAGAATAGAAAAATAAATATCTTCTTTTATGAAAAAAAATACAATAATACAATGCTTAAACATAAACAAATATTTCAAAAAATAAATTAATCACAAATGAAGCAAGGTGGGCTCTTTAATTGAACTTTTTCTTATTAGTAAGATGAAATGAGAATTTAGAAGTATAAAATATTAGGTATAAAGTTATTTAAAAGTCGTATCTAACAATTCTGAAATAATAATTGAGATAAAAAATACGCATTTGATTATATTATTTTTATGTGATTTAAAAAAAGCAATAAATTTAATAATATGACATATAAGAAAAAATATTATGATTTATTTTGATAGGTTGATACCTACTTTCTTTCATTTAGTACTTCAAACAAAAGTTTAAATTAAGAATATCATATTTTTATTATTTTGTCAAGTGAAATTTTGATCTCACATAACATATATGAATTATGTTTGAGGCAAAAGAAAAAAAATTGTATTAAGATTAGTAATGACATTTGTAGTTAATGTATATTAATTAGTACTTGAAAATATAGATGATAAATGCTACATAATAAATAAAATAATTATTTAAATGTTGAATTAATTTTTTTTGTCGTTGGATTATAGTTCAATTTCATGTTTAAGTGATTATCAAAATTGGTTGATTGGTTTTTTTAAGTGATGAATGGCATGTTTACATTAGTGGTGGAATTGTTATAACATATTTTAATTGAAAACAATTATTTTATTTTGTTATATTTAATTTGTTATTTTATTTTCCATATTATGGCACACGTACATATTTTATATTAGTATGTAGTCTGCTTTATTTCTAATCCAATTTTTTAAAATAACAAAAATACAATATTGTATGATAAATCAATTATAAAAATATAGTATGGAAATTCTAAATTTTCTAATTATTAAATACTCTATATATTTCATTTACATATAATTAATTATGTTGTGTCATCCAATAATTCAAATTTATTTTATATCATATGACAGGTCGTGCAACGCACGGATAAATGCAATTAGTTTTGGTAATTATATCGCTATCCTAATATCTATATATTAATAGTAAACGGTGTATAAGTTAGATAACATCTTTATCCAAATATGCTATGTGCAAGTAAACATTGCAAATGAATAACAATTTATATTTGTTATCCAAATATGCTATGTGCAAGTAAACATTGCAAATGAATAACAATTATATTGAGGAGCTCTCCTGTGAATTAGGTACATGGATTTGAGGTCCATGCACCCTGTTCGGATCCTAGCCGTGTTTTCTTTTTTCTTTTTTTCGTGCTTGATTTTTAAATTTTGGTCATGACATTTATGTTATGTTAGACATATATATTTTTATGTTATGTTAGATATACTTTTATGCCCATGTTTTTTTACCTTTAACTTCAAAAGAAACTCTGACTTCGACACATTTCGTACATGTACATTTACATAGTATTAATCTTACATTTATGTTATATTTTACATACTTTTATATTATATAATTAGACATACATTATATAATATATAAATGTATAACTAACCTAGCTAAGGTATGACTAACATAACTAAAAGATATCGCATTGTGGCGTAGGGGGCGTGTGGGACGCACGTTTTTTTGGAGCGTGGACGAGTCGACACAGGTGTATGGTATGTATATTTTTATCTTATGAATTATCTCACAATCATAGAGATAATTAGTCTTTGTTTTCCAAAATAGACCAAGTCTTAGTGAGACATAAAGTACTTCAACGTGATATGAATCATCGAGAAAATATCTTTGTTATATCTTTATATAACAAAAGGAAGGCCAATCAAATCAATCCTTTCTCATTTGCTTAAGTATTATACTCTACCGCAACGTGTTTTATAATTCAAGTGATATATGCAGATTATAATGACTTAAATTTGAATTGGGAACATACAAATTTTCTAATATTAATTCTTATCCCCTCCTTCCACTCATTCCAAGCACATTAAAAAATATTATCATAACCTACATATCCGTAATACTTTATTTGGTAAACAAATTATCATAACCCGTATTCACATAATAATTATATAATTAATCCTTTTCAATTCAATCAAATAAAGGAAAAAAAAAGTAATAAAAGAATAATGAAAGAGTCAAAAATGATCAATAATCCGTTTAATTAGTTTAGCCATATTTGTGAAGTCGAGAATCAAAAAGCGTGGCACGTTATGCTTAAACCACAGCTCTTAATTAACGGTTGAAACGTCACCACCATTTTCACTTTCACCATAGCTAGTATGCAATGTTCATATATGATTTTCAATCGATATCAGATTGGTTCAAAACCATTTAATTCTTCGACAAATGACTTAATTCTCTAATGTATTTATGATATTGAATTTTTGAAATGCAGCCAAAGTGGTGGCTCTTTAGATAAGGGTTAGGGTCTAGTGGCAAGGGTAATTCTACTATACTATATACATTAGTGATATTAATATACCAGCATTTTTTACTGTGGTAATTTTTACACAAGATAATTTTTGTCTTTTCGGACGTTGTGACTATGAGCTGGATTGGGTCTGCTTACTTGGACCACTTTCAATTAATTTTTTTATTTTATTATATATATATATATATATATATATTGGGTCATTGTTGAGATATAAATATTAAATAATGTAATTATAATATATTAGAGGAAAATAAAATATAGATTCAAAATATAGAAATTTATGTTAAAATGTATATATTTCATGAAATAAAATATTAGTTAATAGATTATATATTCTAAATAATTGAAATTAGTAAGAAAGAATTTGTGGTTGATTAAATAATATGATATTAAGTTTGCTAGTAAATTTGATTGAAGTAGAATGAAATTATAGTTGTAGGATCTTTCTTTGAATCTTGATTTTCTTGATAATTGCTTATTTGGAATTTTTTTTTATTTGTTTATTTGGTTTCATATAATTCAATTCTCTGAATTTGGTCACCTAAATAACATTAAACATTTTTTTATTTTGTTTATTTGGTTTTATATTTAGATTAATATAAATCAATTCTCTCAATTCGGTCGCATAGATAATATTAGGTAATTTAATTGGGTAATTAACTAGGTTTTAATTCACTAATCTCTTTGGGATCGACCGTGCTCATTCTATCTATAATTGACATTGGGCACTTGCCGTATAAGACTAAAATAGGCAATCGAATAAACCTTTAGAATCTTTAATATTTTTAAATTTCAAATATCATGAGGTATAATTTAAAATTTTAATTGAAAATTCAATTTTTTTCCCAACATAATTTAAATAATTACATTGAAGACTATCTTTGATTTAATTTTGTTTCAAAATTGAACTGTTTAAATAAGACTCGTACAAAAAAATATATATATCGGTGAAAGGGGTATAATTGTCAAGTGCATTGTTGTCAATATTAACCAATACACCAAATTAACAAAAGTTTTAAAGTAAACACACTTTGGCAATTAACTTGTTATCATTTAAACCAAACACACAATTTACCTCAATTCCAATACATAACCTTCAAACCAAACACTCAAATAACATCAAATCATCTTTTGTGAACTGAGTAAAAGCCCACAAGACTTATCAAGCCTAATGAACCCATCACTCAAAGCAAATGATCCTTTAAGGTCCATTCAATGTACCTTGATCTTTCATTTTCATTTCTGTTTCTAATATAAATTATGTACTCAAGGATATAAAGGGTTGATGAATGTATATATCTTCTTATAATATTGTTTTCTTTATTGTTGATCTATTGATAGTTGATGCGATTGGACAACACATTTTACAAGTACATTTATTTTGGGTTATATGTTTTGAGGGTGGAAAGGCATAATAAATCTTAATTTATTATGTTCTCGATTCATGATGGTGGGTATCAACTAAACGAGAGACAAAATAGACAGTGGATTAGAGATTTGACAAATCACATACTAATTAATAACAAGATATGAAATATTGATCATGAGTTGTGCTTTTGAAAAAGTTGAGACAAAGAAATGTAATATATATGAGTGTAATTGAACAAAGTACAAAGCACATTATTGATATTATATTGAATTGAAGAAAATAATTTTAAAGCAAAAAACAAAAGAAGTTGTGAAAAAATATTAATGATTATCTTGTTTATATATAAGTTTTAGGGTTGAGATGGAACAGCTGCTTTGAAGATCAAATCAAAGGCGTTTTGGATACACGACTTAAACTTGGGTGCATCTATTAGCCCCTTTTCTGTTCCAACTGCCACTCTCAGCTCTCCCATGTAGCTCACCATTGTTATTGTCAGGCTCTGCATTAATATTACACTACCTTTCATGAGAGAGAGAGAGAAAGAGAGAGAGAGAGAGAGAGAGAGAGAGAGAGAGAGAGAGAGAGAGAGGCACCTGTGGAACACCAACGACCATGAAGTAGAAGCCCTTGATAGGATGATTGGACAATGCCATTTTTTCAATCGGACCCATAATGTTCGAGATTGTCATGCTCGTGTTTTTCAATGTGCTATGAATATACTTCGCTGTTACCTGCCATTATTCACTACTTCAATAACTTACACATAAGTTGTCCATCACGTGAGACCGTGTCATCCAAGTTTTTGTGTAAAATAAGACTCGTCTGGTAACTTAAACCAGCTTATATATCACAACAGAAAGAAGAATAGAAGAAGTAAATATATATACCTCAGGGCCTCTCCATTTCCTCAAAGTTTCAAGCAATTTGCCAGTCAAAACAACAGCACCAGAATTCCTTTTCCTTTTGATCATCTTCTGAGCTTTGAGGGCAAAGCTAAGAGGGTTGGTAGTGAGCTGAGGAACAGAGACATGAAGAAACGCAAACTGGTTCCCCCATGGCGACTCCGAGTCGGGTTCGATCATCTCAGAGATGGATTTGTAGCCACCAATGTTTCGAGTGTTGAGAAGAACCAATGCAGTGGATTCTGCATTCCACACATCATGCTTCATTGCCTTCATGTATAGTCTAATCCCCATGAACAACACTCCACATATCACATCATTTATCGTCTGCATTTCCCAATATTCAGTCTGTTATATATAGCTCAAGTGATATTTCACCTATATGACGGGTTCACATTGTGTGACGACCAGGGTTTGAACCTAGTCACACCGATATTCTAATCTATATTATCCCCTCCCTCCCACTTTCCATTCAAAAATATCTCCTAAATATTTTGTCACTAAATATTCCCTCCGTCCCGGTCGAAGTTGCCTACTTGTCATTTCGATTTATCTCAATCCAATTTGTCAGCCCATAAATGACAAATAAATTATAAAGCAAAAAAGTATAAAAAATATTTTTTTAACCAAAAAGTAAAAGTCAACTGCGTTTTCTTAAACTCTTTACCCGGTCAAAGTAGGCAACTTCGACCGGAACGGAAGGAGTATTATGTTTCTACATTCTACTACTATACCTTTACTAGGAACATCAAAGAATGTTTTGTTCAAATGGGCCTAGATGGATTTACAAATTAAGACCTTTAATGTTCAATGGGCCACTTGGGCTAAAACAAACTAGTGTTCGTAATAATAAAATTGTAATGTGCTCAGCCCAACATGGAATTTTATTTAGTTAGCTTTAGGAGTAGAATATTTTTAGGGTTTAGGGTTTTTTTTTACTTAGCTTGTTAAAGAAAAACTTACAATAATTTTCATTTTAGTACATGTAATTTGTTCAAATATTTATCTACATTTTATTATCATAAAAAGATGTCCTAGCTACCTACTCTTTTGTACTCAACTTTTATGTACTATATATGCAGTAATTATGCCTATTGCATACTATGCAATATAATCATTTTAAACAAAAAATTGTAATATATCAAATATGAACTTAACTTTTGCCAAACAATATTACACTATGGATATTTGAAACGAAAGAAGTGACATTTTTTACCCAGATTTGTTGCCTGCATTTATTAATAGTGAAATAAACAGCTATTGAGGGACGTACAAATAATAATTATTTTTATCATACTAACCCACCATTCCTTGCTTTTTATGGAACCTACTGACATTAATTTAAGCTATACTGTATAATTACTTTTTTGTCCCTAAAAACCTACTTCGAATCAAAGAACCCAAAAGTAGAAAATACACATTGTAAATTAAATTTGCAATAAATACATAATTATGTAATGCTATACATTAATGCATACACTCAACCATACTGCAGGTTCTAGTAATAGTGCTGCCACTTTAAGTAGACATAAATAAAGGGATGGCCAAATGATATCTATCCATTCCTATTTTAGAGATTATGGCATTCAAAATTCAAAATACTTTTATAATTAATTTGATTTTACCACTACAAGAAAAATGAGTATTTGCGACGACAAAATATTGTCGCAAAAACCTCAATAATTGTCACAAGTACAATTTACGACACATGTTGTTGCTAAATTATTCTCACAAAAATCTTTTCGTAAATAGTCTTTTTTTACGAAAACAATGTTGTCGCAAATAAGTCGTTTTACATTGCTTTTTGTGACTACGTTTTGTCAATTTTTATTAAAAAAAATTAGGACAACTTGTTGTCGCAAAAACTAGACTTATTGCGACAACTTTTATTGTCGTAAAAAATATTATCATAAATACCCATTTTTCTTGTAGTGCTATACCTTTAGAAAATAATTTTGTTCCATTTAATCCTTGCTTACATTTTTTGATAATAAATTAATGACAATATAGTGTAGTAATTAATAAATTAACTTATACACATGCACTTAATGTCAACTAGCTATAATGGTAAACTAAATATATTGAACTATATGTGCATTTTAAATATACTCATTATCGATGTGTAAAGATCACATCCTCTTTAAATCTTGTTATAAGAAATTAATGATCATGTTATAGATTAACATGTGTCTGCGTTGGGTGAATGAACATGGTTGATTGAGTAGATATGAATGGTTGGTCAACGTACTATACTCTAAGAAACCTAATTAATTGAAAAGATTGCAATTTTCGTCAAGTAACTTAGATCTTATCCATTATTTTATCACCATGCAATTTAGGAAAACATATGATTGGTGGTAAAATAGTTGACAAAAACTAAGACACACGACGAAAATCCAGTTTTCCCTAATTTAGTATAAGAATTTGGACACAACTTAGTTAACAAAAGGCAAAACAATTTCTACGGTATCCAAACCATATATAATTTGAAAAACTAAGCGAGCCAATTTTAAAGTAACAAAACGACACTAATTTTGAAACGAAAAAAAGGGAGAAATAAAGACTCACTAGATTAAGGTTGGCCTTGATGAGTTTAATTTGATCGAGGGAGAAAGTCAAGGTGGAGACGGTGATGGGGCGGAACTCGACCCCGTCGTCACCGGACCTCACGGGCGTCTTATCATCTTCGAGAACACTAGTCTTCAATAAACTCCATCCAAAATCCGAGACCGTATTGATCACCCCCGAGACAACGTTGGAGAACTTCCGGCCGAAGGTGCTATCCGTGACCGTCGTTTGGTTGACCGGATTGAGGAGCGGGAATGTGAGTGGGAGCTGAGGATTATCAGCTCTTTCCAAGCATGAAAGAAGAGCCCCCATTAGAGAGAAGCCATCACCAAGTGCATGGTGAAGCTTGAAAACAATGTTGCCAGCTGCAGTTTTAGTTGGGTATTTGATAACGTGAATTTCCCATAATGGCCTGCTCTCTGGGAGGCTATCCAGGGCTATTTTTGACAAATATTCACTGAAACAATCATCGTAGAATTCTGTTGACTTTCCTTGTTCGAATTTTGGGACTTTTATATGGTCCTCCACCTTCAATTCCACTTTCTTCCAATGCTTTTTTCCACTTTTGTCCTTCACCTATTTCAATTCAACCATCACACGCAAGTTTTTGTGATAGCGATTAAGATGAACAATGTGTGTTATCCGACTACTAATCAATATCAGATCTCATTTACCATAATGAATAACAAACAAGTCAAAAACTCATCATGCCATCTTCCAACAGCACAAAATTAAACAAAACCAATTTAAATGCCCACAAACACACACTAAGCTGAATAAGAAGAAAGACACAAAGAAGGAAAGTACCATGACAGATGAGAAACGAGGATTGATGGGAAGAAAGATATCATTGATCAAAGCAAATGTGTGAGAATCATCAATGGGGATCTCTGATTCAAGAACACATATAACTGATACTGAAATCACTGAACTCGTGAAATATTGCCCAGTTGGACTCACTGGTTCTGATTCCTCCATTTCCATATATCACTATATATTATTATATTCTATACTTTCTTTTTGGAAGAGAGAGAGAGAGAGAGAGAGAGAGATTCAACTATATATGGCTTTCACTTGTACATATGCTATTCATCTCATCCTTTTATGCAAACCATTTTATTTAAAAAGAGTGGGTGAATTTTATTAATTGCGGACAGTTTGGAGTTATAAATTGAACTACTTCAAGGCCCAGAAATATTAATTGCTCTTATTTGTATGAGAGTAACCCAACAGTCAACTCTATTCCCTTTCCATTTATGATAACTGTCTTTTTTTTATTTCCACGTGTAACACTAAATGTAATAGAAGATTCAAACTCCTATCCATTAGCCTAACCAAAGGTACATTTCTCGAGACGAATGAGATAGAAGATGTTAAATGTTCTTTCCATGTAGTTACTGTTTCAAATTATTTCATGCAGTATTGTTTCAAAATTTCTTATATTTGTATTCAATCGAATTCCCATACTTTCCAACTCATTAACATGTGATTTTCGGATTAACAAGGGTTAGATTGAAACACCTCTTTCTCTGTTGAGTTATTTTGATTTTCTTTCATTCTAAATTCTTCCATTCATTATATCCTCTATTTTTGACAAAAGAATTATAAATATAATACTTTATATATATATATATATATATATATATATATCAGATGGTGTGTACTATATCTTATATGGTTTGTTTTAAGAGCATACACTATTAGAAATCACTCAAATTCCAATGGAAAACGTTGGAATTTTGTGAAATATCGTTGGAATTCTTGACTCCAACGGAATTGGACTGTCAAAAAAGGGGCGTTGGAATTTAAAATTCCGACGGAATTCCAAAGGAAAAACAATTCTAACGGTACTTTTCCGTTGGAATATACAACCACCAATAAAATTCCAACAATATTCCAACGGAATTTCCAACAGGATTGAATTCCGACGTTGAAAATTCTATTGGAAATTATTAAAATTCCAACGGAATTTCCAACAACGTTGAATTCCGTTGGAAATTATAAAAATTCCAATGGTTATTATTTCCGTTGGAATTTGGTTGTTTTCTAGTAGTGATCTGCAGCAGTTGTTTTTACGAGTACTGTATATTATATGGTTTGTTTTAAAGGTATCTCCATCCGTTGTTTTAATGAGTGTTTTTAGAATACAAATTAACATTTTATAATAAAATGTATGGTTTGTGTTTTTGCATATATGACAATGTTTTCCTATAAAAACGTTTTAAGAGGAGAGAGTTTGAATATATGCAATTAATTTGGAAAATATGTGTTTTTTAGTTTGTATTTATTGCTGTTGTTAAAAGTGGTGAGCTGTGTAGGCCACCGGCCACATAATTTGCATTGTTTGGGTCAGAACAGTTGTTTTAAACGACTTTAAGTTTTGATTTTAAATATGTTTCCGAAAGTAAATTTTAAACGATAAACTCGAAATAAGCATGTCAGGCAAAAAGATTTAGTTAATACTTAATATGGTGAAGTTGAGGTTTCAATATTTATGGACTTTTAATTATATATAATAGATTGGGCTGTGCCAGATCTGTGCAACTATATATAGGAGAGTAACTCTTTTTCTATAAGGTTATATACGTTATAAATGTTAGCAATTATCATTATTAGTTTTTTGTTTTTCAGTTATCACTATTTCTTTAAATATTAATATTTAATTATAATAAATTTGGGAAAATTTCATTTTACGTCCACTTAAAACGTTACTGTCCATTTTATATCTATTTTTTTTAGGTTTTCACATTTAGTTCAATTAAAATCAAAATCGACCAATTTTGGTCAATTGGGGGCGATTGCATCTCAATCGCCCCCAATTTTGAATTTCTGATAAGCCACATCAGCTGTCACATGTGCTCCGATAAGCCATGTCAGCTGCCACGTGTGCTCCGGTAAGCCACATCAGCTATCACGTGTACTCCGATAAGCCACGTCAGCTGAACTCAGCCGTAAAATCGATCTCCGGCTGCCAAAGAACCAAAATTGGTCGATTTTGATTGTAATTGAACTAAATGTGAAACCCTAAAAACAAATGGACGTAAAATGGATAGTAGCGTTTTAAGTGGACGTAAAATGAAAATTTCACTAATAAATTTATGTATGAATTTTGAAGTGTGGGATGTTAGTTGACCTGTCTCACATAATGATCTTTGAGACGGTACCAGCATATAACTTACTCATTAATCATTGTCTTTCAATTGTGCCCTAAATTTCACATTTTTTCCTATTTGCAACCTAATACCAAGCCATTTTTTAATTGAAATTTTTATTCAAAATTTGCTTAAATTGAGCTTGAATCAAATGAAAAAAAATAAAAAAAAATTGAATTTGACTTTTGTGTGATTTGAAATGCAAAGTATTCTCTTGCCTACTTTTCATCATGTAATTTGATTAGAAAAACTAGACATTAAATTTGATTTTGCTCATATATTAAAGTGATCAAAAAATTGACCCCATGTCATAAAGTGAAAACAATCATAAATATGTGATGCAATTCAAAAAATTAAAAAAAATTACAAATTAGAAAACCATAGTTGATTTGTTTGACATATGTTAATTGACCATATGCAACTTTATAGAAAACCATATGTTAATTGACCCCATGTCATAAAGTTGATGCAACTAATACCTTGCCGGGCCACCATAAAATATAATAGTTAGGTTGTATTATGCATTTCAATTACATTAAATGAGTTATATTTGAGTTCATGTTAAATGTAAAATAATGGCATACTACAATTTGTTACATGATCAGTAAGTCTTATATGAAATCATCTCGTAAATTGTTTTATGTGAGACGAATCAATTTACAACTCATACACATAATTCATATATAAATTTATATAAATAAGGGTTGAGTTAGTGGATATAAAAATTTATCTCACAAAAATTTTCCGTAAAAGGACATAGACACAAATTTTTATGTAGTACTTACATATGTGCCAGCTAGAAAACTGACCACCACTCATAATTGATGGATGGTAATATTAGTACAATATGCCAAAATTGCCCTTTTATATCAACTAGCTTGCTTAATTTCAGTACACTTTTTTTTTTGGGAAAAATTCATTTTACATCCACTTAAAACGTTACTGTCCATTTTACATCCATTTATTTTTAGGGTTTCACATTTAGTCCAATTAAAACCAAAATCGACCAATTTTGGTCAATTGGGGGCGATTGCATCTCAATCGCCCCCAATTTTGAATTTTTGATAAGCCACGTCAGCTGCCACGTGTGCTCCGATAAGCCACGCCAGCTGTCACGTATGCTTCGATAAGCCACATCAGCTGCCACGTGTGCTTCGATAAGCCACGTCAGCTGAACTCGGCCGGAAAATCGATCTCCGGCGGCTAAAGGACCAAAATTGGTCGATTTTGATTGTAATTGAACTAAATGTGAAACCCTAAAAATAAATGGACGTAAAATGGACAGTAGTGTTTTAAGTGGATGTAAAATGAATGTTTCCCCTTTTTTTTTAAAGGACATTTTTCTTAATACTACAATTTTTTGCATTTGTCCTTTCAAATTACGAAGTGAGAATTTAAGGGTATGAAAAAACATTCGATGTTGGGAATAATTTGAGAATTTAAAGAACTCTTGTACTTCATTAATTCAATTTTGCAAATATGTTTCTTTATTTTTTCCTCATTTTACATATTTGTGGCCACGAGCATATAGCTCAAAGTGGTATTTCACCTTACAGTATAAATTGTGATGATGCGAATTTAAACCCAAGATATACATGTTTAATTTCTAGTATTTTTTATCTCCTTCCAAACTTATTAAAAAAATTAACACTTTTGTGGATCTATTACTTTAAGAAACAACTGCGTGACTAAAATGATCTTAATAAATCAGTGTTTGGATTCTTTGCAGACTTAATTTTCTAAATTTCAGCTGCTGACATTGATATTTAAGAAAAAAATGCATTAATAAAACAATGTTGTTTGTCTCTCATTTCTTTTTCATATTGTTTGTTTTGGGTGAAGCCAAAACACACATATTTTCATTATTTTTGTGCTTCTCCCAAAATGTCTCGCACCAATAAAAATACATGCATGTTCTTATTAATATATCGATGATATTTTTATTTATAACCTATGTGAAATTTGTTTGATATTAATGCTAACATATGTCGCAAGTCCATTTTTTTGGATAGAAGACCAATTTGGCAAACGATTTTATTTTTTTTCTAAAAAATCTCAAACAAGAATTATAAAGGTCACATGCTTTCTTTGCATTCTAAAACTCACCAAAATTAAAATTCTAATAATGGTAGGAATTTATTTTTTGGTACTTGTGTTATTGTGTGGATGTAGTATCATATGTATGATGACATTTATTTTATTGAACTTACCCTCGACTTTTATTCTCTTCAACCGACAAAGCTCGTGAATCAGATAAATATTATAATATTTATTTCTATATATACATATATATATAGGTGTCTATTAGATCACAAAAACTTACGTGAGACGGTCTTACGGATGATTTTCGTGAGACGAATCTTTTATACTCATATTTATAAATTTACATGTGAATTGTGAAGGATGATTTTTGAGTTAATCCGTCTAACATAAAATGATCCGTGAGACAGTCTTAGATTAGACTTACTATTATTAGATTCACTAGCTACTATTTTTTCCTGAATTATTGTTTTCCTACTACGCTAGATTTGAGTGACGGCACATAAATACTCAATAATTAACAGACCAATAAAATTGGTAGGTTCTATAAATACATGCAATATATAATACTATATTTTTTCCTAGCAAGACTTACTGTAATTAGGTTACATTTAGTATTGGAAAAGTTATGAGGCGTTGTAAGTAGTTGTATGCAGTTATAGACCTTTCTGGGCTCTTCTGGTTTCATTGCTCCAGTGATCACAAGTCAAATATAATGTTGCTTTCAATATCCATCACTTTTGTCAATTAAGTATATTATATGGATTACTAAACATGAATTTTGTAGTTCAAGTGGTATCTCATATTTATAAATATACTGATCGTATGATGATTAAAATTCGAAGTTGGACCACGCAAGATTTCAAGTACTCTTCCTTCATTCCAAACTCATTTAAAATATATATATATATATATATATATTAATGGGGAAAAACTCTTTTTTGGTCCCGTTAAAATTCGAAAATAAAAATTAGTCCACTTAAGTCAAATTCTGTCCAATTTTAGTCCTTTCACCACCGGAAAAGCGATTTTCCGGCAACTTTCCGGATGCACTCGCCCCCAATTCTGAGATTTTCCGGAAAATCATTTTTCCGGTGGTGAAAGGATCTTAAATCATTTTGATTTTCGGATTTTAACGGGACCAAAATCGGACAATGGCCTTTTAACGGGACCAAAAAAGAATTTTTCCCTATATTAATGTCCTAAAAGAAGGATTTAGCAATTCCTTATTTCTATTTCACTTGACGAGTCATCTTTAAGCACTGAATGATTTCAGCGATTAGGGCTTCATTTTTTCACTATTTATAGTGATGAATTTAGAACTGTGTATTATAGTTTAGTGTACGCCGTAAAACTGTTATATATGAATTTTTGCATTAATAAATAGAACTAAAATTGTAATAGAATTTAAGATAATTAAGAAAAGATACTCTTGGAAGGAGATACAAATAATACATCAATGTATTATAATACAAATTGTTCAACAATTATGATTGTAAACTAATTTTATAGGTTGAATATGTAGTGTAGGATTCTTCATCTAACCGATTCATGGTTTAAAATTTAAAACCAATTTGTTTGGGTTTGAACTCCAATTATGAAGATGAAAATAATACAAACTATTGATTCCTAAATTATATATATTAATATGATGCATTTGAAATAGAATACTAAAATCTTGTTGCTATAGTTTAGAGATCTGAATTTTCATCTCTAATATGTAAGATTGAGACTGAAAGCAATATATATTAGAGACAAATTATTCTATCTTTATTCTTTAATATATATTCCATTACTAATAAGATGTTAGTGGAGTAATAAATGTATACACTATTAATTTCAATTCAATCTTTTACTATTTAACGACATATCTGTCCTTTCTAATCCACAGTTTTCTTGTAGGTGTAATATTTGAAACCTACCACATTGCAGATTCAACTCATGTATTTAATTCCAACATAATGATTTGAGAAGATAGGCTGCTCAATATCATATATATTTATGCAATTTGATACAAAAAGTAGCTGCAAAATTATTACAAAATATAAATATGAACATCTGATCACCAACTATCACATGCATGCATGCCCCTCTCTCTACCTTTTGGCATTCTTATCCACAGCCAGGAACCCTGAGTCTTATGTGAGATCGTCTCGCATGCCATGTTATGTGAGATCAACTCACGGATCGTGTATATAAGACGGGTTAATCCACAGTTCACATATAAAGTACTAGTGAAAATGGGTTTGCTAAATGGGTAAAAAGAATTCATTTTATGGAAGCTATCTGTGAGACCGCCTCACACAAGTTTTTGTAACCCTGGAATGTAATTCCCAACCGTGTCTGACACAAGAATGTTGCCTCCATCTACATATATCTATATCTTTAGGGCACATGAGATTTCTTGCTCATCATTTATCATGCCTCAAGAAATAGTTGTTTTCATATCAAAAGGAGAAAATAAAGACATCATTAATATTGGCATTGGTCACTGCAAAAAAATCAAGATTAAGGATCATGTGATCTCACTATAGTCAGTGTATTTCATCGAATGGCCCTACCTATCCTTGTATAAAATTAAACGTGTATTATCATCATGATTTGGATATGATTTGTGTGTGACATAGTACTGATTTGTTTGAAATATTAATTATTTGAAGCATTTTTTTGATTTCTTGAAAAATCATAGGTAACGTTTCTCTTGTTTCTCTATTATAAGTTTGGATTTTTGTTGAATTAATAGATATACAACCATGTATTATTGATCGATTTTCATTATATATTGTTTCCATTTTCCTTTTTAGTGTTCATTGGTCCATCATCATAAACACATTACAAGAATATTGCAAAATGGCGGCAAGAATTTTTGCCACTTACATAAAATCGTCGTAAATACATTTTAGTGACAAAAGATTGTAAAATATCTAATCACACTGAATGTCGTTGATGTCCATCATCCTAAACACACAACAAGTATATTGCAAAGTGGTGGCAAGAATTTTGGCTACTGACATAAAATCGCCGCTAAAACAATATAGTGGCAAAAGATTGAGATATTCAAAATGGTGGCAAGAAATTTTGCCATTAACATAAAATCGCCGCCAAAACAATATAGTGGCAAAAGATTGAGAAATTCAAAATGGTGGCAAGAGATTTTACCACTAACATAAAATCGCCGCCAAAACAATATAGTTGCAAAAGATTTAGATATTCAAAATGGTGGCAAGAAATCTGCTTTGAAGGTGGCAAGAAATTTTGCCACTAATATAAAATCACCGCCAAAACAATATAGTGGCAAAAGATTGAGATATTCAAAATGGTGGCAAGAAATTTTGCCACTAATTTAAAATCATTGCCAAACCAATATAGTAGCAAAAGATTGAGATATTCAAAATAGTGGCAAGAAATTTTGCCACTAACATAAATCGAAGGCAAAGCGATATAGTGATAAAAGATTGAGATATTCAAAATGGTGGCAAGAATTTTTTGCAATTAACATAAAATCACCGCCAGAACAATTTAATGACAAAAGATTGAGATATTCAAAATGGTGGCAAAGAATTTTCGTCCCTAACATAAAATGGAAGCAAAAACAATGTAGTTGCAAGAGATTGTGCAATATCTCATAGTCAATGTTGTTGCTGTTACACCACCGTTGATTGACTTTTGCATCAAAATAGAGAAATTGTTACAAACTTTTAGTTGAATTTCTTATACTCATTGTTGACAAGAATATTTAGCCTCCAAAATTGTAATTTTTGCAATGAAAATTAATATATGGAAATAGTAAAAACCACATAAGAATCCCTCTATCCCATGGTAAACTCAAATTAGACAACTTGAAAGTCAAATAGTAGAATTTACAGAATAACGTAAAATACTTGCAACATAAAATTTAATAACTTGGTACAAACTTGAACAATAAAGTCATTTTCCTTAATTTTTCCCAACTAAAGATAAAACCATCTGAAGGATCAATGATTCAATATACATGAACAAAACCCCATTTTGATAATCTACTTTTATTTAATAATAAAGTTGAATCACTTGAAGCCAAGCATATTATATATTCAGATTACAAAGAAAGAAAATGGAATAAGAATAAAGCATGATTGAAACAACTCACTTATTTGAAGAAGTATGTACATTCACATTCAGAAGAGTGAGAGATATGTAAATCATTTACCTTTACAGGCAGCTCAAAAGAGGCTGTTCTTACATTTCTCAGAATAGAGATCTTAATTTCATTCTCATTTTAGCCTAACCTAAAAACTGAAGGAAAAAAAAACAAGAGTCCAAGCAAGAAACTTAAACCGAAAATTTTAGTACTCTTTCTTACATTACAGTATACATGTAACAACGAAGCACTTTGGCTCGTCTTCAAACCTCTTCGTTTTTATCTGCAGGGAATGAGTATTAGCTATGGTTTGAATCCATTCTCCAACTGAAACAAGACAATGAAATGGTTGCTGCTCTATAAATTTTAACAAAACTATTTTCCCCTAAATTCAAGACATCTTACCACAGTTAACTATTAGGGCAGCCCGATTTCGTCTAAGAAAATATACAGTATCTATGCAGGTGGGAGAGTTCGGCGACATGTTGGGCATTCCATTTTTACGTCCATCCATCTTTGCAAGCAACTAGTATGAAAGAAATGGTCGCAGGGCGTCACCTAGAAAGAAAATGGAATTAGAAAACTAGGATTCAAGAAGATGTGATCTCAGGATAACGAGAACAAGACTACTGCAATACCATGCAATCATTTGAACGGAATCCCTGGACAAAAAACAGAGTCAAAAAACTATGGCTTAAGAAGATGTGATCTCAGGGTAACAAGAGTAAGAGTAATGCTACCATGCAATCACTGGAACGTTGGCCGAGCTCAATTGTAGTCATGCAAATTACACAATCAGTAGCATGGTTTGACACCTGATGGAATCTTCTGTAGTAGCTGTATTTCTCTGGTAAAATCTGTATATAAAATGAAACGGCTTAGATCAGAAAATAACTTTGACAATGGAGTTGAGTTTTCACAGCATAGTCAAATCAGAGAAGACGATAAGCCAACACATGAAAACGTCATTGTTGTACAAGAACATTAAAAGAGGCATGTGGAAGTATCAGCAGTTCTTGACTAATGAAAACAAACATAGATGAATTTCGATAGAAATTTAGCAAACATTTATGGCTTAAAATTAAAAAACAACCTTAAGTATGGTTGTTCTCAATTTGCAATCTATACCTTTTTTTTTATCCGATTGCACCTAAAGTTTAGTTTTTTTAAGTACAACTTAAACTCATTCTTTGGCCAAAAGCAAAACACACAACCAGCATGTTCTAATCATAAAAGGTAAACTTGTCTTTTAAGTGAGGGTTAATATAAAAAAATATGACCGATTTTCAATTTGCAACCTAAAAAGAAAATGGAAAGACATAATAACTCTAATGATTAGGGTGTGTACGTCGCATGTTCTGCTTTTGACAGAAAAAATAGCCAGAGAATGGGTGTAGGCTGTACTTTGAAAAACTTTTAACTTCGAAAGTGCAATTGAATACAAAAAGGTTTAGGTTGCAAATTGAAATACTGTCATACTTGGAAGTTGTTTTTCATATTAACCCAACCAAATCGTTTAAATGTGTTGACACATAACCTAATACTATCAAAATCTTTACTCATAATTAGTGGGATTTGAGATGGTGCTTCAATAGTGACACAAACTTGGTTTTATCAGAAGTCCTGGAAGTGCATTTGCAGCGCGTTTTAGGTACTCAAAAACTATTAAGAAAATATTGAGTAAATGGAAGTAAAACTTCAGTATTTGGAAGGGAAGAAACAAACCTTACGAGGAATGAAGCACCGAGCTCCGAAATAGTGCTGCAACAGAAGAATAGATACTTGCAATCCCATAAAAAGAGCCAAACAAATACACCAGTTCTGATCAGGCTCTATTCGCATGAAATTATGTGGACACCCAAACACGTATAACGGAATTGCAAGACGAGTTATTGTCATCCCTAAGATATAATGAGGATGCAATGGCTTCCTCGAGTCACGGACCACATTGATAACTATTTGTGGAATCCAGAAAGAGTGAAGGAGGAGAAAAATAAACCGCAAGAACCTGTGGAACTCATACATAACAAGAATGCCACCTAAGAGGATCCCATCTGCAAAAGGCAAGAAAACATCAAACCAAAAGAAATTTGCAGTTCCCAAGACCAGATAGACTATTAATGATTGTGAAACAGTGCAAGACATCTCATATAATAGATTAAGATACTCACAGAATCGACTGTAAAGTACTGAAAGTTCGCGCCTCATTTGTTCCCAATTATCTCCATTAGCAGGCCTGTTTGCCTTCCATATCGCAAGTAGGTACCGCATTTCAAATATTGAGAAGACCACAAACTTGAAAAATGCGGCAGTCGCAAAAGCATTAAACAGGGACTCTATAAATATAGGCAAGCATCAGTTTTTACTTCATACAAATATAAACAACTATAACGAATATATATATATATATATATCAATTCTACAATGAACTAACCATGATGAAAACTAAACTATTTTTTTTCAAACAATGCCGATGCTTTAATTTTGAAGTAGCCAATTGCTCTTACATTATCCTACTTCAATGGAGTCCTATATTATAGTCCCTTCTATCTTCTGTACTTAGATATATATGAATTATATATTCAATAACATGATTCAAAAAGTCAACCAGTACATGTGAGGAGATAGTGAAACATACCAACTAAAATTCCAGCAGTAAGATGTAGAAGACAAATATAAGCATCCATTATAGCCTGATGCCCAACCATTAAAAGTGAAACTTTGGCAGCCCCCTGGAAATTCATAGAAAGAGCATTATGGCTCTAAGAGATACCAGGCCGCAATAAACATTAATTTAATAATAATTGGCAAATTCGAATTCCATCATCAGATATCTAGCATAAGTCTAGGGCATCTTACTGATTGAGTATTACTGTGTTCCATTTGCCGGATTAACAATAGAACTTCAAGGAAAGAGATCTAGCACATGAAGTTAAAGTTTACAACCAAAGAGAAAGAGCGATAACTATATTAAACATTTTCATCTTTTCCCTTAGAAAAAACAATATTAGAGAAACTTAAGAACAATACAAAGGATACAAAGGTCACCATCAAGGTGTAGTTAACTGCTTTATTGTAATAGATGTCAACGTTGACTGAAGTCGCATTTAAGAGCATGGGTGAGAAGCAATCTAAATCATCATCCACTGAAGGGCTTTCCATTAGTCCTTCTAGATAATACTTATCTTGATCTCCACCTACGAAAAGTACAAGAAACACAAGTCTGGTGAAATAGCACTTTATGAAAGATAATTGGGACAGATGACAGTACTGCAAAATTGAAGCTACAAGAACTTAGGCTTTCTATACATCATAACAGGAAGAGAAGTAGTCAAGATTTACCAATTACCAAAGTAGTTAATTCGTACACCCTCAGCATCTTTTAGCTCACAACCTATCTCTATTTTATCAGCCCTCTTCTTCTGACAAAATCACTTGTTTGCCACCATACAAACATATAAGGAAGAAATGGCAATGAATTCCTATTATGCTCCAATGACAGACAAATAGCAATGAGCTATTCAATTTTGAAAATGTATCAAAACATACTTTTTCATGGTCCATCAATTTCTGCCGCAACCACACTAGTAATTTCTCTACTGCATGCTGTTTTACATGTAATTAGGCATATATGAATTGCCCGGTCCAAAACTGAATTGGACAATCTCATTAACTGTCATCTCAAGGATCAGTGGCTAATAACAAAGCTTATCTTGCAATTTGCAGATGAAGAGAAGTGACAATGAACTTTTTATTTCATTTAACCTGGATTCTGATTTACAAGAAAATGAATTACTCCACCAAACAGTTTTTAGATTAGAACATTTACAAAATTTGGCTGTGAAAGGCAATGACAATTCTCATTTTTCATTATCCATTAACAAAATTTAAAGTCTACCTACGTGTCAGAGTTTTATTCATGCTCATATAATACCTCTCTGGTCCATAATTCAACCATACTCTTTTGTCTCCATGTGAAATTGGAAGTCTCCCTACATTGACAGATTACAACTTCCTCAATCACTATAAAGCTTGATCCTACCACTCACTGACAATTGCTTATGAAATAGATGTCTTAAGATTAACCCTCATCTTGCACTATATAGGTCTGCCCAGAGTGCTCCAACTATTAAGGTACTATTCTATATGATAACATAGCCAAATTTTTGGATTGCAACCGACAACTGTCACTTATCACTATTCATTAGCTCATCAACGCTTGAGCTTCAGTATAAGCATACAAAAGTACTACTTACAAATATATATACAAAATCATTTTCCAAGCTAAACGGATTCATAAAGATAGATGAGGAAGAAGGAAAGAATATGATCGATCATGTTTCTAGATATAGTTTTTATGTCTGAAAATTTTACCATTTTTTCTTGAAGAAACACGAGAAACTTGTGCAGCGATTTCAATGTTGCAATGTTTCTCCATTTCATAAATGGGAGCTGCAATAGGACATCTAGCAATTTTAGAAAAGGAGTTTAATGAACTCAACAGATAATGGAATAAAATAGTTTTTAACGGGAAGTACAATGTTTCCTCTTCCAGATTTTTTCTCGGGGAGACTCCTGGAACACCTGGGATGAGAAAACTCCAAGCTGAAAAAGAGGAAAATGCCAAACAATGTAAGAGTGACGGGGAAAACTTCAGATAATTTGTAACCTATTTACCAAAAAAGAAAAGGCTAACATTAGGGTAAGATTTAAAATCAAGCAAAGAGAGTTATAATATTGGATGAATTCCTTCTGAAAAACAGAGTTACTCTCTAATGACAATCAACGTATCCACTAGTTAATACTGGATTATTCAGTAAGCATGCTAATACATTCAAAATTGAAGCTAAAACCAATCAAAATTATCCAAAGCCAGTGAGGTTAGCTTCGCCTTTCATGACACTAAGACCCTATTGTCAGCCTTAAACATCTCAAACATTGGGTTTGGAATGTCCCACATGTATATTTGACAGGTATATTTTAACTGATACACTTTGTTCATTTGCCCCAGCTTTGGAGAACAGGGAACTAACATGGCACTATTACATTTGAAAGAATAAACAATCTTTTCATAAGAGAATTCAAAGCCTATGCCTATAAGGAAGAAAAACCTCCTACATACGGGTTTTGTTAAAAGTTAATATTGTGAATTTATAGTTCAACTTAACTAAGATTATGGGAACAGAGGACTTTAAAATACTCTAAGAGACCTGTATGCTTTTTTTTTTTCTCCTATGGTTGTGAACTAGGTGGGAGGAGGAAAGTAGATAGTCTACATTTAATAACTAAATGTAAATATTCACTTCATGGGCTGAAACATTGGAACATCTAAAATGAATTTTCTTAGCATTAATATTCAAGAACCTATAGGCATTAAGCAATTACCCAGACTTCAAACTACACATGAAATTTCTGTTATGTGAGTAATATAACTCCCAGAAAGGCAGTGCATTAGAAATCTAGAATCTTACAAACAACTGCAGTCTTGTATCAAAAATTCTGCAAAATTGCCCCAATATGAGGGCAGATTCTGGTAGTAACATAAAACCCATGCAATTATCAATACAATGTGTCCATTCACATACTAAAGTACCCTATATCAACCATAAAGAAGAAACCATCCTCAAAGGTACTCAAGTTAAACTAACCCTAGAAGATAATATTTGAGACCAACTCAACCCCTCAAGGAAAAGAAAGAAATATACCCAAAAAAGAAATCTCATCAACCATATAACCATTACATAGAGCAAATGGAACTATTAAAAAAACAATTGCGAAGGAGGTAATGGTGATTACCAAGTGATATGGATTAGATAATAAGTAATCATCTTCCTGCGTGAACTCACCCTCTTTTCCACTGCAGAAATATCCAAAAAAAGATAGCATTTAGGTTCAAAACTATAATGTCCAGAAATAAAAGAACTCAAACAAAATAGAGAGAACTTTCAATCAAGGACTAATTTCAAGGTTGGAAATGAAAGTAGACATAATATATGTCAGCTGTCACTCTTCCACTAATGCACAATCTAAGAGGCTGAGTAAACGAAGCAGATCCTGATACATGTTCATAAGTATTCCTGAGGTAATCAGCTAAATAAAGATATTAGAACTTTTGTGTTTAAGATAAATTTTAATCCCCCCGAACAGATAACAAACACATACCTCCAACAAATATATTGTCATAAGTATTCCTGAGGTAATCAGCTAAATAAAGATATTAGAACTTTTGTGTTTAAGATAAATTTTAATCCCCCCGAGCAGATAACAAACACATACCTCCAACAAATATATTGTAATGCATGTTCCTCTAGTTCATATCTGGAAAAAGATAATCAAACCAGAATTCTTATATTCATATACAAAATTGACATAGCGCCTAGTTTATATCCAACAAAGGAAGTCACCATGATACCCTTCAACTAAGATTGAAGCTAACAGACCCTCAGCATGCAATTTAGAGACAGATCAGGAGTCAAAACAAAGTTCCTCATAAAAGTGAACAACGGTAATGATCCACCAGTGAGCATGTTTAGGCCATGATGTCACTACCAATCCCACAAGCAATTATCTGGAGCTCATTCTAGATTTTCCCCCAACATTTCTAACCCTAGCCAGGCAAAAATGAAGTCTGACATACAATAGCAAACTGCAGAGACACGTAACATAAAATATGAGCATTTTTTAACAGCAAGTATGAAGTGAAAAACTCTTTTAAGATTTGAAATAGCGTAGCTAGTTTGAAGAATATGTATTTCTCTGATTATACATAATGCTGTGGAAGGTCATTACGAAATTCTAATTCAGGCTGCTGAAACTCTATTTAGAAAGTAAAACCACTATTGTGTCTCGATTATTAAAAATGTGTCAAGTTTCGGCTAATTTTTGTAGTACTTATAATATCCTTGTTAAGAATTAGGCATACAAAAATAAATCTAAATTTAATTAATTTTTATTCATTTGATCATAATAGGTAAAAGATATTTTATATTTCAAATTCTTTGTAACAAATCGGATGTTTAGAATCTTTTTGTTATAAATAGACTTTTAACACTTTAATTTTTTTCATTAAATCATTTTGGTATTAAAGTAGATTTCAGAAGCTTTCTAATAATATTATAAACAATTTATTAAAAAAAAAATTATGAGATATTTATAATTATTCATGCTTGAATACTATAAAAAAAGTTATAAAATTTATTTAGTGTTAAAGTAGATTTTGAAAAGTTTCGGATGATATATCATAAGCGCACACACAAACACACACATATATAAAGATTCATAATAGATTTTAATACAATATGCAAAATTTTATGTCTTATGTTTGTTAGAGATTTTTTTTTTTAATCATAAGAACTTGTTACTCCATTGGCAAGTACAAGGTTTTAATTCATTGGAGCCAGATATATATAGATTGGTGTAAAGGTATTTATGGTATGTGACCATTTGTAAAAATCATCATTTATGTTTCACTACTTCATATAATACCTTTTTTTTTTTATTATTACTATTTTGGACAATTGAATAATTCTTAAGTACTATATAAATAAGCTTGTAAAAGTATTATATTTAGAGATCTTATGAAATATATTTCAGGAAATTTTTCCAAAGGTTACCACTCTTTGCAATAAACTAAATCATTTAGAACATTTAATCAATCATTTCCAAAGGTACTATTGGTTTTAATATAATTTGAAAGAATTACTATATAATATTATTATCTTGATACAATGTATGAATCAGTGAAATGGCAATTTAACTTTGTTAGTTTATATAAAAAAGAAATAGAAACAAGGGTAAACTACCTGTTAGCTACCATCCTTAGTTGTCTGAAGGGCCAAATATATACACCTTCTACCCTGATTTGAGCACCACGAGCATCATGCTCATTGTCGAATACATCATGGAAAATTATAATTCCCTAGTGTATTGCATTGAAGGTCACAATTATAATAGGAATATAATAATTTTAAGAACCAAAAAAAAAAAAGGAAAAGAAATCATGCAAGCTCATGATGTGTAAATTATTATCCAAAATGATATTCCTATTATGGTTCAACCAACCTTGAATGTAACCTCATTAAGGCTTGTACTAACATTAACAATTAAATGACATAATTTACAAAATCAAATCATCCACTAGCATGAACTCAACATAGAGATTTATTGAAGCTTCAGGGTTTATTCACATCTTGGAATATTAAGTATGTTGGGGTCATAGGGCAGCAGGTAAGAAGAGATCAACTAGTTAAATCAGTACTGAATGCTAACACAGATTTTGTGGAGGCAGCATATTTCTGAAACATTTGTTAGAGGCTAAATAATGCCAATTATAGCACCTTGTCAGTAGGTCTGTATTCTTGATGGAGGAAGCACTTGATGAAAACTTAAAAGCATAATAACTCACCAACATAGACAAAGCATAAGAACAGGTATAAACCATGCTTACGAGTGCAATCAATCATGAGTATTTTGCACCCTCGTTATCTGACTGGATAATGATTATAAATACATAATGTACTATAATTAGCCAAAAGGCTGCTACTTGAAGAATATAAAGGTAGTGTCTCCATTGGCAAACCAAGTTCGTACTAAAACTTACAAGACTCTTCATCCAAACTTAGCAGGCCTTAGTAAATGATACATAAGCATGTGTCCCTATAAATATTAATGTATGTATAATATTTTCATTTTTTTGAAGATATTTTTACAAATGAAGTAATTTCTTAGACAGCGTAGTCCTTGTCTCTTAAATGGTGCCCAAAAATGTTATTAAAATCAACCAACTTAAAGGATTTACATGTTCAATAGTGGTTACCTCATCAAAATGAACACACTCGTGCAATAAGAAGAATGAATAATTAGGCATCTAATTTTTCAACTTAGGAAACAATCAATCTACCTGAACATAGTGTACACCAGTTATTTTTGTCGGTGTGCTGATTATTTCTAGTACGGAATTTCCATTTGACATCTTAAAGTCATGAAACTTGGAAGAGCTATTTGTGGTATCTACAAACTTCCAATTTCCTGCAAGGGACGAAGTGATGTTTTAGGTAATAAGAAGAAAATGCGTTGAATTTATACTTATCCTTAATATATGCATATAATGTATTTGACATTAGATAATACATTCCCATTTAGTGATATTCAGCATGCTAGTTAAGGTCAACCAAATCAAAGAATAATATTGATGAATTGGTAAGATGAATTATCTTGAAAATGCAGTTAATACTTTGAAATGCTGATTATGCAGAACAATAACTTAAGGGTTCGTTTGAATAGGTGGATTTGAGGAGGGAATTGAAATCCATGGTAGCAAATCCACCGGTAGTGTTTCGATGGATGTGGATTTGAAATTCATTGTTTTCATTTTGAGCTAATTTTGGAATCATTTTGGTTGATTTCAGATCCACTCCAACTGAATCCACTCATTTCAAATTATGGATTTCAAATCACTTTATTCAAATGGAGCCCAAGTTTATTCTATTGTTATTGAAGATAATAAATTGAATGTGAATGAAGATGATACCTCTCTGTCAACTTAAGTTTCTAGATGAGGTGATCGTTCAACATGGTCTCAAACCCAGACCAAATTATAAGTCTTGTGTTCATATCTCGTGACAGCTTAAATACAAAGTAAACCAAAACATTAAGATGGTACTTCTTGATATCACTTATAAGATTTTAGATGAGGCGGTCATCCTACAATTTTGTCAAGAAATGCTATATTATTTCCTAAATTAACGGAGACTAGAACCAACATACATTCATTCATATATAGGCAAATAATACCAAGAGAAAAGAACTAAATCCTCAATTTATCTTCCTATTCTCTACAAACAGCATTCAGCCTAACCCACGAGCAAAAATTCATTCAATTTTATAATATACTAATTATCATAACAGCTGAAATTGGTCTTATATTTGTAATGCTATGGTTACAGGAAGATGTTTGCAGGCATTTATTAAGCTACTGATGACATAATTAAGGCAAAACGGCATGGTAAAGTCTTTCCACAATCTGATGATCAACACAATCTCTCATCCCTTTCCTCTTTCCTCTGCCTTTCTATCAATAGCATTCATTACTCCACTTTGGACAGTCTTTCCAGCATCAACATTGGTAAACATGTCAATCAAAACATGGAAACTCATACTTTATGCAAATTAAGAAGCCACCCTCAAAAGATAGTGAAATGAAAACTATATTCTTCACACTGGTATTGAGATCGGATACTACTAATGGAAGCGTCATTACAATTTGTCTTCTGAAGTAAAGATTACAAGCTCATCAACTCACACAACAAGCTACTTGAATCTATTCAACATAAACTGGTTCATATAAATGAGTGGTGTCAAATACTTTTAAAGATAGCAACTCACAAACCTCTATATGTCCCCGTTATATTCCAAGAAGAAAATGGCCCCAATTCCTGCTCTTCCTTACCCAGAGGAAGCCACTGCAATAAGTAAAAAAAAAACCCAAGAGATTAGAAACAATCTAGGAAGATTTGAGATGGACAAATAGAACGACTCAGCTCATTGATGGATCCTTTCATGTAAATTTAAGAATAACTTATAGCAATAGTTGTAGCTGTTCACTAGCAAAGAAACTAATCTTGACAGCTAGGCATACATCAGAATAGAACTTGAGCAAACAGATAGTCAAAAGAGAGAGTGACGTTATCCATATCCATGTAATACACTTAGAAGTTAGCCAATTAGTAGACATTTTTAAAGCTACATGCAGATTCGGGAGAGAGAAATAAATAAACAAATAATGCATACTCAGTTCAGGGAACATCCCTCACCACCACTTTTGCAGTTCTTTAAACACAAAACAACTATTCGGTACTAACCCGTACAGGTCATATCCCAGGGCTCAAATGAGTTTAGGTATCAAACTTTGCAACCAAATAACATTCTGTAGACTGTTCAAACCTAGGATAAGTAACCATTAATTTATGTAAAAGCAGATTTCTTCAGTGGATAACCTGATGAAATTTGGAAAGACTGAAGATGCATTAACAACATCATTCGTATTCTGTAGTGCGTGATACTGGAAATACTCCTAACCAACTGAAGAGGAAGTTTACACTAAGTCCTTACAGCTCAAGAACGAACAAGTGTCCATCTTCTAAATTTAAATACATATATAACATTATTTATACTTTATTATTGACTGAGCTCATCAAACACATCAGCCTGTTTTTCATTCAAGGGTTGGCCTAACTTACAGACAAAATTACTATTTCTGGAAATAAATCTATTCATCGAACCTTTTATATAGAATTTACTGATTCAAAAAATTATTGATACAAACTTGACTCTACTTAGTAGGGTAGAATTGATCGGCTCTGTTTCTTTTAATCCTACACCTATCTTACGATTAGCAAGTCTTTAAGAAAGTATGGGGAGGGCTCTTTTAGTGATTAAAATAACAAGCACGTCACAGATCAAGTTTTGCACGTGATAAGAGTCTACACAACCACTCTGTGATGCCGCGTATTAACAGATGCCTATCTATATAATATTACATATAGTACTGACATTCCAAGTGCTCTACAACATTATTGACCTGATGTTACCTAAATAAGCATCCAAATCTTAATGAGATATTAAAAACACAATGGCAATAACGGTATGACGTGCTACACATTACTGAATATTACGTAATGCCGTAATGGCCACACATACATCCCGACAAACCACTCATTCAGCCGCCTCCTAAAAGTACAACACAAAGAGCAACTAGACTCCACAAAATCCAGATGTCAAACAGTTGGGCGAAAAATGCAGATTCATTAATCATTATTCATTACAACAGCTGCAGTTTTTTAACATTCATACAAATGTACTGAACTCCATTCCCATATATAAAAGACAAATCAAATATTTCTGCTCTCACTGTATCAACATATGTAACTGTCAATATGATTAATTTCTTTTACATTTTAAAAGCCATCCAGCAAGGAAAATATATACTATCCACAGTTCATTAAGCCATTAAAAGCTCCAACAGTTACAAGATATGCTATCCACAGTTACATTTCCCAACTCAAAACTCCAAAACTACTTAAAATCATGCACTGATCTCTAGCAGTATGTATGCCTACCACATGATCAAGAATTAGTACCTTACAAGAAAAACAATGCATCCATTAAAAGTACAATCCAAAGAACAAACCACTAATTCAACAAAAAATTAAACAAATTTATTTACAAAAAAAAAAAAACCCCAACCTCCTCACCCCAAGACCGCCTCTGCCTCAACGGCCTTAAACCATTCACAGGCCATATCGCCAGATAAATGAAGCATAACCCAAAAACAAGTCGAAACAAAATGCTTAAAAGATTCAGGCTTTTCATAGAACCCATTTCCGAGCTGCACTGAAATTCTTGTATTCAACTAATTCTCGATATCTCCGAAAAAAGAGACGAAGCCCATCAAGCTACCAAAAGAAAAGGAAGAAAAAAAGAAAAAAAAAAAACCTAAAAAATCATATCTTTTTTACACAATTGAGCGGTGGTTTTCTTGCTTAAGCGAAAGGCGAACAAGTTGAACTAACAAACTCAACAAGAAAAAGATGAAATGCACCGATCGGTAAACACAGAAAGCGAACGCCCAACAAACTAAACTTTGACACCTAACAAAACAGTGAATTTTTTTTTTCCTTCAGAGTTTCAAATTAAGAAAGCATTCAGCAGTCAATTCTTGAACCAGAAACAACTTTTCTAATCATCTCGTGGTTCAACATACTAAAATCTACAATCCCTTTTTCTGAATTTGTGAAATTTATTGAGCTTCGATCTTTTCTTTGTTGGGTAAACTGAAGTCAACAGAGATGGAAGACTATCTGAGGATGGTGGAATTATAACGTGACTGTAGAGCAGCATATGACGTATAACAGACAAAGGAGTTTGTTTTCGATTTTGATTCTTTCAGAGGTGAACTAAGAGCTGTGATGGCTTAATAATCACCGCCTGTCAGAGTATCATCTATGTTTTAATTTCAATATCATCTATGTTTTAGATTAACAAATTATTATTATACTTTTTTTCTAATGCACATTTTGAATTGAAATTCATTTTCAATTTTGTCTTACATATCTTGTGTTTCACTTTGTATTCATTGTTTTTAATGTATAACAATTAATTTGAGTTGTTATGTTAAACATACGTCTGAAAGTTATTTTAAAATATCAAATGAAACATATGTAGACAGAATATCTCATTTGTATGTCTGCTTATCTTTAAAAAAAAAAAAAAGCACAATTTATGTATCAATTATTTAGTTCAATTCACTTTTTTCAAACTTTGAGTTTTAAACCATTTTTTTATTGTGAAACATATATGAAATATCATTTTTATGAAGTAAGAAATGGTAGAAGTTAATAATTAATCTATCTATATATAAAAGGAGGACAGTTAACAAAATTTACAATTTTGCCACTTTCCCTCCTAGAAATGTCAAATCAAGATTTTAGTTAATATAAAAATTGTAAAAACTAATATTTTTTTAAGGGAATTAATTATATATGTTATGTTGTAATATTTTCAATTGACATATTATTATTATTATTATTATTATTATTATTATTATTATTATTATTATTATTATCATTACTATTATTAATTAATTAATAGTATTATCATTATTATTATTATTTGTTGTTGTTGTTGATGAATAATATTTAATGTTGAACAATAATTTAATTCTTTTGTATTAACTATCATTACTTAATGTCTAAAATTATTCACATTCTCATTTAAAATTAAAGAAATTTTAAGATATTTTGTAATTTTGAAAAAACGTTGTATATAAGTAAATATTTCAAAATTTATATTGTTGATTGATCAATTTTGACCAATTCCAAAAATCATTAGCTTATCAAATTATTTATTAGACTAAGAAAAATATTCAACAAAAGATAAAAACAAATAGAATGTAAGTTTTCAAAACACTAAATTTCTTTTTTTTTTTTGCTAACTTTAATTACTTAATGTTTATAATGATTCATATTATCAGTTTTAAAGTTAAATATATTCTAAAATACCTTTTGTAATTATGAGAATGTTATATATAAATAAATATTGCCAAGATCGACTTATATTGTTAATTTGTCACTTTTAACTAATTCCGAAAATCATTGACTTATTAAATTATCTTTCAAGTCATTAAAAAAATTCAATGAAAAAAAAACAAATAGAATGTAAGCTTTCAAGTTTTTTTTTTTTTTTTTGTTAACTAAAGTTACTTAATGTTTATAATTATTCATATTATCAATTTTAAAGTTAAAATAAATTTTAATATAATTTTGTAATTATGATAAATTTTGTACATAAATAAAGATTCAAAACGTATACTGTTAAATGGTCATTTTTAACTAACTTCATTATTGACTAATCAAATTATCTATCGAGCCAAGGACCATAATTTTTTTTTCAAAAAATAAATAAATATAGAATGTAAGCTTTCAATTTCGTTGTTTAGATTATTTATAATTTTGTATTCCAACCTTTTAATATTGTCAAATATAATGTAGAATAACATATATAATTTGTTATTAGAATTTAAAATAACACGTCCTAAGAAAACGAATGCACAGGGAAGTTCGAAAAACACACGAGAGATAGGCCAACCAAATTCTACTTTCTTCAACTAAAACTCTACTTTACCCAATAATTATTTTAAATAATAAAATATAATTTTAAAAATTAATAAAGATATGGTATATGTATATTTCTATATCATACAACATTTGGAATAATAAAAGATATATAAATAATTTTTAATATAACTATCAGAATAAATAATAAACTGCGCATCGCGCGAGTGAAATACTAGTTTTCTTAATTTATACAAACAAATGTTCTTACATTCACAATGTTTTACTAACATTATAAACTTCAATGATGGGCTTTTTTCCAAAATCACAAACTTGGATTATGAGTAAATTATAATGGAGGCCATATAAAAGGCATCAAATATTCATTTATACTTCTCCAAAAATAGATAGATAGATTTTATGGGCATGTTTCAAATCCATGTGAGGTCAAATATTTTTGCCCCATTTATGTTGTTACGTTTTAAAAATGCAAGACGTGCACAAAATTATGTAATTGTATAACTGTAGATAGGATGTATTTAATAATGTTAGCAATTAATATATTTATATAAAAAAAAGTCAATAGTTGTACATTCTATTTAATCACGCCCTAGTTGTATTATAAAAAAATGTTCTTGTGTTGAATTAAATAATCATAAAAACTCATGTGAGACGGTCTCACGGATAGTTTTCGTGAGACGGATCCTTATTACCCATGATCTATTGGTATTACACATATACCCTATAGGTATTACAGAAATATCTTTTATGGTATTACACTGATACCTTAATGGTATTACAGAAATGTCTTTATGGTATTACACTGATACCTTAATGGTATTACAGAAATGTCTTTATGGTATTACATTAATACCTTAATGGTATTACAGAAATGTCTTTTATGGTATTACATTGATACCTTAATGGTATTACAGAAATGTCTTTATGGTATTACATTAATTCCACAATTTTTGTTCATCTCTCAACTTCAAATTTGACGAGGAAGTTACCACTCCAATTGCACCCGAAAAGACCGATCACACCCCTCAGTCTGGTGAAGATGGTGATAGTCTTAAAGGCATCCAACCTGCTATGGTGCATGTGTAGCTAAATTGTTCGGTTTTGAGTATAGGGCTATTTATGATTTCCTAGGGATGTCTGGCTTGAATTATGCAAACCGTGTTTTGCTCTATTCTCGGATCATGTATTTTAATGGATCCATATTCACAAATTTTCACATGAATACTAAGTGTGAGTTATGGGTTGATCCGTCTCACGAAAAAAGATCCGTGAGACGGTATTATACAAGACTTACTCTTAAATAATATTATACATCTCACCAATGAGAAGCGTTGGATACTACGTGTAGGGTTTTGTCAAATTATCTACAACTTCCTCAATTTTATCTTCTGATAATTAAATATCCACTAAATAATGTAATATATTCATAAACTCATATCTTTTGTTTTAAGTTATTGTGATCGTATATTATCATGTCAAAAACTATCATCTTATTGAAGAACTGGATTTAGACCCAATTATTGTTGATGAACTCAAATAGATAATATCAGAATTTACGTTGTGTTATATCAATAAATTACATCCAACTTAAATAATATTTATATATTTTTAATACCCACGTAAATATATAAAATTAGTAAAAGAAATATTAACCAACGTATTGTGTGGTCATCAACTCAGTGATGCATTGAACTCAAGCTGAAAATAGCTGAACAATATACGTCATCATCTGATTTTCTTTTTTCTTTTATAAAGGAATATGATGTCATTTCTTACCGCTTTTCTCGTAGTATATATCTTGTGCACAACCTCATATTATATTATTTTTTAATTTTTTTATAGTCGGCTTGTATTTTATTATTAGTTTTAATATACATCATATGTTATGTATGTGGATTTGGTAAAAACTTTGGTCCACCAGTTGTATGGATGTAGATCCATGGAATTGGTCAACCCGATCAGGTTCTACTTTCAATTTGTTCATTTTCACTTTAAGTTGAGACTTTTATATTGTATCAGTGTGATCTTTATTAATGCGGATAAGGTTGGTGGCGCAGACATAGCATAGACGTGTCGCAAATGTGACAGCAGACGTGGTGCGGAGTTGATGGTAGAAAGCACAACTGAAAGGATGGATAAGAGGTGCAATAATCGGAGGGGAAAATATTCTAATGGGCCGAATGGCAATGGTCCAGGCACGTATGTACATGCAAAGGCCAAATCGCCTTTTGCCCTAGGAAAAGACTATAAGTAGAGGAGTAGAAAGATCAAAGGGGGCATCAAATATAACAAAAGAGAACTCTTGTGATCTTTGTTGGTGTCGAGCGAACCTTGTTCGGAGGCAAACGCACCATTTATGTCGTATTGTTGTGATCTTTATATTCAAATCTTATGACCTCTATATTCAATAACTTAGAAAAAAAAAATGAAAATTTTCATAAATTTTTTACACTTTTGGTTGAAACATTTATGTTGTATTGTTGTGACATTTATGTACAAACCAGCAGTGTACCCGTGCGATGCACGGTTCATTGTATAGATTCATTACTTTTAAAATAACAATATAATGTGATTTATTATTTTAACCTATATATATATATATATATATTCATAAGAATTTAAATATTTTATCTTTAATTTGCCACAATTTTATAGTTATGAAATCCAAACAATAGTATATAAATGTGTGTGTATATATATGTGTGAGTGCGAAAGTCCAGATTGGGGGTGAGTGCGAAAGTTGCCGGAAAATCGATTTTCCAGTGGCAAAATGACTAAAATTGGACAAAATTTGACTTAAGTGGACTAATTTTGATTTTGGGTTTATAATGGAATCAAAATTGGACAGTGGTCTGTTAACGAGACAAAAAAAGAGTTTTTCCCTAAAAAATAATCTTTGGGGTTATAAAAATATTATTTCCACGTTCCCTTTATAAATAAAAATTCAAATTCCCCATGATGTGATTGAAATATCTTAAAATATATTATCTTTTATCAGTTCATACTGATACATATATTATGAGTAATCTCTTGTGAATTAGGTGTGTGGATCTTAAATTCATGTACTCAAATCGGATTTGGGGCGTCTGATCCATTTTTCCTTTTATTTTTCGCGCTTGCTTTTTAAAATTAATTTGGTCATGACCTTTAAATTATGTTAGAGATACATTTATATTATGTTAGAGATATTTTTAAGTTATGTTAGATATACATTTATGTCTAGATTGTATACCTTTAACTTCAAAAAAAAAAAAAACTCTAACTTTGGCACATTTTGTACACATACCTTAATGTTATGTTAGAGATATCTTTATGTTATGTTAGACATACTTTATACAATATATAAAGGTATAACCAACATAGTTAAAAGGAACGTTTAAATATAATTAAAGGTATGTCTAACATTGCTAAAAGGTATGAAAGTATAGTTGAAAAGTCTAAGGGTATGAAATTAGAATACAAACGTATCTCTAACATAACATAAATGTATGTCTAACATAACGTAAAAGTATGTCACCTAGAGTGAAATTGAAAATTCTAAGGATATAAAATCTCGATATAAATGTATCTCTACAATAACGTAAAAGTATGTCATTTGAAGCGAATTTCGGTGGATTTGAGCGCATTCACCCAGGCGAGTGAGGGCGCGTGGGACACACGTTGTAGTGCGTCTTTTGGACACGTAGGATGCTCTTGTCAATGACCAAAAACTATGTCATTTGAAACGAATTTTGATGGATTTGAGCGCATCGACCCAGGTGCGTGAGGGCGCGTGTGACACACATTAAAGTGCATTTTTTGGACGCGTGGGAAGCTCTGGTCAATGACCAAAAGCTTCGTTCTCCTTAGACTGATCCGCTTTGAGAAGTTGAGCTACCCTAGAGAAGGCACACTTGCTCTCTTTCTAATTGGGCTTTATCTTATCCCCATGAAAGCGGTTTTAGAAGCTCCATCTCCAATTAAGGAATTGAAGATGTGTGTAGTACCCGTACTGGAATCGTGGAAATGCCATGTTAGGCACACCTATCGGATTCAGAATAGCCTAATTACTAGATCCACCTATCATCGTCGGCATAATCATAAAAATATCATTAAAAAGGTTTGATCTGTTATTAAAAAATTATAAAGTTGATATTTCCCACAAGAATTTGATCGTGGGGTCGTGCTAATTCCATACGAATTAGTATTGAAAAGCATGTGTCCATCACTCCAACAATCACACCGAAGATGAAATATAAAGTCCCTACATCCTTATGGTTAGTGGAGAACAGTCATCGAACCTACTTGCATAACTATTTGTGATATATTATTAGCTTGTTAGGAAATTAAAGATGTGATCTACAAAAATTTGAAAGAGTGACACTTGTGTGTCCGGGGGTACGGTGTCCCCAAATTATTCACCATAAGATGTTATATATATATACTCTACAAGTATCATATGTATAATCATCAGGTATCACACGTATACCTTATATGCATATGATACTTATAGAGTATATGTATAACACCAAAAAATATAACACATGTAGAGTATATATATAACACCTGAAGAACATTTATATAACACTTAAATCCGTGACCCTATGTGTCCCAAAAGTATATAAATTTTTGTCAATTTAAAAAGTAATATTAAAATAAATACAGAGATAAACAGCAGTTGGTCATTCATTGGTTATCTTTATTATTTTATTATGTTTTACTCAAGCTAGAAACTAATGTTTTATAAATTATTAACTGTCCCATCAATTAGTTAGATGTGTTGGTTGTGAAATCGAATGTATAGTTGACTTTTTAGTTAAAAATATACATATTAAAATGATGAGTGTGTCTGATGTGAAACTGTCTCACGGATCTTCTTGTATGAGACGGGTCAATTTATAACCCACTCTCTTAACAATCATATTGAAATTTATGAAAATGGATTCAACACATAGGTAATAAGGATCCGTTTTACGGACACTATCTGTTAGACCGTCTCACATGAGTTTTTGTCTAAAATGAAAAGTAACACTTGCAACTTGTTAGGACATAACGTACGAATGGATATTAAGGCCTCTTTTGTAATTTTAGAGTTTTTTTTTCCCCTCAGATAATTTAGTAGAACAATTTTTCCTCGAGTGACACTTATGTGTCCCGGGGGTACGGTGCTCCCAACTTAATCTATTATATGTTGTTATATATATATATACTATACATGTATCATATGTATACTCTTTAGGTATCATATGTATGCTCTTATATACATATGATACCTGTAGAATATAGGTATAACACCAAGAAACATAACACCTATAGAGTATATATATAACACCTAAAGAGCATGTGTATAACACACAGATCTGTGTCCCTATGTGCCCCAGGGTATATAAGTTTTATCATTTTTCCTCAGATATTAAGTGAACTAAACTTATGTTATTTTAATTTACTTATCGATTTTTAGTAAAAGTATTTATTATTCTTAATAGATATATGTTGTTATAGTAAATTAAATTACTAGTTAAAATGAACTAAAAGGAACTCATAGTATATTTTGGAAAAATTTGAACAATTAAATTTGGCTAAAAGTTGGTTCTAATAATGTCCACATTATCATAGCTCCAATATTTTTTTTTTTAACAATTAAAGCATAGGGGGAAAAAATCGGTCCTCATTTTTAACAACTAAAACATATTCAACCATTTTAATCTTAATTACAATAAAATACTAAATTAACTCATTAATTGAGTTTTCTATGTCTAATGGATTTGGCTATTAGTTGTGGGCTCGGGATAGGGTAGCCGGGCGGTATTGTTATGATTTAGCTTGGACATGGTTTTTGGGCTAGACATGGGTTGTGGATTGGGCTATTAATTGAGGGTTGGGGCTGTTGGCCTGTTATTGACATGATCTGAGTTGAGTATGGATTTTAGGTTGACCATGCGTTGTGGATCAAATAGATTAGTTTCACAGAAAAGAATCCGTACACGATTTCATAAGAGATTAACTCACATATATATATATATATATATTCGTATTTTATTTTACCGTTGTCCTCGGCATACTTCCTGCACATTTATTTTTATTGCAAATTCAGTACCCAATAATCCCCCTTGGGTACCCAATTTCCTCGGAAACGTATTGGTACCCCATTTTCAAAAAAAATTTCACATTAGGCACCTTCCGTCAGTTTTCCAACTTGACGTAAGTTGACTAAAATTCCAAACCCTGAAAATTGCCCCATTTTCTTCCTTTTTTTTATTTTGAAAAATCTTTGTTGCTTCATTCTTCTTAATTCTTCTTCATTTTTCATTAGTTCTCTCTCTCACTTCATTTGCAGATTCACACTGATGTATAATTTTAGCAGCTTTCCTAGAAGTTAGGAAGAGCAACATTCATTTGACAGCTTCTCAAGATTTGATTCGTTCAACATGCATGATAGCGGCCCATTTGATCAGGGATACTTTGCTCAGTCGGAGACGCTCACAAGGTGTGATTCTTTCTACAACACAACTGACTCTGATTATAACTTTGAGCTCTTTGTGCCACAGCCGTCAGTGTCTAGATTCGACTCTATGAGTAGCACAAGGGATTTTGAATATGACCATGGTAATTTCTCATCCGACGATGACACAGCTGATCCATTTTGGTTGATCAAGTGAGCCATTTAGGACAACGGGCCATGAAGTTCAAACTCCACGGAAAGATTCTGATTGTTGAATAATCTGCTCGTTTAAGGTCCAATTTGTTTAGGAGGAATTATTTTAAGATTTATGGCTTTAAGTGACTAAAAATCTCACATTTCTCATATTATTAATATTAGTTGTATTACAAGGTAAAAGCTAAAAAAATTGTAAAACAAATAAAATCTAAATGTGCTACACATTTAAAAACATGGTTGACAAGGATAAAGTGTAACACTACATTCTCCCTCCAACCATTGAGATCGAGAGGGGAGGGAGAGTGAGCTAGGGTTTTTCAAAATGAAAGAGGGAAGAAAGTGGGGGGGCAATTTTCACGGTTTGGAATTAGGGTTAGTTAATTTCCGTCAAGTTTGGATGGAAACTTGACGGAAGGTACCAAATGTGAGATTTTTTGAAACATGGGATACGAATATTGTTACTCGAGAAAATGAGGATACCCAAAGTGAAAAAAAGGTATAGTTGGAATATCAAAAATGTAATTTGCCCTTTATTTTTCAACTTTTGTTCCTTTTACCTAGGACTTTTGGTTCCTAATTACATAAGGCTCATGGCCCATTAAGGCCATATTTATTAATGAGCCCACAACCCAAGGCCATCCACATGAATAATTTGAAAAAACTAGGAGCAAATATATACTACCTCTATCCCAAAATAAACGATGTTTTAACCTTTTGCACATATATTATAAGAAATGTGATAAAAATTCAATCTACCCCTATTTAAGTTTAATTAATGAAGAGTTTTTATCTCTTTAACACATTTAATTTGAGATGAGTAAATAGGGGTATATTTGGTATATTGTATGTAAATATGCTTTGGAATACGAAAACGACAATTATTTTGGGACAAATTTTAGTTGCTAAAACGTCGTTTATTTTGGGATGGAGGTAGTATACAGTTGTGTTAACTATGGACAAATTATTAATATTGAAAAATATTAATAATACATGAGATGCAAATTTTTTTGACTATCAGATTACATAACAGGTAATTGTATTCTCAGATTTGCAGATATTTTTGCATCAACTAAGGAATATAAATATCGAATAAATTTACCTCCAATTATCCAGAAATTTAAGATTAAAGTTGGAAAGAAAGTTAGATTAATTCCATGAAAAACTAATAATAGGTTCTATAAACTTCCCAAATCTTAGCTAATGAATGGCAAATGTTATAATTTTGGAATTAAACTGTATAACAAAGAATTGAAAAAAAAAAAAGATCACCTCTAAAACAACACATAATTGAGATCAGATTGAGTGTTTCAAATAGTCTAACGTGTGTTAGGTATTGCAAATCAATAAACTCAAATGGAATACAAGAATTTACGACAACTGAATAAGCAACTGATACCTTAATTACGACAAATTATAACATAAAGCATTTCCAAACAATTAAAAAAAAACTAATAGTAACAAAAAAGAGTGGATGTTATAATAAAGATGGAAGAATCAACGGTTGGATCTTGCACAATGGGTGATTCTGGTGCAACCTCGAGAGTAAGGATTAGCCTTTTGATGTGATCGACAATTGTAATATGAGTTCCCTCTCACATTGCATGGCACATTGTTCCTCTGCAGCGCACCATAGCTTATGTGCTTCGATTGTGCTAATATGCGCCTGCTTCTCTCTGATTCCATCATCGTCATCATCTCATCTCCTGATGAAACCACCACCACACGATCAACATCATCATCTTGCATTGCTAATGATGATGATGATGATGATGGATCAAACCAGATGCATGCTGTCAAGCAGATTAATATCCATACAAGATGGACGTTCATGGATGATAATTGATGAATGTTGAGGACTGAGTAGTGAGGGTTTTAGAGAGAGAAAGGATGAAGAGTGTGAAATTGATGAGAGAGAGAGAGAGAGAGAGAGAGGAGATCGGAATTTAAGTGAGGCCCGATTCTTGCTGCATGGTTTGTTAGTGTTTGTTGAAGAGAAAAGATATTGATTAATTTTGAATTCTCATCATATTATTAATATTAATATATACTCATTGTTTTTAGCCTACTTCTTTGCGTTTTTCATTTGGATAGTTGATTTCATCTTTGAATTTTTGGCCAACGAAATTTATGTTAACACTTTATTATGCATTCAAATGAATTTCTTCCCATGAGATATAATATTACGCTTTTTTATTAAAGCAATTTAGGGGATTATGAATATATTAGACTATTCTTTTGATTTTTTGGAGAGCTATTCTAATATTTAATTCTACGAGAAGGGTATCCTGGTAAAGGATCATGATTCTTGCAACTCGAGTGGACATGCAAGTAAAGTTTTCAAATATTTTTCATCCCATTCTTTTCACTCATTCCAAATTCATTAAAAAAAACCGCATATATTGTTTTTAGATAGATTTGTTCAAAAAATTATATTTATTCCAATATATAGTTTATATTTGAAAATTTCAAATTTCAAATTAGTGTTACATTTTAATATTGTTTATATTTTAAAAACCATTTTGTAATTTTCTAGAACATATTATAGTATTTTAGAAAACAAAAATAGATTAGTTATTTTTAATTATTTGAAATAATTTTTAACATATTACCAAATATTTTTACTTTTTCTATTGAAAAAATTATTACTTTCTTGATTTTTATATCTTACACAATTAATTTTTAAATTTTATATTTGATTTTAGATTGTTAGACTTAATCTCACAACCTTCTTATTATTAATAATTTTAATTTTAATTTCAGATTAATTATTTTTATATTCCATAATAGTTTTCAAACTTTAAACATTTTATAACCCTTCGTAAAATGAAGTTTAGATTAAAACCTATTTTCCACATTTATATATCAAAATTATAAACTAATTTTAACTTTTTATAATTTTTGACAATGTTTAAATTTCATATTCTCAAAATTGAATCATATCATTAAAATATAATCATATCATTTAAATTATAATTTATTGCATTTCATCTCTACTCATATTGTAAAATAGAAGATAATTTATTATAATATATATATATATATACACATATATGCGTGTGTGTGGGAAATATCAATTTTAGGCCTTTAACTATCAATTTTTTCCAATTTCATTCATTTCAATTGCCACATCGGATTTTCCGACTGTCACCTCAGATTTTCTGATCGTCACGTTAGATTTTTCAACGGTCATATCAGCAAAATACTTAGATAATATGAAATACTTAAAAGTTATTTAGTTTTATTTTTCATTTTTCTATTGGTTGATATTGGTTGATAGTTTTGTTTGGAAAAAGGTAAATTTGAAATTTTTACCAACTTCATTATTATTATTATATATAGATAGATAATATGAACTTTCATATTTTTTGACAATTTTAACCAACATGTAGTTTGAGTATATCTATTTTAAAAATAACTGTCATTGTTTCAAAATAGAACAATGACTCAACATGCAAAATTTTAGTTATTTTGAAACGATGAAATTTATTGTTTAAATAAACATACCTAAAATATGTCTATTGGTTAAATTTGTAAAAAAAAAAAAAATGAAAATTCATGTTATATTTACTAATATTAAAAAAAAGTTAAAATTGCACACTAGTAAAGTTTGTACTTTTTTTTTTTTTTTCAGTTAACCCTTTTAAAAATGTTGGTAAAGTTAATCTAAAGTTTTGTGTAAGACTTTATGGAAAAACATCAACAGTAACACTCCTATAAAAGTGTCACATTTTTGCTATTGTAATACTTTTTGACAAATATATAAGTAACATTTAGGTGATACAATCCTACTATCCTATCCATCTTGGATAAATTAGTATGTGTCCACCTATAACGTGTCAAAAATTTGGCATATCAATTAATTTAAATTTTCATATATGAAGAGATGAGATCATTACACGTTAGCGCTAGACATATTAAGAATTGCTCACGGTGGACATTTTAGTATTTTCCTTGGGTGGTATGTAAAGTCATTTATGTTTTAGTATTTAAATTATACAACTAGTTTAAAATTGAGTAACAAACATTAATTTCAAACAAAATAAGCACCAATTAACTAGAACTTTAGTGTCAAATCTGGTGCTCAATTATAATATTATCGTGTTAAATTAGGTACTAAATAATAGTAAAAAGGAGAATTAATTCGTACAATTAATCTCTAGGATCATCTTAAATTTCAGTAGTTATCATATAAATTAAACAAACTGATACTTACCATTAATTAAATTGATAGTCAAGCGAAACCAAATTAGACAAAGTTTGAGACATAACAATCAATGACAAAAAAATACAAGTTCAAGTGCCAATTAATATTCATACACACATTCACACATGACTAATATTTGGTAGCCAACAGTGTAGTACACAAATACAAGTAATTTAAACCTATTGAAAGTGCTATTTACAAAGTCATTCATTACATTGAGATGCAGATTATGATTATTCCATTCAGTCAGATATATATATATATATATATATATGCTGTAAGATTATTACACATCTGGAAAGATATTAAGGTGGTGAAGTTGCAGATAAAGGGATTTGATGAGTTTTAACAGCAGAAGTTGACAAAGATTTCCCACAAGAATTGTGAAAGCAATCAACAGGCTTTTGAGCATCACACTCTTTCTTGCTTCTCTGAAATGGCTTTCCAAGCAGACAGTTTTGGCGATCATCGAACATGATCCCTTTCGAAGTTAGATTACTACAAACCCCTTGTTCCTCGCAGAAGAAGTTGTAAGAAAATGTGAGGTTTGCCAGATTTGGCAAAACACAAATCCCCTCAGGCACAATCCCACTTATGTTGTTGTGTGCAACGTTGAGCAGCTCAAGATGAGGCAAGCCCGTGAGGCTATACGGTAAGGGCCCGACTATCTGATTATAGCTCACGTCGAGCACTCTCAGCTTGTAAAGAAACCCTACCTCAAGAGGCAAGCAGCCAGAAATGCTGGTGTTGATGAGCAGCAGTTCTTCTAGATTGTTTGCGAAGTTGGCTATGGATGGTGGGAGGCATCCTCCAAACCTGTTGTTGGCGAAAACGACAACGGAAGCAGTGGATGAGCCAAGATTCTGTGGTATAACTGATGTGAATCGATTGTTGTTAACGAAGATTGCATCGAGGTTCTTGTTGAACAGCTGTGGGGGCAACTGCCCTTCGAACTCGTTGTAACGAATGTCTAAGTAATGGAGGGAAGGAAGAGAGAGGATGACAGATGGGAAAGGGCCCACGAATCTGTTGTTGCTGAGATCAAGCTCGAAAAGAAGAGAGAGGTTTGATAGGGTTTGAGGAATGATTCCACAGAAACGGTTGCTGTTCAAATGAAGCATGGCTAGATCAGTGAGAAGGCCTAGTTCATCTGGGAGGAACCCTGCTATGTCTCCATGGTTGAGATCAATGCCTGCAACGACACGTATGCTCGTGTCGTTGGGGTGTGGCCCACAAAACACGCCATGGTAGCTGCATACATTGGGCCCGACCCAGTTAGAAGTGAACTTTCTAGGGTCAGAGTAGATTACGCGCTTCCAAGCTTGGAGCGCGACATAGGCTCGTTGGAGCCTATGGGATGTGGCATTTTTGGCAGCTATGTGGTGGCCATGGATGAGTAGCAAGAGGGGTATTAGAATGGAGGAGAATGAGTATGATGAAGCCATTTGGTTGTAGTACGTAGTAATTCAAGAATGTGGTTTTTTTTTAATTTTCTGATGATATGTTATAAGCATTGCTAGTAGATGGAGGCTTTGAAGTACTAGTTACAACTACCAATTACAGTGACATTTCACCATTATTAATGAGAAATGGCAGCCAATATGATTATGGTTTTACCATTTTCGCGTCTGAAAGTGAAATGAAATACGAGATGAAATAGAGAACATGAATGTTAGGGTTGTGAATGAGTGTGTTGTGGAATTGAAATGAGGATAATTTGAAGGAAAATGACTGCTCTCACTTTCAAGTAGTTTTCTCAGCTGCTTCTTGTTGAATTTGAGAAGGGGGATTGGGCCCACTTCTAAATTTTCACCTTTTCTTGAATTTGAAGGTATGGAGAACACTATCAGAATTTGTTAATGGTAATATTCTATAATGGGAGGGTAGAATTTTGACTGCTCTTTCACCTTTGATATGGATTGACTTGGACATGATTTTTTTTATAGGCAAATTGTATTGCGTTTTCTTGGTTGTGCTCTCTTTATAATTGTTTTTGTCTACATTTTATGGATAAGAATAATAATCTTATGGTCCTCAATTGAATTCCTCAAACGTAAAAATCCTCTACTTTGATTGGTGCTTGGTCTCAAATTGTAATATTTCAATAATACCCCAACCCCCAAAGCCCTTTTAACAAAAGTGTTTTGAGTGGTTGGTGGACTTTAAAAAGTGATACAAGAGACATGATGTTGTATTTTCATTTAGTTGCAAAGGAAATTTTGTAAATCTGGAAAATATAGCTCTTATTAGGAGGGAGAGAGAGAGAGAGAGAGAGAGAGAGAGAGAGAGAGAGAGAGAGAGAGAGAGAGAGAGAGAGAGAGAGAGAGAGAGAGAGAGAGAGAGAATATACATTTTAAGTTTATACATTAATATAGTGAGAATATACAAAATGCTTATGTAACTGCAATTAAAGATATGAATTCAAGTCCAAATAGCAACTTGAAGCATTCAGATTCCTCAATTATAAATTGTGTTTATCTCTTAATCCACCAATTTCAACAGTTTCACAAGCATATTATGATGATAAGTTATAAACATAGTGATGATAATGCAATACCTAAGAAACTACTTGAATTTTGAATTAAAGAAACTTGAGTGAAAATAAAATCATTGACAAGAGTTCTCAGAAACTTATTTTAGTGGGTCAAGCTCATAGAAGTGATAGGCATCAATACACCTGCTTGTGTTTTATGCAAGGAGAAACTCAGAAAAATACCACTATAGCTATCTGGACAAAGAGCTGATTTCTAATGAAGCGAATCGTCCAACTAAGGAGAGATTCTACCCTACCGATGAGGCCTTTGGGCTAATGGTAAGGAGGCATCGAGGTGTTAGAGATTTTTGTTCTAGCATAGTTCACAACAAGTTCGTTAATGATAAACATAACATGAGAACTCAAAACTATATTTGCATTGAAGGGACTCTTCATCATAACAGCAAGACAACCATTCAGACAGTTAAGAGATCATCAAGAATATAAAGAAATTCTATAATGGTAAATGCAGTTAAGGATGAGTACAATTTAATCTCAAGAGTGCAGTGAAATCTGATTCAAACATACCACTTTCAGTGAAGGTCCAGATACACCGCTCCGTCTTCTATAATTTCTTTTCCATTAGCAGAGTGATCTAAGTTATCTATCCTAATATACTTAATGAAGAGCAAGCTTTAAATGCCACACAACAAACATAACTCTTACACTGAGAAAGATACATAAATTATGTCGATCATCATCATTGGATTCTATCTCTGAACAAGCTAAAGATGTCATATGATTGAGGAGCTGCCAAAAAGGTATCCTAACATTCTCCATTTATGTATTGTTTTGCTACCCTAATCGTATAGAGCACCTCCGGAATTCTGTAATAAACAAACAACACTTGTGTATTTTTGAAGTACAGAGGCTTCACCTTCACCTTCACTTAACATTAAAAAATCAAGAAAATTATAGGGACAGAGCAACAAGAATGGCTTCTTGCCATCTTCACAACCTTCAAAAACAGTTATCCAGCATTATACAATCAAAACACAAATTCGATAAGCTACTCTAGCTCTACCAAATAACATAAAAAATAGAATGAAAACATGAATCTGTTTTGGAATTATACAAAATGCGAAGTCACATTGTTTTAAGTTTACACCACTTCTATCACTCTATGCATCATCAATTATATAGCAACGAGAAAAATCGAGCAACCTAGAATGACAAGACTAGTAATAAGAGATCAGTTGTTCGTTCTACTCCAAACAACAACACATCAAATTGATAGAGGAAAAAAGTTAAACAGTCATCAATCATCTCATGATTTATCATAGTATATATATCAAAGCAATAATTATTAACTTCATATGCAAAAGTAGGAACCATTTGCCCACCTACCTAGGCCTCCCAGTGGATGCTCCACCACCAGCCCCATAGCTGCCCGAGCTGCCCAAACTCCCTTTCCCTACGACGCCGCCGCCTCCGCCTCCGCCCATATGCTGAAACCCTCCGGAGCCACCACCAACACCATACATCTGTCCACCAGGATGATAGCCCATTACAGAACCCCCATACATCCCTCCACCCACCACCGGGCCACCGTTGAACCCGCCACCAGAAGTGACGGCGGAGCCACCACTGTTCCCTCCTCCCTCCTTAGTCCCCACAAGAGAACTCTTCTCCCCCTCCATCTCCCTATACTTTGCCAAGTATACTTTGAGAGGCTCCACATATTCTTCGAAACCAAGCGTGGTCATAGCCCAGAGCAAATCATCCCCGTTAATGGTCTTCCTCTTCTCCCTCTGGCACTTATCAGAGGCTTCGCCGGTGACAAAACTGATGAACTCCGAAACGCATTCTTGCACAGTCTCCTTCGCATCCTTAGAGATCTTCGCGTTTGCTGGCAGAGCTTTCTTCATGATTCTGCTCACGTTTGCAATCGGTAAAAACCTATCTTGCTCTCTGCTGCTCGCGTGACTGTTGCTATGGCCACCCGAATCGTTATCTGAATCCGCCATCACAGCAAGATTTCTGCTTCTTACAAAAAAACCCCTCTTCCCTGTATCCTACACAAATTTTACTTTCTTCCCTCTCGTTGTGTGAAAAGATCGAATTTGGGCCTAAACTGAGTGCTGAGTTTTTCCTGCGAAGAAAATTGGTGGCGGATTTTTTTGGCGGAAATATCTCGATGGATAGATTTGAATTTTGTTTTTATTTATTTTTTCTGGGGTTTTGTGCGGCGGCGGTAGGGCATTGGGCGGAGCTCCGGGAAGAGTGGAGAGAGAGAGTGTGTGTGTGTTGTGTGCGAGAAAAAGGGAGAGAGACAGAGAGAGAGAGGAGAGAGAGTGGTGTGTGTGTGTGTGTGTGAGGAAAAAGGGGTGACGGTGCAACAGGGTTATGATATTTCCTAGAATTGACACGTGGCAGTATTTAGACCGCTCGTTTCTAGATAAGTGGTGAGTACGTGGCGAAGGGAGAGTCGTTGATGGTGTGTTGCGTGAAGAAATCTGACGAGTGCAAAACGAGGAACGTGGTTGTTGCTCTGATTGGTCGGTTTCATTCGTCAAGTCACCCCACTGTAGTATTTATTGTGTTACATTATTTTCATACTGAAATTGATATTCATCTCTAGCTCTATGCATCATTCTTCATAATAAAAGAGAATATCTAGTAATATTTCATAAAAATAGAAGAAAATCAGAAGAAAAAATTTAACAGAAAATAAATCTTGCGTTCAATCCAGCACAAGATTAGTGATTGAGATAATGTAATATGATTGAGATAATTTAATATAGAATTTTAAATCCAGCTAAAGTAAACAAATTTTAAATTCTCAATAATTCAACGCACGACTGAAAATGTCACAAATTTAAAGTCCACCTTAAAGTCCAGGGCTTCAAAGTTCAAACAAACTCAAAGCCTCATTTTTTGGACAAGGAAAATGTTTCTTATCAACTAATATAAGGAAATGTCTTGGTCAATTCCTACTTTTTTTCCCCTTTTCCTCATTAAACATTAATCATTTAAAAAAGAGTTAGTCTCCTGTGCAACTGGTGTATGTACAATTCGGGTTGGATCCGGGTCGACCCGGATCCGCGCACTTTTATTTATTATATTTTTTTTGAATTTTATTTTTTCACTTCAGGTTGTTACCTTTATGTTATATGCATGTGACCTTTATGTTATATAAGTGTGACCTTTATGTATAAATGTAATGACCTTTATATACTCCAACTTAGAAAAAAATGAAGAATTTTAACAAAATTTGTACATATTTACGTTTATGAAATATTAGCTGCACATATATCCATCCTTAAAATGCACTGAATTTTGAAAATTTCAATTTTTTTCAAAGTTATGGATTATAAAGGTCATAATATTTGTACATAAAGGTCACAAGAACTGTACATAAAGGTTACAACAATACAACATAAAGGTCTTAATCTGAAGCGAAAAAACCTGAAAATCTTCATTTTTTTCCTAAGTTACTGAACATAAAGGTCATAACATTTATACATAAAGGTCACACTTATATAACGTAAAGGTCACATCTTTACAACATAAAGGTAACAGCCTGAAGCGAAAAAAAAGAAAAAAAAAAAAGAAAATCCAGGTGCGCGGATCCGGGTCGGGTCGCCCCAGTTGCACCAATCCAGATCCGTGCACCTGGTGCACAGCAGCATTTGCCTTTAAAAAATATAAAATCCCATGTTTCATGAATATTTGTTGTGAGTCGACTTTTTAATTATAGAGAAGCTCTTTTATGAATCAGGTGCCCCAGCCCATCTGATACAGTTTCATGGATATTTTTTGTGATGAAACTATTTATTATAGAAAATATCTCTTGTGAATCAGGTGCCCCAGACTGGATACATATGGTCAACCCGCCCACTTTTTTCTTCTTCTTTTTTTCTTTTCTCTTTGAGCTCGGTTTTTTTTTTTTTTGTCATAACCTTCATATTATATTAGATCTACTTTATATTATGTTAAAAATACTTTTACGTTATATTGGTCCTACCTTTATACCCATATTTCATACCTTAAGTGCAATATTTTAACTCTAAAAAAAACAAAATCAATGATCTTTATGTTATATTAGTCCCACATTTATATTATGTTAGTCATACTTTATGTTAAATTAGTCCTACATTAACTTCAAAAAAAAAAAAAACTAATTTTGACACATTTTGTTCATGTATACCTTTATGTGATAGTACTCATCTTTAGCGTGATATTACTCATACATTTATATTAACATAGTCATATCTTGTATAATATATAAAGGAATAGCTAATTACATACCTAAAAGATATGACTAGTATAACTAAAAGATATGACTAATATATCTAAATGGTACGTAGGTATAGTTAAAAACTCTAAAGATATGGAATTGGATGTAAATGTAGGACTAACATAACATTAAGGTAGGTCTGATATAAGATAAATGTATGTCTAACATAATATAAAGGTACAACACTTGGAGCGAATTTAGGTAGATTTAAACACACTCATCCAGGTGCATGGGTACGCATGAACCGCGCGTAGGACACGACAAGGGGAGTGTGGAGCAGGTTCTGACTCTGTTGCATTGATCATAGCTCTATGTTTTCTAACTCATAAATTTTTTGTGTTTATTATATTAGATAAAATATTACAAAATATCGATATTGATTATAGATTATTAATATATATATATATATATATATATATGTTGACATCATTGGACAAATATCAATATCACAAAAAGTGTAAACATACTAACATTATCATGTAATTATTTGTTGGATATGTTATTAAGCAAAAATCAATATCGCAAATATTATATTGGATATAATATCATAAAATACTGATATTGATAGTCGACTATCCATATATATTAGTGGACAAAAGTTAGATATTAATTATCTAAAAGTTATTGTATTTAATTCAATATTTTGTCGAATATCATAAATAATAAAATAATAATTTAAAGTTTAACATTATAATTTTAATTTTAATTTTTCAATAACACATAAGCGTGTTTGTACAGACAGGTCAACTAGGAAAAGAGACTGAAATAACGTCTAACATAGAAGGCACAAACTTGTGTGCACACATACCTGACTTGGTGTGCGCCCTCGCACATCTGATTTCATATTGAATGATTCAGTGATCATCTATTTGAAGTATCAGACGTATACTCTTAAGATATTAGTTGTTCATTCAGTTGAAGGTTTTAATTGTTTATTCTAAAGGTATCGGTTGTATACTTTTAAAGTATCAAGTGTGCACTATTAAGATATTAGTTCCTCATTCAGTGAAGGTATCAATTAAATATTCTTGAGGTATCAGTTGTATACTAGATGTTTTTATTCAATGAAAATGTACTAGTTGATATTAGTTGATACTCTTAAGGTATCAATTGTATGCTTTTAAGTTAATTGTATACTCTAAAGGTTAAGTGTATCAGCGTATCAGTTGTATACTGTTGGGAGTATTAGTTATTCATTCAATGAAAAATATTAGTTGTATATTTATAAGGTATCAAACTATTAGTGAATTAATTCTTAATATCTCAAATTCGATCTTTTCATATTCTTCTTCCTCAAATATTATGCAAATATGTCTCTTCTTCAAATGCTCTACAAATAACCTTGAAAACTCAATCTTCAACACATTTTCAAGGTAAAATCATATGGACTTTCATATATAATCTACACAAAATTTTAAAGAACTAAAATTTGATGCAAAATGAAATAAAAAATAAAATCATATGAAATACCATCAAAATAATTACAAGTTTACAACCAATTTTATTGAGAGTATGGAGAAATCATCGAAGTAATCTGAAAATGAAAAGAAGAAGAAGAACGGGGATTAGGGCAACACATAGATGAAGAGAGAAAAGTAGAAAAAATCGAAAAATAAATGAAACTTATATTTTTTTAAGGAAAAAGAAAGAAAAAGAAAATAAAGAAAGCATGTAAGTGGGTGGGTGTGGCGGGTCGGGTGTGCCTCTCTCTCAACATAGAATCGTTAAAGACGTTTCATTTATCAAAGTAGAAGTTTCATTTAGGAATACTGATTTAAAAGTTTCAATCTATCAAACCTCAAATTGATAGATTCATCTTTAATGTTTGTAATTAATTTATCTCTCAAGAACTGAACGATAAAATCTCTTTAGAAAACTACAATGCTACTTCAAAACTAGAAAAAGTCAAGATTGGGATGATTGAGAGCATAGTGAGCAACACTATTCTACTCTTTTTTTGAAAATTAAGCACATGTGAAATTTGTAAGTTGCTTGAGAATATTACGTTTTAAAATATCACTCCCAACTCTGATAAGCATTTACCATATGCATATAATATATCAACACCACCTTTAACATCTATGTTGAAAATAATGTGATCATACTCCATATTTTTTATCCATTTTAAAGCCTCTTTAAAATCTATATCATGATATCATACGAGCCCAGAAGAATAATAGTTTTGCATGACAGGAAGTGTTCTTCATGATTTTTTTAAAATCATGTCAATATCAGTCACTTTCTGCTTGTAAACAAAATTGTTGTGTCAATTTGGTTTGTAATATATTCCTTCAATTTCAAATAAAGTGTTGTTCTAAATTTATTATCATAGAATAAGAAATCAAAAAAAAAAAAAATCGAACAAATATACTCATCAAATAATTTAGGATTGAATTTGGAAAAAAGAATTAAATTAATTTTATAAAGTGTTTCATATTAAATTCATAAATATGAATATAGATTATTCAAAAATTAAATTGTTTAAAATTTTAAAACAACACTTCACGACCAAAATAATGACTGTTTCATTTTCGTAATATCGCGTTTTGGTTGCAACTCTTTTTTTTTTTTTGCATTTTATTTCTTGAACTTTGTTGAATAAAGTGTTCATGGGTTAGTACTGTATCAACCTAAAAGTAGGTCAACGTTCCTTGATTCTGAAATTCTCATATTTAATCTAAATAGGATTTGTTTTGAGCTTCATAGAACCTATTCCTATTGGCTCTTAGCTCCCTATCTTTTCTAACTTGGCCCTTTTGCAAAAGTTGACCTTCCTAAAAGCTGTCCCAATTTTCTATTGAATTTTCTCTTTTATTTGGTATATGTCTTCTATTATAATAGATGTGAATTATGGATATTTGCATAACTCAATAATGCAACAAACAATTGCGAAAATAAAACAAAGATGGTAACAGAGAGCACTGTGAATATTTCACTGCAACAAAACCACAAGAAATTCTGCACATCATCACAATTGAAGCCAAATGCAAGTTTCACTGCTATAGATTTATACAGGATACGACACGATAGGAGTGCACAAAAGACGACGCTCACCAAAGTAATGTAACGGAACACATATGACCATCAAGATAAAGAAGGTAGCTTATTCGGCATCATCATATCGAACATTTTGATTTTAGCCACCACCTCCAGATCCATATTTCTTGCCGAGAACAAGAAGCTGCAATTTGTCGTAGCCAGCTAGCACACCAGCACCTGCAACGGCTCTTAGAATGTTGGCTCCAGCACCCTTAAAGAGTGACTTAGATCCTTCTTTCTTGACGATCTGGGAAAATGCATCCAACGAGCTCTTATATTTAACTGCCTCCCCAGAAGTCATCATCATTCTTCTACGCACAGTATCGATTGGGTAAGAAGCCAAGCCAGCACCAATGGTGATACCCCATCCGAGTAAGAAACTAGCCAAGAAACTATCCTGTACATATCAATACCAAGGCAGATCATGTAAATAGCCAGCATATGACAACTCTATATAATGGACATGCATGAAATCTTCATTGTTCCATTGAACAAAATACAATGGCATGTAAAGCAATAAGCTGAATAAGAATCAGAGATAGTTCGTATATACATCATAGCAAATCTCCCCAAGGTACTACACATTTCACCAAGTATATGCTGGATTGCAGCAACTAATAATCACTCTAGAGCATCACTGAAAGTTCAATTAGTACTACACGAACACAGAAATAATTAGCATAGATTATAAAAGGGATGAAGCAAAGGAGAAAAGCCATAGAAAAAAAAAAACGGATTTCAAATAGTAGTATACATACCTGCATTGCACCAGTTAAAACAACAGGTTTCAAGGAATCATACATTCCAAAGTAAAGCCCACGGTAGACTATAATTCCAATACAGGAAATGTTAAATCCACGATAAAGTCCAGCAACACCATCAGATTTAATTGTTTTTTTGTAAACATCAATCAATCCATTGAACTGTCTTTCACCACCCTTCTTTGCAGCCTTGGCGTCATTCGCTAGTCGTGTCCTGGCATAATCAAGAGAGTACACGAATAGGAGAGATGAAGCACCAGCAGCACCGCCAGATGCCAAGTTTCCAGCAAACCACTTCCAGTATCCGTCCTTGTCTTTCTTGAAATTGAATAGCTTCTTGAAATAATCTTTAAAAGCAAAGTTGAGGGCCTGCAAGCCACAGCCAGATGCATCAGAAAATGAAAGTTAAATATCACTTGGGCCACTTGACCAGCACTCACACACACACACACACACACACACATAACTAGAGATATCATTAACCTGTGTAGGGAAATATCTGATAACATTAGCAGTGTTGCCTCTCCAGAGGGCAATTACACCTTCATCCTTAATGGTTCTGGCAAAGCAGTCAGAAATTCCCTTGTAAGGTTCAGACAACCGACCAGCTCTGATCATCTCATCCTGGTTCTGAATCAAGAGTTTTACTCTCTCAATCGGAGCAGCAGCAGTCTTGGAGACTGCAGCAGAAACCCCTCCCATGAGGAAATCCACTAGAAAACCAGTAAGACCTTTATCCTTTTCTACTGGAGACTGGATTAGGAAAGGAGAGATTGGAGAAATAATTTCCCTGCCAGTTCCTGGGAATGATGGCACAGAAAGACTACGTAGTCCTCCATTGACATAACCACCAGACAAATAGTTCAAACCAGCATTTCTAGAGTGCATGTATGGAGAAAGGGAAGAAAATAGATAAGATTGGCCATGTATCTTTCGATATACAGACGGATGCTGCATACCATCCTCCATGATTGCAGCAATGCAGTGACCTATGGGGAAAATAATATTCATAAACACAATAGCCAGTAAGAGAAATGCAAAAGACTTTAGTTGAAGATGAACTATAAGGTAATTCAAGTGAAACTCCGTACCCTTCACCAGAATACTCATAATCCTCATCCTATATTTAGATTGCAAAGATGTATAAAACAAAAACCAAAAACTATTCAAGCATGGTAATATTCACTATTAAAAGCAGATTAACGACAAAAAATAACATTGACGAAGCCTAACACTTCAACTAGCCTTGATATCGAGTGGTGATGGTTACACAAAATGACCAGAACAGCAAACTAACCCACAACAAAACTCAGATTAAAGTGGATGCAATCCTTTTGTCTCGGTCATGAACCTAATCAAACTTAAATTATTATTAGTCAAACAACAATATCCCTCTCATTCAACAATTCCCTTTTTTAACCCTCAAAAAAATAAAATTAAATACACATGCTAGAGCTGCACATCACTCTACCTTCAACAACTAAATTTTCAGCACAACAACACAATTGACAGACAATGGCAATTTAAACCATTATTATTTACTCACGAGTACCACTTGATAGACTATAAGCATCATTCAGAATAAAATAAAGCGAGAAACGTCTGCAGCACTAAAACATGAAACTGCGAGAATTCGTAAACACAAAACCCCAAACAATCAATCAATCAAGAACTCATGCATCCAATCAAACATACTCCCAAAATTTTATGGAAAAAGCCTAAGTCATAAACAATAAACAGCATGAAAAGCTGCATCAGACATGATCAAACGCAAATTTCACAAAAAAAAAAAAAAAACGGAGGAATGAAACTGAAAACTGTAATTCATCAGAAAGGTAAAATTCATTACCAGAATTTAGAAATGCTGAATCCACAAGGAATAGAGGATGATCGAGAGTGTGAGTGGAATATATATCCGTGGAGTGTGTTAGGGTTTTGTTGCAGTACTGATATTCCTATTTCCAACAATATCCCCGCGCCGCCAGCACTGTTGCCACTGCAAGTTGCAAACTTGGAGGGCAAAATTGTAATCAGCTCTAATTGTGTTGACTCAAAACGTTTGACAATTCGAATTTGATTTTTTTCAGACTAGAATTTAAATGTAGTAAGTTTAAATCATTTTTTAATAAGTGTAATATATAAGTAAAGTCATTCATGGATTTGAAATAAATAAGTTTTACACTTAGAAAAAGTGTAATATAGTTGTTTAATCTATAATTTTAATCAATAAGTAGGCTTTTCTTACATGTTTTTAAGTTATTATAATAATTATAATAATAAGTAAAATAACAAATTATAAACAAATCAAATGCCACACTACCAATCATATGTTTAGAGCACAGCCTACAAGCTTACTAGCATACTCAATTTTTGTGATAAACAAGTATAATATTATCAAATTTAAAGTTGATTTATTTAGTTTGATATCAAGATATGTGTTATTGAAGTATACCAAATTTGTATCACGAATATTGTAGCTGAAATGGTATCTCAACAGAGTTTATGATGACCCGCGTTCAAACCCTGAGGCATGAAACTTCTCTAGTCTTTCTTATTCGTATAACAAATCTGAGTTTCAAATAATTGGAAGTATATTTCAGAGTGGTAAAAGACAAAGTATCCATGTTCTAGTGGAATGATGTGCATGGAAGATGTTCATTTATAAGTATGCTTTGAAAAAGAGGAAAATAGCACTCACTTGTTGAAAGGAAAGCAGAATACACACTTTGGTCCCTATATGATAATGAGAACAAAGTTGGCAAGAGTATTAACAGCTTACAAGACATTGACATTCTAGCTGAACTCAAAACACTAAGCAAATATAACAAAGATATGGAGATGATCATAGCAATGATCTTAAGCTGAACATAAGGAAGTTCTTTGTTTCGAAAGTAAATGGTTCAGTTTTTTAATTAGCTTTGGATCTGAACACAAGTAATCCTGGAATGATTCCCTCAAAGATTGCAGCAACTTCTTGTGATCTTCAGTTGGATCATAGTTGAGCAACTTTCCAAACAAATTTTTCCAAAGATCGACATTCCAATACCTGATAATCACAAAGGCGATAAACGAGTAAGATTCATTATTGTATAATAGAATCGATATTCATGTAGTGATACAACATTGTACAGCAACAATGTCAACAAATTAGGACTTTATCCCAATGGTCATGGCTGTGTGGATCGTATTTTACTGTGGTGGAGTTGAATGAAAGGGAGTGGAGGGACGAACCGCTTATAATGTGATTTGGGCTGATAAACAAAGGTTCCATCACCAGATGCTCGTTTTTCTATCTCCATGTATGAATTGTGAAGCATGGTATGAACTATAACGCACAGGCCATACATGTCCACCTAACGTTCCGTGAAGACAAATGAAATAACATAATGATGAATGAAATAACTTTAACTGGAAATGATTAATGATCTGAGAAGAGAGCACATACCTGAAATGTCCAAGGCTTATTCTCTTGCATCTCAATGCAACGGAAGCCAGAAGTTCGACTATCTCCCTTAAATTTGGTGCCGTTGGGAAATAGACTCAGATCAATTCCTCTTCCCCAATCAACAAGGCATAGCCCCTGAATTTAAGAGCTATCATACTTGATATATGTACAAGTGAACATTAACTTATATGCTTAATTGTGATATTATAATATAGAAATAACCTGATCACGCCAAATTCCAGTACGAAGGCGTAGATCAGTTTCATTTTCTGTTGGATCATTCCTGCAATTGTGCATTATCATCACTGTGGGATTAGATTAAAAACACTTGATAAAAAAAGATCCAAGTATAAAATATGGTTTTTTTTTTTTTTTCTTGCAGGATATTTGTTTTAGCAAATAACTTTATGAGTATTGTGAAGGACAAAAAGACTTGACATGTTATGATAGTAGGAAGCGTGAGAGAAAAAGAAGAGTCGGAATTAGCATGTAGTAGATTGCTCTCATTTGTAACTTGCAAGTTGCAATCTACAAAAACATTATGTATACGGCAAAAAAACATTATCTGTACCAAACTATGTAGAAGCTGGAGTAGAACGTATAAGAGTCGAGGAATAAGCTGAAAAACTTACAATATCACAAGAAGAATGCTGTGCACATTATTCAACAAAAAGGCCAGTCCTAGGAGCTTTAAACAAAATGTTCATGTCTAAAGGTGTTTAAAGGAAGGAGCTTCAGCTTATGGTATTACAACCAATTTACTGCTAGCTAACAATAATAATAACAAACACAAATGGAAAGATTCTGATAAAAAAATCCGAAAAATAGAAGCAATATGACATGATTTAAACAAAAACCCTCATCCTGGTCTAGAGTTCTATTAATCCGTAACTGATAGAGATACTCCAATTCTTTTCAAATAAAAAGTACCTGGAATACCGGATGAGCAAATTATCAGGTTTGAAATCACCATGGATCATTGCAGCATCATGCAGAGTTTCAAGAATTTGAAGCATCTCAATGGTGTAATAAATACATAGTACTTCTTCCATTGAGCCACCTATAACCACATTACAGTTTATGGCATCCTGCATAAAATTTCAATGAACTAAGCACAAGGAAATTCAAATTTTAGAGTGAACATAAACAACTATATGCCAACCTGAAGAGTTCCATGAGCAAAATAATCAGAAACCAGTACACTATAGTCAGAGTAGAGGTGCAATCTGTGAGCAACGCCAAAACTCTTCCTCTGCAAAACATAGACTTTGAATGAGCTATTACTCTATGACTAACAGTTGTCTTTAGTATTGCTGAACACTAGTGCAGTATTTACGTACTTCTTTCTCTGGAATTCTTATGTCAAGTTGACGATACATGTAAAATTCCCAAGGAAATGGTGGCTTTTGAATCTGTTGGAGAATGGAAGATTAAAACAGTTGCAATAATATCTCTGTAAATTGAATCCCATCTACATAGGTTGGTATCAGAAAGGATAAGTACCTTAAGAGCAACAACATCATCAGGGTTGCCGTTCACACATGCTTTAAACACCTGAGCAAATCCACCCTGACCTGCACATCCTTTGATCTGGTACTTCTCTCCACCTTCAGCATATCACAAATCAAAACCACACTAAAGTCAACAGCAGAAAGAGTATTATGAAGGAATGGTAGAGATACAAAGTATAATAAACCAGCACCATACAAACTATAATAAACCAGCACCTCGCAGCTACTTTCACTTACCACTATGGTTATATCACTGAAGAAGAAGTGGCATATTCATCTTATAATGATGACTCAGAAATAAGAAAGTGATTATGAGAAGAACGATAGATTGATTACATGACCTGTTAAGTCGTACATCTTAAAGCTCAAAAAATATATGTGATCCAAATATTGCAATGTACAGATTAGGTCAAACCTCCTGTGTAAGGTAATAGCAATACTCAAATGTATGGCATATTCGTATGGCAAATTCTGACCAAGAAGCAAGAACATGATTGAGAAGAGACTAATAGATACTAATTTAAATAGCCGTAAAGTAGTTCTACTTAAAGCTCATAAAATGTGATAGTTCAATCTCACTAAGAACAGATTGACCAGGCCTCCTATGGACTGTACTAATTAGTAATGATTGTTCGCTTGTTCCCTTTTCTCTATTGATTCCCTACCTCGTTGTATATTATTTGAAGTTTTAAACAGAGAGTGTCTGCTTTAACCTCAGACCTTAAACTCGGTTTTCTGACAAGAATGGAACACCAAGACTTGGACTAAGCGCAATTTCGTTGATAAGGATTTAAATCAAATCCTCACCATATAGTTACAGAAAATTTGGAAGAAATCTGTGTCAAGAGTGAGAGAACTCTTGAACAAATTACTTCATTATATTACAGTATTATCGACATTGGTTTGCTAAAGAACAGATCAACTTATGAGTATGGCACTCTTATTCAATGTTTTTTTCCCTTTTATTATGTTAGTGCGTGAGAGATAAATGTAGGAGATGAGGGAAGTACAAAATCTTCTGCAATTCATTTCTCAGAGTGACATGTAGAGCTGACTAATGCTATATTTTTTATCAATTATGTAATGGTCTGACAAATACCTGTATTGACACTTGAAGACTGAACTCATCAATCATGATAATCTTGTTGTTCATTCTACTTTTGTCCATTTTAACCATCTCAAATGAAGAGATTATAACCACCCTCCTTTTGTTGTACCAAACCTGCCTCATCCCTCGGCTTTTTGTTGTTCTGACTCTTTTCTTCATTCAATTTCTTAAAGTAATATAATTTTTAGCTTTTTATAAGTATAGCACTAGCCTGACACTCAAGACAAAGCATGCACAGTGGATCACTAACAAGAAAGCAAACCATTCAATATTATTCTATGTGCCCCATTACTTGCAAATGTAGCTGAAGCAGATTAGGCATTCATGACAGGAACAAAAAATAGCAAGTTAATACATTTAAGTACTGTAAATGAATGCTTATGCCCAATATGAGTTCACAATACAGTTTTAATTACCTATATCAATGCTTTTATTTCTAGCAGATTTCAGCAAGGTGGTTAGTGCCCTTTTTCCAGGATATGCTTTGTTACTTGAATGGTATCCCTAAGAATATACACAAGTTTTCTATCTTAGTCCTTAGATATTCAGAAGATATCTCCAGATGAAATTTATGTGTTTATAGACAAAAAGACCTCACCTCATATTGTACAACTTCAGAATTCATCTTCTGCAGTAGGTTTTTCAAAGTCGCAACAGACCATGGATTTATAAAATTTTCAACATTCTCTGCAGAGGAGACACTTTGTATCTGTAAAGAAGGTGCATAGCATCCTGAGTCATATTTATGTTTTGCATAGACCAGATATTCTAACAGTATTTCACAGATTGAAGTCAGATGATCCTCAAGAGAGTGCTGAGCATCACTGGCATTGTAATATATTTGTTATGTCATATAAATGGTGAAGGCGTAAGAAATAAATAAATATGACAATAGTGACATCAAGATATCGATCCAAAAATGTGGACACTTACACTGCCATCTCCTCAAAAGGGATGCCGAAGGAAGAAAGCAAAACAAAAAAAACACTGTCTAGTGTGTTGCTTAAAGTAGTGTTCTAGTGGTTCTAGACAGTACAGAGGTTTTTCTTGCTTATATCACTTTACAATCCAAAGTTAAACAACAACAAAGAGAGTATTCAATGAGTTGATAGAATGGTCAGTTATAATTTCACAGGTCTGATGCAAATGTCATGTTCATTCATTTATAGTCTCTAATACAGGGTCTGTAAAATAAAGATGAATGAGTCAGGGCATACCTTTTGAAATGATCCATCAGTTACTCTTTCAGACATCCTCTCAAGAAATAGCACCTGTGCTTTTTTTAATCTCTCCAGTGGCTTAGCATTTCTGAAATGCAAGAACACCCTTACTTTATGGAATATAATAAGAAAATAATTTGAGCTAACATTTCTGATATTCACAAAACAATCAATGTCAAGAAAAGCTAACAAACCTTGAGATGCCAAGGTGATAAATCATACAAGCATCAATCAACCTGCCTTTTGCTTCCAGGAACAAAGCAAATGATTCATAAAGCAGAGCTTTGTGTATACAAATCTTATGCTCCTCCATTTCTTTAAAAATTCTTTCATAATTTGAATTACCATCCATCTGTAAATTTTATAGAAGAACGAACATAAATTTCCCTAAAAGATACATATCCAGATCATGAGCAGTTAAAGAACTACAAACATAATCCATCAACTGATAAAAAAAGGTGCATTCAACTTAATCATGAACATAAATTATTACACGATTAACAAACTAGAAAACAAATCCAACAGAAAACACTTCAGTAATCCTCAAAATCACCACCAAAACCACAACCCCAAATAATAGACTGAATGAAGTGCAGCATAATTGAAAATATAAAGATCGACGTTACATAGAGGAACCAAATCTTGAGAAATCTGACGTCATTTCGGTACCGCGGATCGGACTTGAAGGTATTTATACAGTTGCCCACCAGCAAATCAAACTCCTCAAAATTATTGAGCTGAGTTGCATTTCGACTTTGCAATGCTTCGTAAATTGACCTTCAATTGGCAGAAATCGAAATAATCAAGTAAAAAGGAGAATTTATCTGAGCAAATTAGAGAAGAAAAAATCATCCGCAAGTACTTGGACTAGAAAATTTACCGGAGCCAAGATAGAAGAGGATCGTCGGCAACGGAGGATAAAATGTTGGGGATGCTATCAGAATTTCTGGAAACAACCGCCATGGACATCTCAGATTCTTCCTCCGGCGAAAGTGGAAAGTTTGAATATTTGAAATCCCTAAGCAGGCGGGAGGAGGACACTTAAATTTCTTTTCTTTTTATTTTATTTTATGTCCTTTTAATAATTAATCATTTTTGTTAGGTGGAGAACTCGAACGTAAGACCTTATTCAAGGTGAAATATATATCTGCTGTCACGCTAAATTATATAGTTTCAAATTTATATTATAAAACAAAAAGGAAAATAAATGAGATAAAACAATAATTGTTGTGATTGAAATATATATTTACAAAAATAAAAATTTCTGTAAACAAAAAATTGTATATATATTATATTATTACATAAATTTTAGAAATTAACTTTGATATGTTATAAGCATTAAAATAAAGTAAAATAATACAAAATCTAGATGGAGGGTGATTGAAACTTAAAGCATCGCTATAAAAGTTTGCGAAATCTATCTATATATATTATATACTCCCTCCGTTCCTGCTATCTTTGCCTACTTTTCGTTTTTGGTTGTCTCATCTAACTTTGCCAGCCCAAAAATGACAACAAAAAAATTACGACCTTACCCCTCAATTTCTTTCATTTTACTTACTTTACACTCAAAAAACACACATTAATTACAAAACTGCCACTCAAAAACATTAAAATAACACATCACATCAAAGTCAACATTTTTTTCTTAGGATTCGTGCGGATCAAGGGTGGCAAAGATAAGGGGGACGGAGGTAGTATATAATAACAAAGAGTTACATTTATGTGCATCGAGTACACATGTGGAACCGGACCACATTTATGCACACGGTGTAACCTTTTAATTGTATTTATATGACATTTGTATTATATAATTGTGATTTTTGTAAACAAATGTGCTCAATTTCAATTATAATTTTATGTGATATTACTTATACATTTACGTAGGCACGCCCATCCAGTTCGAAAACCGCCGAACCGGGCCAGTTCGAACAGGAGGTCAACGGTTCGGCGAACCGTTGACCGGTTCCGGTTCCGAACCGTAACCGTAACCGAAAACCGTAATTATCCGGTTAGGTTACGGTTCATGATTTTTTGAACCGGAAAACCGGCGGTTTAACTGGCGGTTCCGAACCGCCGGTTTTGAAAATTTTTGAAATCGACGGCGGCGATCTACGGGCCCTTGGAGATCAACGGTCAAGATGAAGAAACCGAATCGAACCGCCGGTTTGAACCGGAGCGTCCCTTTTTTTTTTTTTGAAATCTATAAATTTTTTGAAAAACCGGCCCGAACCGGTGGTTTAATCGGAACCGCCAGTTTCGGAACCGGAACCGGCCTATTACCCTTCCCGATTCGGTTCCGGTTCGGCCATTTCGAAAACCGGAACCGGGAAACCGGATGACCATGTCTACATTTACGTAGGGCTAGCAAATTAGATCGTTCTGCCCAGCCCAACGGGCCAGCCAATAAAGTCGGGCCGGGTTATTATTTGGTCGGACATAAAAAAGTGGAGCCCAGCCCAACCCTGTTTGGGTCATCGGGCCAACAGGTCAAATCGGCCCAAACTCTTAATTATTTTTTAAATTAAAATAATTACTAATTAATAAAATTTTACACCAATCTATATATATATATATATATATATATACATACACACTAAAGGAATAACCAAGAGTGACACATGTCACTCTCTGATTAATCCTACTACCTCCGTCCCGGTTATCTTTGCCACCTTTGACCGGCACGAATTCTAAGAAAAAACTGTTGACTTTGATGTGATGTGTTATTTTAATGTTTTTGAGTGGCAGTTTTGTAATTAATGTGTGTTTTTTGAGTGTAAAGTAAGTAAAATGAAAGAAATTGAGGGGTAAGGTCGTAATTTTGTTGTTGCCATTTTTGGGCTGGTAAAGTTAGCTGGGACGTCCAAAAACGGAAAGTAGGCAAAGATAAGCGGGACGGAGAGAGTATTTAATTATAATTTAATTTTAAATTAACTCATTTAGTATTTATAATCTATTGTAATAGAACATTTAATGAAATAATAATAACTGAATAATAAAGTGTTAATAGCTATGATTCATAATAAATTTGTAAATTATGAAATTTTGGAGAAACATTTTAATTAAATTGATGTTTGCAATTATATTAATTGAAAACTAAAAAATTTCACACAATTGAAATTCAAATTCATACTAATAAATTAAAAATTAAGATTAATAATAATTATTATTAAATTTCTCTACAAATAACAATTTTTAAATTTCTTAATTAATATTAAAATACATGTGTGATACACGGGACTTACGCTAGTTTATACTGAAAGAACTTCCTATTAGGTAATGTAAGACATACAATTTAAATTATAGCATCTTATTTATGTAACCGAAGATATTTTATTAATATAATTAAGTTTTTAGTGGTGGCAAATCTTTTTTTTTTTTTACTTTCTTTTATGCATTCAAAGACATTTTAATTTAATTCTCATAATTTGCTAGTGGATTCTAATTACTTACAATTTTAATTCAAATTAGTTAATGATGGTTAAAGAAGAGAATAATTCAAAATTAAAAAAATAAATTAAAATATGATAGAAGAAATTGAGTCACATATAAAATTTACAAATTACATAAAAAAATGTATAAAAAATTAAAATTTAGTGGGTCATCGGGCCCACCCGTCGACCCACTAGGCCGGGCTAAATAAATTTAATATTTTAATATTATTACAGTAGCATGTAGTTCATTAATATATGAATAAGTAGTATAAGTCACATGTAATACATGGGATTTTACAAAACATAAATTAAAATTGGTAAAACTTAAAAATTTAAAATATTATTTATGCATTGAAATTAAATTTATGAATAATGCAATATATATCGTCTAATTTAACTTTAAATATGACATATTATGATTAAATAATTATTAAAAGTCATTTGTAAAGGTCCATACATAATTTTATTTATTTATTATTTGAAAATAATATAAATTTTTAGCCTTTTATATTATTCAACATGTACACAAACATTTTTTTTTTTTGGTTTCAATGTCTCTAAAAATCCTCAATTTCTCTTTAATTTTCAATTAGATGATAAAAATGAAAGTCCAAATTTTACAAATATATTTGATAAAATTTATTTTGAAACACATATTCAAAAAAGAAATTAGTTAATTTTATTAATTATTAAGTTAGAAAAGTTTGAACAAACAATTTCCATCAACTCATCTTTAGTTTAAATTTTTAATTATTAAGTTAGAAAAGTTTGAACAAACAATTTCCATCAACTCATCTTTAGTTTAAATTTTTCTTTATTATTTATTATTATTTTCTCTAAAATTTTAAATTTAACAAATTTTAAGTATCTACATAACTTTGAAGTTTAGCATATGTTAATTCAAAAATTGAATTAAAACTTCTATATTATCTAATGATGTTTCTTAGTAACATAAAATTTGAAGTAATTAATTAACTATAATTAATGTGAGAGTTTTGTACGAATAACATATGTCGTTTTGGTCATTCTTATATATTTATTTATTCATTTATATATGAAAAAACATTTTAGTTTCTATTATATAATAGTTTCATGGTTTAAATTTTAAGGTATTTGAATATATATATAATTTTAATATGACATTATATATATTAAGAAATTTTATTTTGAAGTTATATACAAAAATATCAAGAGTGACTCTCCAGTGCACTTGGTGTAGTACTATGCAGTTCTGGTCGGTCTGAGTTGACCCAAATCTGCGTGTTGCATGTATATAATTTTTTTAATTTCACTTCAGGTGTTAACCTAATGTTATATATATATATATATGTGTGTGTGTGTGTCTGTGTGTGTGAGAGAGAGACTTTTATGTTATATTAGTATGACCTTTAACTAATACGTTTTTTCAATTTTTTTCGCTTTAAAAGTATAAAAAAAATTATTTTTGATTTATTTAATTTCTTGTAACTATTTTCTTTCCATTTATAGTATGTTAATTTGGGAGAAAAAATTAGTTATTGCTATTTTTATTGAAGGTCTTCTTTTTATATAAATATAGATATAGATATTCACATAATTTTTTTCCAAGCCAATTGTGACAAAACAAATTAGTAAAGTAGTCAACCTGTGTATGATGGAAACAAAGAAATATATAAAATTGGTAAATTATATGGGTAGTAGATTGAACTGAAATATTAACTTTGATGAACTATACATATTATAATATTTCATGATCACCATTTTACTTTCAAAAATACTAATATTTGAAATTCAGTTGATGCAACGTTATATTGGCAACAAATGAGCAAATTAGTAATATCGAGAATTGATTATAGTAAATAATGATATGCTATAATCAACATTTTACACTTATTATCAATAAATTATTGAGCATGCATTCGTAGAAGTTTTTCCTAGACAATTATGACAAATATTATTACTAAAGTAGTCGGATAATGTAAGATGAAAATAAGAAACATTTTAAAATTCATAAATTATATGGGTATTAAATTAAAATAATTAATTGTGAAGAACGATATTGTTTTTCATGATCAACGTTTTTACTTCAAAAAATTACTAAAACTTAAAATTCATTTACCCACATGCATCACAAGGTTATCAACTGAGATTGAAATATTATGAAGAACGTTCCTCCCCCTAAATTACCCATTAAACTCAAAATATTTTAGTTTTATGACGCGACACACCAGGTAATAAATTAGTTGAAATCTTCAATTAAATTTATTATTTTTTATATCCTTAACTTTTTTTTTTATAAAAGTATATAAATAGTAACATTTATATGCTCGTGCATCACACGACACTTATACAAGTGCACTCATAACAATCATGCAAAAACTCTTGGAATAAAAGGAATACATATTACCTCTCATTCTTTGATCTCATGCTAAATGTTTTTTGTAATCATATAGATTCCAAGAGATTAAACATCATAAACACAAGGGAATCTAATGATCACTGTAGGAATTAGAGATCATTAATTATAGACAACGGTTAAAAACCGTTGTCTATGAGCGCATATTTGCAAACTGCCAACCTACGACAATGGTTTTTAACCATTGTCACGCCGTTGTCGTAGAGGTCTACGACAACGGTTAAAAACCGTTGTCTATGAGCGAAAATTTTCAGACCCTACAACAACACCACCTACGACAAGAGTTTTTTTTTGCTACGACAAGGGTTTTTAACCCTTGTCTATGAGCTTTTTTCTTGTAGTGCACATAACCAATACACACATATTTGATGAAACAAAATGAGGAGAATGAAAAAGGGTAATTAATTAGTAGCAAGTAAAAGAGTGATGACTAGAAGGGTAAAGAAGAGATGGATGGAATAAAGGGAATTAGAAGAGCATGTGGCACATTGAAGGCATTGTACTCTAAAGAGGTACAAAACTTGGTCCCATAACTTGGTTTAGAGCATCACAAGGTACAACCAAGAACCTGAAAATTGGTTGGCTTCATCTGCTAATCCATCCCCACCACTGCATCACACTTGTACCTTTCCCCTTTGAAAGGACACTACCAACTATTTTCTCACTACATCTACAACCACATGAACTCAACCACGTTTCGATCTTTGATTGACCAATCCTACATTATTCAACAATTTATATCAATTTTCCTCAATATTAGACCAATCACTTGAGAGCAAAGAGTGGAAATTGGTGTTGATATATCACACAAAATCAGAGCCCACACCTATAGAATCATATGTCCCATATATACATGGCTCTCCTCTTTTTCTTTTCTTCTTTCAATTTTTATTTCTTTATTTACTATGTAGGGGGCCACCGCACTCACGAGACAAGTTTGATCCCTTTTTTTGTGACTTTAATTTGTGGATGAGTTCTTGATGAGACATATATGCACCCTCGTGCTTGATGTTAAGAGGTCTTGTTTCTTGGTGCCATCATTAAGAATTCTTTTCTTTAATTGACTGATATTATTTCAATAAATTTCTTGATACGTGTGGAAAGCCCTATAAGCCTGTATTTGTATATGGGACGAAGGGAATATGTACGGCCAGTAGTCGAATCGATAATTGTAATAACTAGCTAGGGTTTGATCAGGATCGACTAGCCCCTACTTACGTTCGATGAGGTAGCTAGGGCGACGAGGGGTAAAATAGGAAATAGGCATGGATTATTGAGGATTAATCATATATATACTTGAAATGTTCATGTAGAAAAGTTAATAATTAGCTAGGGTTTGACCAGGATCGACTGGCCCCTACTTACGTTCGATTGAGGTAGCTAGGGCGATGAGGGGTAAAATAGGAAATAGGCATGGATTATTGAGGAATCATATATATACTTGAAATGTTCATGTAGAAAAGTAAAAATGTGATGGGAATACTAGAATACAAGGCACATCATAATCTTTGATGTGAGCTTGTGGTGATCACACACTAGGTAGCTTCCCCACGTACACAAAAATAGAGATACCTCTTCTTACATTCCTCATCTTCTACATATACATACACAATTATATATAAAAGGGTTTCACTAACAAACAATGCCAATTGTGGTCCTTACCCATCCCTCTCTACCTTTCAAAATTCCCATCACCCCACCACCAAATATCTCTCTCTCTCTCTCTCTCTCTCATTCAACTCCATTGCTATTTCATGGCTGCTGCCAACATGGATAGATCAGTCGATCACAAGCTCACGAAGGAGAAGATGAAGAAAGACGCAGACTCCGACGACGAGGAGCTGGCGGGCGGCGGCCCGCCGGAGGATGACCGGAGGAAGAGGCTGGCCAGCACCATGAAGAAAGCCTCCGGCGGCGGCGGTGACAGCTCAATGAAGAGCTGCCAGGCTGAGAGGTGCTCCGCCGATCTGACCGACGCAAAGACGTACCACCGGCGGCACAAGGTGTGTGAGGTCCATGCCAAGGCTCAGGTGGTGGTGGTCGCCGGAATCCGGCAGAGGTTTTGCCAGCAATGCAGCAGGTTTGGCCATCCTTTTTTATATTTTCCAGAATTTTCATTTTCATCTTTTCTCTCCTATTATTTTATGATCTGATGACGTTGACTAGATTTGGTTTTGGTCATTGTTTCTCGTAATTGCCCCTATTTTGGTTCACTACTTTTGGATTTCTTGATTTTTAGTGTCATTCTTGGGACCATTTTGCCCTTATCTGACAATTTCTGGGTATTATATTAAGATTTTGTAATTTAATTGGGATTAGTAACCTAGTTGATGATTGGGGCAGTTGCTATATTTAGACATGTTACCACTATAATTTACTATATATAGTTATAGTTTTTATTGAGATCACACTTCCTTGATAAAATAGTAGTTAGTCTTTAATTTGTCTCTTAGGTTTTGGATTAATATCAATTTTCATTTATATGGTCGTCAAATTGTTCTTAAAAATTTTAGTTTTTCTTTTTCAAGATTACAACGGTGTTTATCTCATGAAAAAGTATTCGGGAAACAAAAAATAAAGAATACATACTATATATGTTTTAGATATCACTTGCTAACCTAGTTCATGACCAAAATCTCAAGATTTTCATAATTGAAGTTAAAACTAGTCTTACAACTACATCAAATTATAATTCCTTTTGTATCGGCTTCAAGATGCTATTAGCATAAAATTATCCATCACGAGTTGTGAGTTTCAACTAAATGTTTTTGCCTCATAAGTCATACATACCAAAAAATGTAGCTTTTCTTATATATTAGAACATTTCATTTACTATGATCATTTTATACACATATAATTAATTTTCTATTGTACGATGCAGGTTTCATGAGCTTTCGGAATTTGATGAAACAAAAAGAAGCTGTCGGAGGCGTTTAGCTGGGCACAACGAGCGGAGGAGGAAGAACCCTTCCGGCAACCCAAGCAACGGTCCGATGATGAAAGATATGGTGTGTGGGCAAGTTGATGATAGGGGACGGATTCAACTCACTGTTCAAGAAAATGCAAACTACAAACACTTCCACGTTCTATGATTAAAGCTCCCTCTCTTCTGTCATCGTCGTCGTCATCATCATAATATGGGCCATATATATTCTAAGTAAAAGTTAGTAAGTAGCATGCATCTACTTCATGATAATTATGCGAAAACTCGATCGAGTTTTTTGTAGCTTCAACTGATCTGTTGTGTGCATTAACTTTCAATTCGAGAATCTCATTATTGTATGTTGTCAATAATTAAGCTGCCTTTTTGGTGTGCTTGAATTTGCAATATTAGTTGCTTGTTTTCTTCTATCGATCTACATATAATATGACTGTACAAGATGCACATGACTACTAAAGTTGGGGTGCATTTTAGCTATATATATATGAGTATCGGGTCCAATAAATAATAAAGTAATTTTACTTTAATAATATAATTTTTTTGAGAAAGATCGAATCCACATATATTAACAAAAATGTTATTTTTTTGCAAACTCATCAAAAATAAAAGATGGGGATTGTCGAAATATTTCTAACTAATAAAATTAAAGAAGCTAAATTTTAACTAATAAGAATTCAATGAAATAAAATTCTGATCTAGCCAAGAAATAATTTCAAGAATAGTTCAGATGTTGATCACAGATGCAAGAATCTATCTTTTCCTAAGTTAAATTGGTTATAGTCGTTGGTACCACATAACGGCCTAATCTTTGCTTAAGGTTTGGTAATCAGGATACCATCTCTAGTTACTATCCTAATAATTAGTAAACAATCCTAAATACCATTTTAAAATTTAATTTACTAAATCATTGAGATTCAGATAGACTCAATTCTAGCCAATTTACTAATTGCATTGAGATTCAGATAGACTAAATTCTAGCCAACAAACACGCATGGAAGTTTATTTAGACTATATCATATCTCTTCAAAGCAGAGATTGTCAATCTTTATATAATCAACTATGCTCAGTGACACAAGAAGGAGAATAGTTTAACAATTACGGACTTGGTGTTCTAATTGGCGATATAATATCTTGGCAAATTGACAAAGAATCATATTTAAACAATAAACTAAAATAATACTAAATAGTACACGCAGAAGATATATGAATCATAGAAAAGAAAAGAACGAGGAAATTAAATTAGATCTCACAAACAAAATAAGAATCCAAGTCTTGATTACCTCTTGGATATAAAATAGAGCTTAGCCTCCATGAAATTGAGATTTCCAAATAAGAAATTATAAAATTCTAGGCGTAGAATGAAAGTTAACGAGGAAGGAGGAGGAGTTACAATCCTAATATATTTGTGTCCGATAACTACCCCAATATAGTATTTAGTGGATATTTAAAAAATGACAAAAACTTATATACCCCTGGACACATATGGGCACGGATCTAGGTGTTATATATATGTTATTCAGGTGTTATATATATACTCTATAGGTGTTATGTTTCTTGGTGTTATAAATATACCCTATATGTATCATATGTATATAAGAGTATTCATGTGATATATGAAGAGTATATATATGATACTTGTAAAGTATATATTTAATATATGATGATTAATTTGGGGGATACCATGCCCCTGGGGCACACAAGTGTCACTCTTAAAAAATAAGCTCTTATTCATATCTTCTTCTTTTGCAACCTAATATAATATTTAGTGCATTTTTTAAAAATAGCTTGTTATTCATATCATTTTCTTTTTGCAAATTTTCGGATGCAAATTCTCTTGTGCACTAGTTGTATATATGGATCCATACAACTGGACTCGAATCCGTGCACATTTGGTTTTCTTTGCTTAAGGTTTGGTAATCAAGATACCATCTCTAGTTACTACCCTACTTAGTAAACAATCCTAGATACACACTTAGAATTTAGTTTACTAATTGCACTAAACTTCAAATAGACCTAATTCTAGCCAACAAACACACATGTAGACTAGATCATATCTTTTCAAAGTATAGATCGAATTGAAAATCTTTATATAATCAACTATGGTCAGTGCCACAAGAGTCGGAACAATTAAACAATTAAGGATTTAACGTTTTAATTTACGATATAATATCTTGGCAAATTGACAAAGAATCATATTTGAACAATCAACCAACACGCAGAAGATATATGAATCACAGAAAAGAAAGAATGAGGAAAATAAATTAAATCTCACAAAAAAAATAAGAATCAAGCATTGACTACCTAGAAAATAGCTAGAGTTTAGCCCTCCATGAAATTGAAATTTCCAAATAAGAAATTCTAAAATTCTAGACGTAGAATGAAAGTTAATGAGGAAGGAGGAGGAGTTATAATCCTAATATATCTGTCTCCGATAACTACCCTAATATAATATTTAGTGGATATTTAAAAAAAATTCTTATTCATATTTTCTTCTTTTTGCAATTTCTCGGACACAAATTGTCTTGTGTACCAGTTGCATGGATCAGATCCATACAACTGGAACGATCCAACTCAAATCCACGCACATCTGGTTTTTTTCCTGCTTTAGGCGATTACCTTTACGTTTTATGGGTGTGACGTTTATATTATATAAGTGTGACCTTTATGTATAAATCTTTTGACCTTTATGTTCAGTAACTTAGGAAAAAATGAAGAAAAAAAATTCGCTTCAGGTTGAGAACTTTATGTTGTATTGTTGTGTATGTACAAATATTATGACCTTTATAATCCATAAGTAGGAAAAAAAAAAGAAAATTTTCAGAAATATTTGAACGCATTTTTAAGATAAACATACATTTATGTGATTTTACTCATACTTTTATGTGATATTAGTTGCACCTAATATATGACATAAATGTGTAACTAATATCACATAAAAGGTCATTATTTACAGATGTTGCTAAACTTCTTCCTTTTTTTTTTTTTTTTTAAAGTTAGAGTATATAAAGGTCATTACATTTGTACATAAAGGTCATACCCATACAATATAAAAGTAACATTCTGAAGCGAAAAAAAAATTAAAAGAAAAAGAGTTCGGATCCTTACCGCTGGTGCACAGGTGACCAACTCTTTTTCGGATGTTAAACGTGTCCACACTTAAAGTTGAGACTTTTGCAGTCTCATTGAAAATTGGTCTTTGAAAATGGACTTGAATGCTTAGGGATGTCCACGCCTTAAAGTTAAAATCGTCACAACATTTACAATCTTTGAGAACTTTACCAAATTTCTTCCAAATAAGTCCAAAATGTCTCAAACCCAAGTAATTCCTTATCTTACTCCACAAAACACAAATCTTCATCAAAATTAAGAATAAAATATTAATTGACATCTAAAATAAGAGAAAAACATAATAATCTATATGCACAAAATAGATGCCATCAATATATAAATATATATATATATATATATTTCTTGATTAAGTGTTAATTAGGGTTGTTTGGTTGTTTATGTGGCATGGTTTACTAGTATTAACTTGGTCGAAACTTGTAATGTTTTAATTGATCTTTGGCTTGGCATGTGTTTGATAAATGACATCTATATAAAGTATCAATGTCAACAATAATTGAAATATATTTATCACCAATTAAATATATTCTTATTTTAAGAAATCACTAGTACTCGTACCCGCACGATGTGCGATCTGTGATATAATGTTGGTAAATATTAATTATTGATAATATAGTATAAATAATTTTAGTATATAGAAGACATTATAATATTTAATAACTAAGACAATTTGAATTTGCCAAAGATAATTCAATTCACGATAATATATCAATATTATACACATTCAATTCACTAATTTATAATTAATACTAAAAATAAAAGTATCAATCATGATCTTCAAATCAAAATTGGAATTCTAACATGCAAAGTTTGTAAGTTTTTTTACAACTTCTTTATACACCACTGATTCTAGTTGAAACATTTTTTTTTATCATCTGTGTTACAAACTAATATCATAAGTCACTTAAATTAAATATACTAAAAAACTAAACAAAATTATGAATTAAAAATCAAATTCAATTACTTAAATTAAATACATGTGTGTGAATATGTATATATAGAAACAACAAACAATAAAATTAGAAATTTTATGTAGAAACTTAATGCAAGCACTGGTCAATTATATATTTTTAACCTTTTATTTTAAAATAAATTGAATTAGAAAAATATTTTTAATTAATATCGCTTAACATCGAAGATGTCAGATAATTATTTCATTATAAGTATCACGTAAATTAATTGATATAGACTGACATTGATCATTACAATTTAAGCTCAACACAAAATCGAAATGTAGTTGTAGTGATCATGATGATGACAATATAATTAGAAACTAAGCATATAATTTAAATAATTAGTTGAGCCATCTAAATTCAAAACGTGCACTATCATATAAAAATATACGAAGTCCTAAGTGTAAATTTGTAAAAGGTGAAAATTTTATTCGATTATGAGATATTTATAATTTTAAAAATATTTAGGATGACATATTTTTCAGACTAAATACATATTATATATATACATATATGTATATACACACATCTTTAATAGTGTTATATTTATTTGTTAATATGATATAAATTATCCCCATGCAAATTAATATTTATTATTGAAATTACTATATGGATATCTATTGTTGGTATTTAAGAAATTATTCAATAAAAATTAATTTAATTAAGATCAATAAAATGAGAATAAACTAATACAATATTTATATTATTATATCTAATGAATTAAAAGTAAAAATATAAAATAAAAAAATTGTTGACGGGACACTTACAAATATTAATTTAAAAAATACTGAGGATGACATAAAATTTCACACTAAATACATATTATATATATATGTATATACACGTATCTTTAATAGTGTTACACTTATTTATTAATTATATTTATATTAAATATAATATCAATTATCCCTCAAAAAATTAATATTTATTATTGAAATGATTGTTTGGACAATATCTGTTGTTGGTATTTAAGAAATTATTAAAATAATAATAAACTAATAAAATATTTATATTATAAATTGAATGGATTATATAATAAAAAATACAAAATAAAAAAAGATTGTTTAAGTGACACTTTTTGTTGGAAAAAGGTATTTTTATAAATATTTCCAACTTTTCATCTACTATTATAGTATAGAAATATATAGATATATTTATCTAATTATTTTTTCTTTTGAATTTCAAGACAATAAATATAAAATTAAATGTCTTAAATATTAATACTTATTTATACTTTGGTTAATAAATATAAAATGAAAGTTATTAATGACTTCTTAAAATGGAAATATTTAATAAATGAGACATTTATTACAGTTATTTTGGCATAATATTCTGCTTATATATATATATAGATTAATAAATTTCATTTTGCATTTATTAATAAAGAATAAATAAACATTTATTTAAGAAATCTTATTTATGACATTTAATATTGTATTTTTTTGTATAGAAACTTTAAAAAATAATAAATAAGATAAAATAAGGGATGATATATCTATCATCTTTCATCATTTTTTGAAGTACATAATAATTTTAGTTATTATAAAGTAATTTTAAATATATAATATATTTTTAATGATCTTAAATGTAATATTCATATTAAATATAACAAACTAAAAAATGGATCGAAATGTATGTTTGAGGGTTTCAATAATTTTTTTTAAACGTTCTTATGATAAAATATAAGTGTTAATTTGTAGTAAATTGATATTAAGTGTAGAAACAAAAAAAAAAAAATACAAATGAAATGTATTATAGTTGTACTGAATAGTTTACATATATAAAACAAAACCAATTAACATTTATAAAATATTAGATAAAAATGTCATTGCAAATTAAACAACTTCTTTATTTAAAATGTACACATGTTTAGTTCATCCTTTTTATTTGATACTATTTATTGTTGTTGTTTTTTTCTTTTGATTTTTTTGCATATTCATATTTTTCAATTGAAGTTTCCTGATGTGGTTGGTTAGGGGTGATTTTTTGATTTCTTAAAAATCATACATGATATATTAATTTAGGAATATCAGTATTATTTATAATTTTTTTTATTGAAAATGTTAAATTAAATCCAATTTTGAATTAATTTATTTCAATAGATAGGAAGAGAGATTTTTATTATTCGGTAAGCTAATATAACTTTTTGTTGAATTTAGAATAAATGAGTTATATATAACATTAAACAAAATTTCATTACATTAAAAGTTAATATATAGATATATTATAATTTTTGAATATTAGATAACATACTTGTGCAACAGACCACTACTCTAATACATTACTAGTTGATTACAAAGTCATTATCAAGTATCAACTACTTGATTGTTTTATATTCCGTGCAAATTAACCAAAGTCCTAAATTAAATAGTATATGCAATAATTTTATACAAATCAAATAACCAAATATAGCATTCTTATGTCTGAAACATGGATAGAAAGTGAGGGTCGCGCTCGTGTATGTGGGGATTAGATCCACTGTTATATTTGATGTCACATCTCATATTTCATTATATTTAATACATGTTCTATATTAAATAATGATGCAATTTAATACACATGGTGTGTAATGATTGATATAAAATAGACGGATGTAATACAAAATATAATAAAACATCTCATATACTATGTGTATGGCAACATGGAAATCACAAACTAAAATTTCAATCTATCTATCTTTCGAATTTATTTTTGGTCAAATTTGCAGATATCAATCCATAATACATACAATATATAAAAGAGTAACCTCATAACAGTTCGTACCACTATATTTCACCCCATATCAACACGTACCAACTTATTTCACCCCGTATTAGTACATACCACCATAGTACACATCTGTACCATAATGAATGTGATTCATACCATCATATTACACATTCATATCAATATTAACGTAACTTGTATCACCATAATACACCTCACATACCAGCAATAATGTAGTGGAACCATTATATCACACCCGAAATATTAGGAGGGTATAGTTGGGCGGAAATCATTTCTTGACTAAATAAAAAAGATAATTAGTAACTTAGACAAAAAAATATATTTGTAAGTAAAAGATGTTAAAAATGAAAATCCATTACTTTGACACTTTTCTAGCGATCTTATCTAATTTAGGAGAAAAAAAAAGGTTAAAACCGTAATAAATAATTACAAAAGCTCATGTGAGACGGTCTCACCGATTTTTTTTTATGAGACGAATCCTTATTATCCATGAATTGAATACATATCCACAAATTTTCATACAAATTGCTAAGTGTGGATTATGAATTAACCCGTCTCACGAAAAAAATCCCGTCTCACATGACACCTGTCTCACACGACACCTGTTCATACATAACTATATTTCATGAAAAGAAAGACTAGTCAATCTATTTAAGTTTAAATTATTAAATTAAAGTGTTAATGAGGAAAGGACGGTGGTAGATTTTGGCCATGGACGATCTATAAGAAGATGTTGGTGACGTGATGACGTCATTTCTTGTCAACGAAATTGCAGCAACAGCAAAGGATTCTTGGATCAGCTATCTCGCACTCGCAGGCTCTCTTGGTAATTCTTCTAATCCTTTTTCTGTCTCAATTTATGCTGTTATGACCCCCAGGATTTTCCGGTAAAATTAATTCCAACATGCATTTTCTTAGTAATTGGATAATTACCTGTGATTTCTGGTGAAATCAAAGCTGTTGGTTGATGGGCTGCGATTTTTGATTTATCTGCAATCGCTAATTGTTGAATTGTGTTTGGATTATACCTTGAAGCTACTGTTTGAATTCTTTCGTTGGAGTAGCTTATTTGCTGAAATATTTGTGTTTAGGGTTTCGATTAATGTAATTGAATGAAGGTGAAATTCCTAGGTATTGGTTGCAAACATAGTGTTTTCACAACTGGTGGATCGCACAGGATGACCCGAGTAGAAGTTGTATGTCATATTTTTTTTGGAAATAATACACTGAATGCATTGCAAATGGAAATTCCTTCTTCTATCTTTTTCTTTGCGATATAACCATACAAGAATTAAGAAATGGAACCACACGAAGGATGGGACCATCTTTCGGCAAAGAAATATAATTATGAATACTATTATAAGATACATGAGAGTAGAATGAGCACTCTTTAAGATAAATGTCAGAGCCTCTGGTGATTTTGGTACTTAATTAAGATGTCAATGGTATTGAGGCTCAGGTGAAGGAAAACCAATAATGAAAGTTGTGTTCTTGGAGAAGTAAAACCAATGATGAGTAGAGATAATATTCTTTCAAGTTAATATATTTTAGACAAATACTGGAGAGACTCTGATAAAGCTATTATCCTTGCTCATCCAGTTTTTCTGGCTTCTATCAGACGCTAAAATGATTTATCAACTTCAATATTCACATGATAATATCTTTGTCACTAACCTAGACATCAAAGAAAAATACATGCCTGCAGCTATGAAACCTCACTAGCATAAACCTCTTTAATGCATTAATGCTCGAGAAAAATTATTACTTTCCTATACGCCTACAAAGAATCTTCATCCCGGTCATCTGTCAATTTGTTTAGGAAAGGGATTCATATCATGATAATTATAGCATTCCCTTAATAGCAAGAAGATCCAATTCAGATCAAGGATGATTCGATCAAAGTGGAAAATCAATAAAACACATAAGACATGAAAATTGAAATGGTGCAATATTTTCTACCATATATTCCTTGGTGTTACCATGTTTTGTCATCTTTCTCATATTTTGATCCTTCCTTATTCTTTAGGTGGAGAGTGTTAGTTACACCAGGCATAGAAAACCCCTCGTCACTGCTGATGTGAAGTTTCTTATGCTCAGCAGTGAACACAGGGTAGGAAGAGACCAAAAGATAGGAATACCTTGATTGAGATTAAATAGGAGAAGAATTTTTAAATTTTTTGGTCTTCAAAACTCTAGCATGCCTTGTTGATAATCAAAAAATGTATCTAAAGGGCAGTGTTAACAATTGATGAATGTATTAAAAGGAGGAACTTCATATTTTCCAGGGTATACTGATTTTATTATTGTCTCAGTTTAACTGTTCATCGAATTTTGCTAAGAACAAGCATGGATCAGAAAAAGAATGTGTACATCTGGGACATGGATGAGACTCTTATATTGCTTAAGTCTTTACTAAATGGGACATATGCTGGAGCTTTTAATGGTCTAAAGGACGTGGAAAGTGGCATCAAGATTGGCAAACTTTGGGAGAATCATATTCTTCAAGTGTGTGACACACATTTCTTTTACGAACAAGTGAGTATTTTATTTTCTTATGTTTCATCCTTTTTTTTTTTTCACTCCCCCTCCTTTTCTCGTCTCAAGTTTTCTGCATTGATATGCTTGCTAGTTTTAGCTGACACATGTGATTGTTTAGATTGAAAGTTTCAATCAACCATATCTTGATTGCTTGAACCAATATGATGATGGTGTAGACGTCTCTGAATACAACTTTAGTCAGGATGGTTTTGGTCCTCCACTTGATGCTCTTAACAAACGTAAATTGGCATACCGCCACCGGGTTATAGCTCAGAAGTATCAGAAGGTACATTATCTTTATCCTTATCTAGGTATTGTCATCAGTCATTTCTGATTCAGTGAATCATGTATCCTCTGCTCGGACCATGGATTAGTTTACAACCATGTATATGAACTGGATTTTACATTATGGACATTATCCTTGGTATAGTATAATTGTTATAATCTTATATACCAACTAGACTTTATGAACATAATGTTGCTAATTGAACTCAAACATGAAATAGTTTATTGGAATCTAAGTTTCTTTTTATTGTTTCAAGAAGAGTATTGTTTGTTACATTGTTTCAGTTGACAATTTAGTGCATGAAGAATAAATTGAAAAAAATAAAAAGAACTTCCTACAATTTTAAATAATCAGTATAAGATGTTACTTAATGACCTGTAAAGCAACATAATTATAAAGGAGAATGCTAACCTGGAACAATATAATTAGGTTAGGAATAGCATCAGAGCAAACCTCAATGCACTTTGGCATGCACATCAGATTCAACGTCATACCTTCACAACTGCAAAGTGTGCCTTAAATGCAATGTGAATCATTAATGTTCTTATGTATACGAACAACTTAATTGTATTTTTAACTTATCCAATAAGAATATGTCTAATGTGTGTTGGGACATCATCAGAGACCACTTAAACTTGATTATACATGCTCCATAGCTCATTATTTACATTCTCTCTTTCACTGCAACTATTATTTAAATATATATGTGTGTGTGTGTGTGTGTGTGTGAGTGTGTTTCTCTAAGATTACCTTTGAAATCCCATGACCTTTCACAAAATATTTTGTTCTTTACTATAGTAGCCCTCTGTTCCACTTTTGCTTCTAGCAAAAGATGTAATTATAGGGCTTCTTTCTCATTACATATTTAGACTAAATTGTAACTACTAAGAAATTACCTTTGCAAGTCCTACATTTACTAATCTTGTGAGTCTGTTCCTCCTATTTATCGGCCTGAAATTTATTTGTTGTCTGGCCTTGTGAGTCATATGTGCTACAACCAATCTGTAGCTTCTGAATTTATCGTTCATCAACTAATATAAGAAAGGGTTTAGCTTAAGTAGTGACCTGTATAGCTATTGCAGAAACTGAAGTTCACATACCAATAACAAGAAAAGTGCTTATATTAATTAGTGGTGAACAATAATTTTTTGCTACTGCCTGACCACCTCATTGTCCATCTACCAACATCCACCCCCGCCCTCCACCCCCGACCCCCCACCTAAAAGAGAAAGGTCGAAAAAGAGAGAGAAAGAGAGAGTGAAAGTAAAACGAAAAGGGAGCATATTGTTGGTTTGTAGCATGGCATTTTGACAGGCTGAAGATTGTTAAAAGATAAAGCATATATTCTCCTTTGCTGATTATATTTCCAAACCCTCAGACTATTTACACAAGGTTTATCTAGTAATGTTGATAGACTATGATCAAAATTTTATAGGTAGAAGAGAGATTATGATATGTAATTCGATATATCTTAGTGATAGTACCTTTGGTTTTGCAGGGGTTGCACAATATTCTGAATCAAGATCTGATGAATATGTGGGATAATCTCTATAAGTTGACAGACACTTACACAGAAAGATGGCTGTCTTCAGGTAAACTGTTATGTCTGTTTGATAATTCATCACCATTGAAGTCCTTGAATGGAGACAACTGTTTCAGTATAGTAAATTAAGAAACTATAAAGATCTTAGATGCTTAAAAAACTTGATAGAGAGACACAGATACTAATCTGAAACAGGGTGGTCTAAGGTGTTCTTAATTTTTTTACTTAATTTGTAGAAAGCTGAGCATGGGACAATGACTGCTGTGGGTGGGGATGGTCGTTGGGGAGTGCGAAGAGTTTATGGATGATATGTTTGAATATTAAATTGTTTGACTGTCTCATAGAAGGTTTACAGATGAAACTTATTGGCAATATAACAATAAAATCAGCTAACGATTCTTAATTAAGCAAATTAGACAAGCTTTTTGAGTTGGTTGACTGATTTTTTTTTTAGTCTTGTTTTCTTTGCTTTTTGATCCTAAATATAATGATTTATATCATTTTTGTGCATTGTGTTGATATGCAACGTTTAAATGATTATGCATTGTATTTGATCCTAAATATTATGATTATATCATTTGTCATTGTGTTGATATGCAATGCTTAAATAATTATGCCATATTGCCGACTTTCTAAAGTAACTTTGTTACTTCTTTCTTAGTTCTATATGTTTCCTTTCACCCTCAAGAAATTAATGATAACCTTTATTTCGCAAAACTTTAGCTCAATTAGTAATAATATAACAGCATACTTTCTAAATTATTTTTCTTTGGTACAGCTAGAGCCTGCTTGGAGCAATGTGCAGGTCAGAAAATAGATATGGAGCCCTCTATACACCCAGATAATGCTAGAGATCCCGAATTTGAGCATGTTAATGTCTTAGTTACATCTGGACCTCTTGTACCCAGCTTGGTCAAGTGCCTATTCTTTCGTCTCGATAACATGTTTACTTGCGATAATGGTATGTAATTCTTCCATTCTTACCCTTTTTCCTAGGAAATGCTATGTGATGTCTCCTGTAAATGATATCCTTATCTTTCAAGCTGAACATTTGTTTAAAATTTTAAGATATCAAGTTTGATTTTAACAAGTTTTTCAGCTACTTTCCAGCCTACATGTGTTATACAATGTTTAATAGTAAAAAGCTTATACATATACAATGGACACACACACACATGAACCATATTCTGGTCTACCAACGAAGGGTTCTCCAACTGAGAGGTTTTTTATTAATCAATGGTCACACAAGAATCTTACTGGCACCAGGCATTGTATGCTTGCTATATGATCAGGTTCATTCTCATAGAATCACATGCTCGAAAATCTCTAACCTTCTCGCTGGTCCAGAGTCCATCTGAATTGCTATTCTATTCTTCTTGACAATCGCAGTGACTAGTTTTTAGAATGTGAATCATTAGTTTCAAGTCTCTACTAAAAGAAGGAAGTTTTGCAGTGTACAGCTCGTTGGAAGTGGGAAAGCGGCAATGCTTCATGTGGATAAAGGAGCGTTTCGCAGGGCCAAATTTCAAATTCTGTGCTATTGGAGATGGTTGGGAAGAATGTGAAGCTGCTCAGTTTATGAGATGGCCCTTTGTCCAAATCGATCCACAGCCAAGCAGTCTCCATAGGTTTCCAGGTCTGAGTACTCAAGATTTACGTCACTATTTTTCGATTGTCTATGGAGATGATGAAGATACTCAAAAACCCCAGTCTTCTTAATACTAAAGATATTTAAACCTGTTTAAAAGGTTGTCCCAAAATACAATTGCTACAAAATTAGTTTGAAAAATGTAGTGATGACTCCTTGATCACAATTACTGCACACAACTTTATCTAAATATTTTCTATGCAATGTGCATGCCACTTCTTATCAACCATAACAACATATGTACACTTTTTGAAATGCCTAACAAAAAAGATAATAAAAATTATCATATCAATATCATGTTTTAAATCAAGATTGTGAATGGTGGTTAATTTGCAGTCCTCATCCTTTATTTGAAAATCAGTTGTAAAGAGTATGCAATTTTGATTGTTAATTAGAAGTGTTTTTAGAAATACATAATTTTAACAGTGATACACAAACGAAACACAACTAAGTAATTCGAGGCTGTAAATACAAGTAGATGAAAGAGGTGATCAGTTAAAATTTAAGATTAAAGAAGCACAAAGGGTGCACAAAGTATGTATGCAAGAACATATATGATCATCTATCCCACTTTTTCATATTCATTCATGTTGTAATTTTGACAACAATTATACTATGCACACAAATTGGGATAATTAGGTTTTGCTTTTTACAAAATAACATACGTGCGTGTGAATTGCAAAATGATTTAGTTACGAGTACATGACAAATTATCAAAAAGTCCATGTTATATTGTTAACTTCTTCGATTTTTAAAATTTCTTTAATTATGTCAATGAAATTTTGTAGTTTTAAATTTTCATTTTTTTTTTCTGATTTAAGTTTAGAAAACTATTTGGAAGACATTTTCTTTGTAAAGTAAATAATAAATCGGATGTGTGTATATATATGTGTGTGTGTGTATATATAGAGTATAGCAAGAATAATAAATTTAATTGGCTATGATAAACTCATTTGACTATTTTAAAAACAGATCATACTTCTCGGAGAAACAGATCATACAGTTTTAACTTTTTAATACAATATCAATATATAAATTGAATTATGAGCAATCCTACCAATTATTCATCTTTAATATTAATCTATTCAAGAACTTTTTTTACTCTTAACTACAACAAAATTTATTTATTGCCTTCTGGTCATTATAGGAGTGATTGTGTCGCATCAGCTTGTCTTCCCAGCAAGCTACGAGTGAGTTAGGCGGATGTAGTCGAACGAGTCGAATAATAGCGTCATGGTTGCGCTCTCTTTTATGCACACTACGAAGCGCCATGACACCTATACATCTATACAAAACATATCGCCTATTACCCTATTCAACGTGAACATATTAATATGGATCCACCACTAATGTTAGATGTCAAACATATCTATTAATTTCACTTTCCATATAATTAATGGACATAATCATTGCACATCATTAATAGAAATATTAAGACTTACCCACTCGGCATTTTAACATTTTCTACCAAACATAATCCACATTAGTTACATAATGATAGTTTCAAATTTATAGTTTAAATTATATAACTATTTCATCAGAAAATACAAAAAGGGACGCTATTTTCTGTTTGTTATCCCAAAAAAATAACATTGATACTATTATAGCAGTTCAATAACTTCAAAATCCCAATATATAATAATTCAATAGTGTAGATGACTTGATGAAATTCAACCCAATAAACCCCTTCTTCCATTCGAATTTGCAGCAGCCCTTGTTTTTCTAAGTGTTTATAACTTGTACGACACAGAACATAATGTTCATTGGCTCATAAAATAACCACAAAAGGAGCATAATCATCAAACTCTTAGTGCAAGATGAAAATGCAGGGAGAATGGGTGATTATTCTACTTCTAAGTATATTCTGGAAAATTTTGCGATTCCATCAAGTTGACCGATGTGATAGTGAAATGTAAGCAAAAGCCCGTTGCATCTACAAACGAGACAGAAAGCTCGTTGCAACAGATTGTATGGAAGTCTGTCGAGTTTGTTATCTTATCAGGGAGAGAACTGCTCAGTCTTTACGCAGCCTGAGTTAGAGGCTCAGTGCCACTGACTGCTTCAACCCTGTTAAAAAGAATGTGAAAAACTCTAATAAGGGCAACTAAAAGATGCATAAACTAAAATCAGTAGACAAATTCAGCTCAGACAAGAGAACCTTTGCACTAATATTAGTTTTCAATCCTTCAGAGTGCACTGAAGATATAGGTCTGGAACTTTATTGAGGATATACGTTACATACAGGAGTCAGGAACAGGAAGGTAGATAGATGAGAGGGGAACATAATGAAATTGAAACACACACACACATAGAAATATAGAAGACGAATATGATGAAAGAAGTCGAAGGTTGCATAGTGGTGGTGAAGGAAGATGAAAAGAAACTAGAGGAAAGACGAGGGAAGATGGGGAACAGAGAGGAGAAGTGATGTAAGAACATTGACATATCAGTAATTACTAATTAGTGACAAGTAATGATAAAATTATAGATCAGCGTCTTGCACCAAACCAAACCTAACCAAAGACTGATTAACTACTCTTATCCGAGTTTCATAGTATGTTGATAAGATAACAAAGACTACAAATGTAAAAAGTCTACCTTTTAAGTCCTTCTCCAACTTCTACTCTGAGAAAGTTTCCGATTTTCACAGTGGATCCTACTTCCTTGGACAAATTATCCAACAGTGTCTGCAAGAGCGACATAACATATCAATGACAAACACTCTTTAATGAAGGGGAGAACTTATTACTGAGACATCTCAACCCAAAAAAGATGTCCTACACAAGCATGCTGTGTAAACCAAATAGATTGAGGTGTGGAAAATTAGCATCTAACAAATGACTAACTGATACCTTTATGTTTACGGAGTCATTCACAATAAACTTTTGCTCCATGAGAACTACTTCTTCGTAATACTTTCTTAGGCGGCCCTCAACCATCTTATCTATAGCCATCTGAGACTTCCCTGTACTTTCTGCCTGAATAAGATAACAAGAAAAGGCAAAAGTTTTTAGTTTTCTATCAAAATTGAATATTCTCATTGAAGAAAATTAGATATATGTGCTCCATGATTTGGAAGGGAAGACAATAAGAACCACTATTCTCAAACATGAACTATCAGAAAATTTACATATACATTGCTCCATATCATCTACACACTAAATCCATTTTTGACAGCGAGGAGTTTATAAAATATTAACATTTATGAGTCCACTTTCAATGACTCTTGATTATCTTAAACACAAATTAACCAATCTTTTAAGACTATATTACTTGTAGTTATGAAGTATGAATGAAGGAATATAGCATGGATAATCCCTTCATTCATAAAGGACTCTCTTTATCACATAATTTTTTTACCTACGTTGTAAAACAAGGATAATTGTTATAAGAGTAAGAGTCCAGTGAAATGCTCTCTCAAAATTATCAAGGTTGATAACCCAAAAATTGAGAGAAATGAAAATCTTATAGAACCATAAGATCAGTGAAGCAGCAGCCTACTTCCTAAGAAGATAGTAATGGCGACCATAAACCTCGTGCTACAAGCAATGAACATTTTCTTTTTTCACAAAATGTATTGTCTTATATTGTCGATTGGACTTCCAATTGTTCCTTGTCAATTTCATTCTATACCAAAAGACAGGCTGTTTGCTCCTCTTCTTTTTTATCTCACACCAAAACTCAGCAGAGAGATGAGATAATAATTTAAAGATTCAGTGCAGGGCTGGAAGAAGTTCATCAGGAAAGTAGTTGAACTTGTTCAGTTCCATAGACACATAAATAGACTTCTGTTACTTTTTCTACCTGATCAAATCAGGGTGGTTAAGGAAGTATAACATTTGGTTCATTGTATTTTCTTTTCTTATTTCTTCTTTTCTATATCATATAAGATTCCAGAGATGCATATGTGAAATTTTATGGTTTCGAGAGCTCTCAGCATACAGCAAAATAACCAAAAAGTACCTGAGACCTAAGAATTTCACGCTCATTGCCTAGTGCATCAGAAGTAACATCTTCCTTTGTCAGGAACAATGGTCTTGCAGCTACTATATGCATTGCCAATTCTGATCCAACACGCTGGACAGCATCTAAGGAAGCATCCTTACCCTCTACCTCAAGTGATAGAATTCCAGAAATACGTCCTATACCTGAAAATTCATTCAAATATTCAATGCTAGAAGTTAAAACTGTTTCATAATAATCAGTTCAGAAATTTGAAAAGGTATGTGTACCAGGTGTATGAGGAGGTGTGTAGGAATTTTTGATAAAATCATCGTAAGAAAATTGAAGTCTTGATACCTGGTTGGGGACTCGTATGGAGATACGTAGACAATACACCATGTGAGGGGGCAGATACAGCAAAACCCCCTCCCAGTTTGACATTCTCCCCCATCATTGCAGCCACTTCTGTAATTGCATTTTGAACAGTTCTCTCTCCAGTTATTTTAGGATGGTCAAAATTAATCTTCAGATCCTGTAGAAGTGAAAATGTAACAGGATCCAAGAATTTTATTCCATTCTCTGAGGAGGAATAAAATAAATAAAATGACTAGCCAAAAAAAAAAAAAGAGTTTACATGTTCAAGAGATTAGTGTAACCTAAAATAGCTTGGAAATCAGAAACGTCAAGGACAATGAAAGACAAAAAGTTAAGATAGTAAGGGAAATTGAAAAAAACAAAGATACAATATTAACTAGATTAAAAAATAAGAGCTTTTGTTCAGACATTAATAAGAAAAGCCACTCACCTCCAGGCACTCGGGACTGACCGGAATAGCTCCTGAAGCCTGCGTAGAAGCTTCAAGCAATAAAGCAGACTTTGCCAAAGATAAGGCCTAGAAATATGACAGTTTGAACAAAAAAGGCATATCAAGATAAAGTATTGAAACAAGTCACATGAAGCTCAAGACATACTACAAGATCTAGATATATTCAATAGGAAATAATTGAAAGTACAGGGGAAGAGCCAGATTTTATACTGACCAAATACTGGAAAATATCATTCCTGGCAACAAAGTCTGTTTCACAGTTGAGTTCAACAACAACAGCTTTCTTTTCATTCTGAGCCAATGCAAGCAAACCCTCAGCAGCAGTTCGAGAAGACTTCTTTGATGCAAGAACAACTCCTCTCTTTCTCAACTCCTTCTGTGCAGCATCTGTAGTAATATATCTCAGCTTCTAGTTATGAAAAGGATGCATGCTTAACTTAGATGGAAATTTATAAGGCTCACCAATATCCCAGTTGCAAGCCACGAGAGATGACTTCACCTCCTTGATTGGAGCACTAGTTCTCTCCCTTAGCTGTTTTATAAGATTCACTTGTTCAGATGCAGGTACTTCAGATGAGAAATATCGTGTTAAGTGTATCCCAAAGTCATTGGTTGATTTGGAATACTTTGAGATACCCGCAGCATTTTTTTCTGAAAATGTTGTGAACAAGATTCCCTTGTGCACTGTAGTAGTAGAATAAGCATGGCTGTGACTCAACGGAGCACCCAGCCTTCTATATAGAATTCCAATGGGACGCATCATACCACGTGTAAGACCCATCTCAATAACAAAGCGTAAACCTGGCAACAGCACAAGATTATAACTTTCACCCTACAATGATTGATGATTGATGTAAAACATTAAGAAGTCTTTAAAACCCCATAAAGCACTGATGAAACGTATGGGGAACAGACTCAAGATTTTAGAAAAGATAGGGCTCGCAGCAGCTCCATTCCCGCAAATTAAATAGATTCCTATTGTAAAAGAACAGGTTTGAATTTAATAAATGCAAAAGAGAAAAATAACCCAACACTCAACTACACGCTAATCATGTCTCCGGAACTGGAACAATTAAGGAACTTCGTGTTCCTTCCCTAAACATAATCCAATTTTTCCCCTTTCATATATAAAGGCAGTTGCATTGTCAGATAGGTTTTTGATACATGGGGCTAAAAAATGCAGCAGAAACTACCATTCAAAACATAAATCTTTCCACTGCAGCTACTCAACTCACTTTCCGTTGTGACTAGAGTACTAACAATTTTAAGCTGCGAAAAATAGCCAAGTAACTACAATGTACTCCAATGCAGACATTCCACAACAAATGAAACGCAAGATTTCATATCACAGCTTTACCGATCAAATGCATCGAATTCCAGACAAGATACGTCACCATAATGTATTAACCAAGATCACGGATAGAGATTCACCCAAAAATACTATGAAATGACTTCAACGAATGAGCTGATTTGTTCTGACAAGAATTAAAATCAATTTAAGCGAGAAATTCACCTGGCTCGCTCGCTGGCCGTAGATGTCGACCACCTTTCTCCGGTGCCGTAGACCACCAAAAATGGCAGATTCAGGGGGGAAATGGTTTTCGAGTACGGAGCAGTGAAGGGAAGGGTTTAAGGATTAAGGAAAGTTAAGGATGTGTTTGGTTTCATACTTTAATATTCACACAACTCTAATATTAGAGGGTGTTTGGCTTGCTTATAAATGTCAAAGTGTTTATAAGCTTCTTGAAAATGTTGGGTTAAATTTCGATAATAAGATCTTTTTTATAAGCTTTGGAAATCCTAACTTATTTTTTAAATAATAGCTTATTTTTCAAACATCTTCAAATTTGACCATTAAAATTACACAAATGTCACTATTAACAACTTATAAGCTTCATCATCTTATTTATCCAAACACTTCCGCAATTTATTTTAAGCTTAAGTTAAACATCTTTTAAACTCTAAAAACATCTTATAAGATGTAAGAGTTTATAAATTTTGAAAATAAGCTTAGACTGGGTTTAATTTTGAAAATGGAGCGGAATGAACCATAAAGATGTTGAGAAATGAGCTCATACAATTTTCAAAGCAAGTGGTAGTAAATTTTATGTTTATTTGTATTTTATGAAGTAATGTGTAAACATCCAAATTGAGAACTGAAATTAGACGAAAAATGAACAGAATGAGCCAGAAAGATGTTGAGAAAGTTTTCAAAGCAAGTGGTAGTAAGTTTCATGTTTAATTGTATTTAATGAAGTAATGGGTAAACATCCAAAGTGAGAACTGAAATTAGACGAAAAATGAACAGAATGAGCCAGAAAGATGTTGAGAAATAAGCTCATACAATTTTTGAAGCAAACAAGTTTCATGATTTAAGTGTATTTAATGAAGTAATGTGTAAACATTCAAAGTGGGAACTGAAATTATCTCATGATTTAACAATTTCAGTCCTGAAAATGAGGAGGGGGATGAAGAAAGTGGTGGAAGTTCAAAAATAACAAAAACTAGTGAAGATTGTGAATATTCTATTCCCTCAAATCCAGAAACTCCAATTAGTGGATGCTAAACTATTGCTCGTCCTAGAGGTAGCTAAACTTCTGATGGGCAAAATTATGATAACTTGTATCATCATGCACAATATGATAGTAGAGGATAAATGAGACATATATCAAAACTATTATGATCCCACCGAGTTTTATTATGGATAAGCCTATAAACCGACAAGAAAGAAGAAATGAAGTACAAGTAGATGATGATGATCAACATTTGCAATACTTTATCGAACGCATTGCAAACTTGTCACTTATATGCATACTAGAGAACAACTTCGCAATAGAGAAGCTCATAACACTCTTAAAAATGACTTGATTAAGCATAATATGCCAAAAATTCGATAATGATAATTGATTATGTTATTTGTATCCTTTATGTTTGTAATTTAATATGTCATGCATCTTTTTTTATTTTTCGTATTCCCACTACTGTAATCTTAAGATTTATTATTTAAATAGCCCCGTAATTTGGGAATCGCACGTGATGTCTTGGATTTCTGGCTTTTCTAATAGAATTGCTGATGTGACTTTTAAATTTTAATATAATTTATTTATTTTTGAATAAAAATATCAAAAAAGTTCAAAAATTAGAGGAAAAAAAATCCAAAAAAAAAAAATCATCCCTACCAACGCCACCGGCTCGATGGCCGGTGGGCGGCGGGGGAGGAATATCCTCCAATTGTGGAAATCTAAGCCAATATGTTGTGTATTGAGAAAACATTTATTAGAATAGAAGACATTACTATAAAAGTTAAATGACTGAATTTCACAATTTTGAGGTCAAATATAATGAGATATCATTAATTATGGCTTCAACTGCCTTCAACACATTACAAAATGTAATTTAATTGACAATGCTACAGAAAACTTGTACAGAAGAATATATAAGTTGAGGTAGGCAAGGAGGATCGGATCACACAGTACATATTTTAGTTCAAGGGTACTTGAACGACGAACATGTAATCATCCCTCCACTCCACCACACCACACACAGTGAGTGATCATTCATATCATCTCATATGAAAGGCGGCTGCACCAGAAGCTGTTGCTGCTGTGGGACAAAATCTTCGCTTCTCTTTCCGATAATCGACACGCAGTTTTGGAGACTTGGCTTTCGTAATCTCCTTTGAAGACCTGTTGTGTTTGTTCAGATTAATGGTATTCTAGGGAGTAGTGTGATTGCTGTTTGAAGCATGTACACTATATATACTTACTTCTGTGGCAAGAAGGGATGATCGAATTTGGGCAACGGTCTTGCATGAGGGACTAACGTCCCTCTCAACTGTTTCAATGCCTTCTCCTCCTCCATCTGCAAAAAACCACACGATCAAAAACGGTTCTTCAATGTAAAATGGACTCTAAATTAAGGCTCCTCTAATTTGATTGTGTTTGTTTTATGTGCTTTACCATCTTTGCAGCTTCTGATTCCTCTCTGTATCTCTTGTAAACCATTTCTTTCTCCTTGATCTGGGAAACAACAAGAAGTTTGAATAAACGAAGAAGAAAATATGCATATGATGTGGTTACTAATCATCACGAAAGATGTTAACCAACCTTCTTATCGAATTCTGCTCTATCAACAGCCCGGTTAATGACATGTAGATTGAATTCCTGAACTTCCGTCAGGGGCTTTCTCTCCTTCTCAGGAACTGGAATAGGATCCCTAAACGTAACCAGAAAATATAACATAAATAATTGCTAACTGGGAACTGAGAAAATGATAAATAAACACATTAAATTTCAAAATATTCGTACTCTTTCAAAATGGGCTGAGCTTTAAATTTCCTCATCTCAGCTTCTTCCATCTCCTTTCTCCTCCTTTCTTCCATTTCTCTCCTCATCTCCTCTTCATGCCTCACCAAACTTTCCAATTGAAAAGGTTCTGGTTTTGTGCATGGCTTTGGCTCCGGCCTTGGCGGAATCTGCATATGAGAGAGGGTAAAAATTAAATACATCACAATTCGAAGTAGTTTTCTACCTATGAAACATTCAAGTAAAGCAGATATATACCACAGGATAATCAGTTGTGTAAGGATATGGATGAGCTCTTGGAATCCTAGCCCTCTCTTCTTCCAACTGTTTCTGCATGAGATCTTCGGCCAGCCTTCTCTCTTTCTCTGCCCCTCTTTCCTGAAAAGCATAGAAGAAAAACATGAATAAAAAAAGCTACAGGCAAATGCACTGAATTAGTTCATCAATACATGGAGAAGATGTTCTCATACATCCGTGTGGAGTTGGAATGGGTTTGGTGTAGTATTTCTGGGGAGAGGTGGCTTCTCATGATGAGATTCTGAGCATATTGAAAGCTGAACGTACAAAGAAGCAATAAAGAAAAACATATATGGTTAGACAATAAATCAGACAAGAGACAGAAAAAAAAAAAATAATAAGACCAAAGGATCTTGTTAGTACCTTGTCGAAGAGATCTACGACTGCTGCTGGTGGAGGGATTCTCTTATCTATGGCAAAATTGAATTCCTGAGGAACAGTAATCTGCTTCTTCATATGACAGAATATGCCCATATCTCCTTTACTTTCAAATATCTGCACATGAGAAAAAAACATTAAGTACTTATAAAGTGAAATGAGCTTCTATTTAAATAACACAAGGTGGTGGAAGAGAGTCTACCTTTCTATTTAATGGTCTTGCCTTAAAGTGTTGAATTTTTTCAAGCTCCTCCTTTTCTAGTTCCTCTGAACTTTTGATCCTGGGAGGACGTGCTCGGAGAGATGTTTGCAAAACAGGTGATTTTGCTGCTGTAAGTTGAGGTTTCCATTGATGAGCCTGCAAGAACCACATACAATGAGCTCTATTCCTCTTAAAACTAATAATAAACAATGGTTAAACATTTGGTTGAGAACTGACGAATATTCGACAGTACCTTTACCTCAGTGGATTCAGTCGAGGCAACAGTAGATACTTCTGCATTCTGATTGGCTCGCGACATTGTTTCTAAATGGAATTCCTGTACAAATTTATATATTCTATCATCATCTGCATGACTAATAGTACTTAATTTTCTAACTTCCACAATTAAGTGAATTGTTTTACCTTGAACTCAGGAGGCTGGGGAGTGCTTCTTGGCAATGGTGGTAAGGTTGGGGCCTCAAAAATCTAGTGAAAAGACAAAAAGGAAAAGAAAAAAGAATGAACTTACATGTCTTAAACTTATTCAAATAGATTTGTCTATACTAGAATGATCACAAGTGTTTGTTTACCTTTTTGTTAATTGGGCGGGCCTTAAACTTAGGAACCTTAGCCATCATCTCTTCCTCAATTTCAGCTGAACTCTTAAGTTTAACAGAACGCACCCGTTGAGACGTTACAAATTCAGGTGTTTTCGGTCTTGTGAGAGTAAGCTTAGCCTTTCTCAGTATTGCTCCAGCAGCGTCATTCTGAATAATTATACATAAAATAAAAGTCAGACAAGCATGGATCAGACATATAAATGGTCGAGGTGCATCTTTTGAAGAGGAACGAAACATAGATATGGTTATATGACTCAGTTACCTGTGAAAGAGAACCACTGCTGCGAGACAAAGACACCTCTCTTGTTCCTGATTGGAACTTCCTCATCATTTCTGCCATAGAAACAAATGGTGCTGCTGCTGGTTCTCGAACGTACATCTTCTTTACAATCAATAATTAATGAGTCAGAATCCAAATAATGTTGAGAAAAAGTGAAAATAAAAACACTTGAGAGATATAACAATAGTCTACCCACCTTTCTGTCCTCTTTACTAGTAGTTTTAGCAGCCGAAGGACAGAAGCTGGAATTGTTGCTGATGATGCCACCGGTTCTTGTTTTATGTGGCAGATTTGAAGGTTTGTTGACAGTCAGAATCTGAACAAGGAGAGATTGAAGAAATAAGGTAAATCCGAAATTCAGAAGCCATACTAATACTGAAAAAATTGATGGAAAAAATAATATTCTCACCTGTCTTGATTTTCCTCCTTCCAGTTTCTGCCTCTTTATGGCAGGGTTTTCTTGAGCAAAGTAGGGAGTTCCAACTATGTTCTTCGCATTTGTGTCTCTGAGGAAAATACCAGTTTAGCACATGATGCAGGTTATCAGATGAGGCAGGTTATAAAGTGAAATTGCAAGAGGGAAACAATTACGGCATCTACCTTTTAACACTAACTGGTTTAGTGCTCTTGGCTTGTGACTTAGGCAACTGCTTCTTTGAGTTTAATGCTGATGGATTTCTAAGCATACTAGCTATCTTTTTGGCTGTCTGAACCTTCTTGTTTTCCTTTTCCTTCTGTGGTGCTGGGGTACAGTATACTTCTGCCCCTAAAATATCACCAATGACTTGGGTTTAGATGCCCATGCATTAAGAATATATATTTACTTTTTTCAAATTCAAGCGATAAAACGACTAACCTTGGCCAGCAGCAACTTCCATAGGGACAGCAGAAGCAAGCTTTCCATCTTGTACAAGGCTGTAAAGAAAAACAGGACCAGAAAATTTCACTGTTTGTTAGACTATGTAACAATATTATATCAAAGACGAAGAAGTTCTGCAAGATAAGTAGTAGTAACCCTTTGTTTCGGAGAAATAAGTAATGCAAGAAAAAGAACATACTTTCCATTTTCTTGGGAGTGTGTGCTTCCTGCAGCATCCATTGTCTTCTCAATTTCAGGATTCTGCATTTGTTATAAATACCACAAGAAGCACAAATCAGAACAAAATAATCTGCATCTCAAAAACAGGAAGAAGTTTAGTATTGAAGTGTACTAACATTTTCATTAGTTTCAACTGAGATCAGACTTGGCTGAGGGCTGCTATGTGCATAAACTTCTTTGTTACTTTTATCTGAAGTGATCTCTGATTGATTTCTGTAATGCAAGGGAGAATTTTAAGTCATCTTCTTCAATGAATAGGATAGGTAGATAAAGCAGCAATATGACAAAGAATAATTAAAGTCTCCAGAAAATACTAACGTTGTTTGGTTCAGTGATTTCGGTGCTGATTCCTCAGCAGAATTTGATGCAGTGGCTGCTTTTTCTGATGATTCAAGTGCCTGTTAGCATTTTTTTCATCAGTCAATATAGAGCCATCCACAATAAGTAAAAATCGATAAAAAGGAATCACACAAAATGAACTGAAAGTATCACCTTGTGGGTTTGTTCCTCCTCACTAAAACTGCAGAGTATCTCTTGAACAGCTCTGCTAGCCTTAATTTTAGGCATAAAGGCTACAAACAACGAAAACGGAATGGAGTTGAATCCTCACTTGCAACCATATGAAATGAAATATAATAAAACACTAAACAAAAGGGAAACCTTCCCTCCTCCGTTTTTCATTCAGCTCATAAACAAGCCTCAATTTAAGTGCAATTCATAAGTATAAACACTGTCTTATATTTTGAATATTCACAAGTATGAAATAAGAAGAAATCTAAGATTCAAGATTTCCAATACTAAAAAGTACATGAATTGACACCACCACTTTTAGCAGAATATATATGGAGATTCCGGCATCAAAGCCGAGCATTCTTCATACGAAATGACAATCATCCTCAAGGAAGAGGGAACTAATTATTCATGATGATCTCTAACTAACATAATGAAGACACATGATTGAGAACTTTAAGGATCAAGATCAGCATTGTTGATATCACATTCAGATTAAAGCTAGTGAAGAATGTGAACAATTATATGCAAAAGTAATAACTTCATATCTAGTGGTACACTGGGAAAAACCTTGCAAGATAGAAGACAAGGAAAATTAAGTTCAAGAAAGTACAAACAATTCAATAAATTAACTGTATTTCCCCCAAAATCAACTCAGCCTCACAATTTGATTGAAAAAAAAAAAAATCAAAGATTTCAGAAACCCCTTTTAACACGATCAACCTAAAAAGAATTCATCACTCCAAGAATAAGATTCAAAATATCAACGCAGATTTCACCACTCCTAGAATCGACACATTTGAGAATTTCCAAGAAATCACAGACCACAATTTGATTTCAGTAAAACCGAACAAAAACTAATGAGAAAAAAGGGGAAGGAGACGCACGAGAAGGCGGATAGGCGAGGGCATTCTCGAACCAGAGCTCTGCCTCACGAACATCAGCGTCAGTCTCGCCACTCATGAAATCGTAAAATCGGGGCGCCGAGAACTCGTACGCTTCGTCGATCATAAACAAATTACTCGAAGATTCATCCAGCGCCGCCATTCAATTGAATCGAAAAGACAACAATTTCCAGAATTGATGAGTGTTGAAAAGAAAGAGAGATTGTGTGAAATGAATTGATAGATGGAATAGAGCCTAGAGTGTTGATCTCGCAAGAAGGGAGAGAGAATAGAGATGGTGGCGTAGAGAGAGAGAGGGATATTAACGTTCGGATTTTGTCTAACGGTCGAATTTTTGAAAAGGGCTGTAGGAGCTGGTGACTGTTTGGAAGGTTAGGATACAACGGCTAGTAACCATTTCTGTCTATAAACTCTATATGTGCCGTTTAGGAAAATTAATTACGTTTTAAGAAAAATAAAATTAAGTGATATTAAGGATTTCTAATTCTCTTAATATTTTCATTTTCGGGTCCATTTTTTTGTTGATATATTTAGTAATAACTCCTATAAAAGGGAAAAAAAATAAGCTTGATTTTTGTCTGTATATTTAGAATTCATATACGTTTGTTTAAACCAATTAGATCTTTGAAGTTATATTTTGAGAAAAGTTAATCATTAATCTTTATATATATAAAAACACAAGCATTGCCAAAAAAAGAAAGTAAAAATTTTCCCGCCTAAAATCACTTTCTATTTATGTAAAAATTATATATTTATTTTATATACATATATTAAGTATATTAATTGCATTCTATTTTCTAAGGAAAGTCAAACTTAATTATTTAGGCAAGAAAAAATTTAGTGATTTGAATTACCAATATCAAAAGGAAATCTTTATCTTTATATATATAAAAACACAAACATTGTCAAAAAAGAAAGTAAGAATTTTCCCACCTAAAACCACTTTCTATTTATGTAAAAATTTATATATTTATTTTATATACATATATTAAGTATATCAATTGCATTCTATTTTCTAAGGAAAGTCAAACTTAATTATTTAGGCAAGAAAAAATTTAGTGATGATGTGTATGGATCCACCTTTCAATTTAAATAAATAATTACATTATTTAAATAAATGAAAATGAGAAATGATATTTAATTTCTACTAATATATAAAAAGATACAATATATAAATGAATTTAAATGCAAATGGAATATTATCATATGATTTTAATATGATGATGTATATACTATTATATGTTTTAGTCGTGGTCAATTATATGTTTTTGTTTTAGAAGTAAAAATTTTGATGTATAAAAAATATGGTGAGACCGTGATAAGAACACCATAATCTGTAAATAAAAAAAAGGTTCCAAATTTGTAATTTGTAAATTTTTCTATTTTAGTTATTTTTTTCTTATAAATTTATATTAATAGTTTTAATATAGTCATTTTCAATCACTTTCAACATTTTATAACAATAAAAACTAATAAAAAATATGTAACAAAATTTATTATATGCCGGTTCTAAACAAAGTTTTTAGATGTTATTAAATTATATTACCAATACCAATATTGAATAAGATATATTACTCAATTTCATTCAATTCCTATATTTTATATGTATTTAAACATATTATTATATATAAAATTCTATTTACATTGTATTTATATAAAAATGTTTATTTTAAAATTTATATTCGTGCATTGCACGGGGTAAATACTAGTATGCTTAATCCCACTTCCTCCCAATGTTATGGTCTTATTTTGTTTATATAATTATAAGAAAATTAAATTTTTATTCTTCTATTAAATAATTGGAGAAATAATTACATGTGAAATCAGATTAAAGAATAGACAAGTTTGATAATTGATCTAAGATTTAATTATACGGATTGATTCAATCAATGCTTATAATGAAAATGTTACTGGTTGGTGAAATGTACAAAATATATGTGTGAACTTGAATCTAGATAGAAATGAATATAAAATAAATAATGATGGAATTTAATGTAAAACAAATGTTATTAAAATGATGAATGCATATTTTCCACCACATCCATAAGAAATTGAGGAGAAAACAATATAAAACATGTTATGCGTGTGAACTTAACACCCACTTCAAAATTTTGTGTATTGGGCCGGTGTACTATGTAATTTAGGTCCGTATCAACGATCCGGATCTGTGCATTATTTTTTTTACTTGACGTGTAATTTTTATATAATATTTTTACTTCAAACATTTTCCTTTTCACTATATATGTTGTATTAGTGTGTCTTTATGTTTTATAAGTGTGAGTTTTTATGTGTAAACTTAGAAAAACAAAAAGAATTTCAACAAATTTTGTACATATACACATTTATTTGATATTAGTTGCATCGTTGTGTTGACATAGTCATACAATTATCTAATATATAAAGATACAACTAACAACACGTAAAGATATGAGTAATATCACATAAAAGTATGTTGTCGCAAAAATACGTTGAATTATTTTTGAAAATCTTCATGTTTTTCTTGTTGAAGTTACAGAACATAAAGATTATGATATTTATAGATAATCAATGTGACTTAAACTCACACCAATATAATATAAAAGTTATGATATTTATATATAAAGCTCATACCAATCCAACATAAAATCGCATCAAAATAATATAAAAGTCTCTAAAAGGTAGAGAAATGCTAAACAAAATATTCAATAGTGGTTTATTCTCTACCACATCTGATTTTTTTCGGTTATTAACCGAATTTCCTAGTTTTGAATTTTGATCTGGCCTGACTGGAAAACTAGAGATTCGATTTTTAGTATTAATGTGCAAATTAATCTAAATCTTCTCCTATTCTTCATGTTTATTAAGTGCAAATTTATTTCATTTTCATTGTAAAATTAATATGTGTTATATCATGTGAACCAGTTAATTATTTGTATTGAAATATTCAAAATCATTTCTAAATTTAATTGTCCAATTTCATGAATTTAGATTGTTACGCATAAATATTTGTGTTAAAAAAAGCCTTTTCTTTTCTAAAGTTGAATAATATATAAAAATTTAATTGTCAGTGAGCTTACTACATGAAATGGTGGAGATTGTCATGATCATTTTTTTACGGGATGAAACTTAATTTATTTTGTATACATTGCACCAATTGATGGATACAATAAATTATATGAATATTTCCTGATGCCATATATTTCAGTACATTTTCTAGTAGGTCATACGTGAGACCCATAATCCACACTTAACAATTTATATAAAAATTTGTGAAAATAAGTTCCAAATTATGATAAAAAAGATCCACCTCGTAGAACCGATCAATACAATTATCTCACATTTTTGTATACATTTTAATGTACGTGTTATAACTTAAGATTATATATAAAATAAAAATGCTATTTCAAAATAGATTATCCAAGTGATGGGCATCCCAAAAACTATAAAAACTTATCAACATATATATTTCACCATATATAAAAACTCAATTAAAGATTTTTTCATCATTTGATATTTTTCCATTGTGAATATATAGAAAGAAGATTCTAAATGAAAAAACCACCAACACCTAGCCCTAACCTAAACCCATGACAATGAAAAAGGCATGAACAAAAGTCACGAGTCTTGAATTGATACACAAACTAAGATCAAGGAATGCTTATAAGATATATATACTCCATATTGGTACGATCATTGCTAAGTTTTATCTCATAATATGAATCTCGTCGTTGTTTTCTTCGTATTCATTTTCACACTTTCAAGACCAATTAGGGCTTGGAATTGTGAAGGTTGTAAAGATGTGTATGATAATTTCAGTCCATGTGCGGACTTCATACAAGGGAGATGCGACGATCCGTCACCTATGTGTTGTCAAAACGTGGGAAAATTGAACAACATTGCCCTACAAGAAAACGGACGTGGCGCGATTAGAATATGCAAATGCATCGAATATTTTGCAGTATATAAGTCGAGCCATCCGTTCATTGAGTCGCGTATTCAAGAATTGCCTCACAAGTGCAACACATACTTGAGCTTCCCTATTTCGGAACATATGGACTGCTCTAGGTATATATGTTCATACATAACATGTTCACTGCTAATTGCATCTTATTTCTATATATATTGCAATAAATACTATATAAAACTTGTTAATTTGATGATGATTATACATTTGTGACATAATGCTTATGAAATTTTATAGTAAATGCAACAAATTTAGGGATTTCTAGTCTCTCTATATATATGTTGCATGTAAAAATTGTGAAGACTAACTACTTGGTTTCATTGCCTTTGGTGCAGGATCGTTTGAGAGGATTTATAAACTACTTTTTGGAAATTTAATTTTATTGCAAATGATACAACACTACTACAATGATGTAAAAGTCTTTTATATATATTTGAAGTTGTATTGGTTGAATACAAAAGATCGAATTGGTTAATTTATTATTGTATCAGTAAAAATTTATGTGTAACTAAATCTTGAAAAATGTCGAGGGCTTGCATGGAAGAGTAGATCCAAGGAAAAGTATAAATATTATTGAAAGTCAATTAGGACATAAGAATTTGCAAATCACTTTGAAATGCAAGTCACTTCATAATTTGCAATTGTTCATTATATTAAATAAATTGGTAAATTCTTGGGTGAGATCATCTTATGGATTGTATTATGTGGAACATGTCGGGTCTGGTCCAACATAGAAAAATATATGTAATACTATTATGTGTATTATATAATACTAATCTTTATATTAGGTAGTACTTTTTGTTATATGATGCGTTTTGAGTTGACTTGGACAATAAAAAAATATGTAATACTTTTATCTGTAAATGTAATATTTTTCTGTATATGGAAGTAATATTTTTGTATGACCTGAATTGGATCGAGGCTCAAAATTTTCTTTCTAATGCAACATGTAATACTTTTATGTATATTAGGTAATATTTTTATATATAAAATATAATATTTTTGTATTGTGTATACATATTGTATAATGTAATATAAAAATATTACATGATATTTATAAAAATATTACCTGTTACATACAAAATTAATATATAATTAATTATGTCCGACTCTACCCGACCCAACCCACATAATGTGGTGCGTGAGATCGTCTCGCACAAAATATGCTTAACATCTGCTCAAATAAATCAGTATTAAATACTTCTATATAGAAAGCAACTTTAATATATATAATGGTGGTAGGAGCAATGATGTATTAATAATTAATATCTCATTTACGACCATGAAACACGAGATTTATGAGTCCATATTGACGTCTTTTAATTGTAATTATACTTCCTTGATGCCATTGACTTTTCAATTTCACACCATACATGAAAATAACCACTATTTTGGCCTCATATAACCCTCAACCTCACATCCTAATTAACCTCCTTAATTTCTCGTTAATAAATGACTATCTTAATAAATGTGACAAAGGTAAACATTTTTCATAATAAATTTTGAGGTTGGTGTCATAAATTTAAGTGAAATTATATTCCTTCATGAATCATGATAGCAGATTCTAAAAACTTAATTTCAATAAAAAAAAAAAAGATATAAAGAATTGTCATTTTACAATAATGTTATTTCAACATAAAATTTAAGGAAGGTCTCATGTGAATCAAGTGTATCGATCTCAAATCCATGCACCAGGGTTAACCCACTCGCATTGTTTTGTTTTTTTAGCGCTTGACTTTTTATTTTTTATCATGATCTTTATGTTATGTTAGACACACATTTATATTATGTTAGACATACTTTTATGTCAAAATTTCATACCTTTAACTTAAAAAAACCCCTAATTTTTGACATATTTTATACATGTACTTTTATGTGGTATTAGTCATACCTTTATGTGATATTAGTCATACATTTTATATTAACATAGTCACACCTTATATAATATATAAAGGTATATCTAACATAGCTAAAATGTATAACTAATATAATACTAAAAGGTATACTTAACATTATTAAAAGGTATGAAAATATAGTTAAAAATTTTAAAGGTATAAAATCATGACATGACTAACATAATATCAAGGTATTTCTAACATAACATAAAAGTATGTTTAACGTAACATAGAAGTATAACAAATGGAGTGAATTTGGATTGGTTTGACTAACCCACCCAGACGCATGAGTAATATAATGTCAATGTATGTCTAACATAATATAAATGTATATTTAACGCAACATAAACGTATGACACATGGAACGAAATTTGGGTGGGTTTTACTCACCCACCCAGAAGCGTGGGAGTGCATCAGAGCGTGTTTTTGGGCGCGTGGGATGGGTCGTCCTGAGTGCATGGATCCCAAATCCATACACTTGTTGCTCACATTTTTTTTTTTGTCAAAAATTAAAATTTAGCATAATTCATGAACTTAATATTATTTTGTATTCATATCACAACCGTTTTTTAGTGAAAACTTGCGGACGTGTAGCCAACTTTTAAATATAAAGTCAACATAATTCAATTTGCAAAACAAATTCAATTTGTAATCTGATAAAAGCTGACGTTTATTTTACAATCTTTCAATCACATCATTAGTAAAATAAAATTTGGTATCTCTAGATATATACAACATAATAACCTTTATATTTTTGTTTGGATGTTATTAATCTAATTTGCAAAAGATATATCAACTATTGAGACCTTGATCACTTACAACTATCAAATAAGACTCTCATTTTTTCAATTTTGTAAAACTTTCCATAAAAGGAAAGTTAGTGATAGTAGTGAGTTATTTTCCATTTCCGGTAAGTTTGTTGAGGTTACAAGCTAGAGTAATTGAAGGGATTATGTCATCTATATATGGGTGGTGTAATATTCTATTAGATTAATTCATCAATTAATAATTCATCATTGTGCAGGTTAAATGACATATTTCTTCCATCAAGATTAATTTTTTCAGTATCTTTTGAAACTTATATGAAATCTGGCTTCGAAAAGATTAAATTTCTCAATATTATGGAATCTTTCTTCTATCAAGATAAACTTTCAATATGGTAGCGGTTGATTCATGATTAATGTTCATTGATTTTGATATGTTCCCTCACGCGCTCGCTCTTGGTTCTACCACGTTACTTATGGTGACTTCATGACTTTTTGTTGTTGTACGTGTGATCATCTTTTTGAGTTTTGTCGAAACTTAACTTTTTTTTTTTTTTGTCAGCATTCTCTTGCACGTGCTATAAACTATTATTCTATATGTCAAATAGTCACATAGGCGAGTAATGTCATTGAAAAATAAGAATTAAAATCATAATGTAAAAGATTGTAGATTGTTATTTCTGAGCTACATGTGGTAGTCTTCTTTTTCCATTATTTTGGTGTTTATCATCGGTATCTCATGTATCCTTAGCTCCTTACCAATCGTTCTCCAAAGAGAAGACAAAATCGAGACATGAAAAAAAATTCTTCGAAACTTAAATGTTACGTTTATGTGTATATGTTCGTGTTACGTTTATGAGTATTTTATGTTTGACAAAACCTTCATTTTATGTATGTTGTTGGATAAAATGTTTAATTGAATACTAAATTCATGGATAATTTGTTGAATAATATTTCATGTAAGGATAATATATCTAGAGAAGTGTATATATATTAAATGTATATATTTATTTATTTAATGAGTTGGGGGAGTGGAAAGAAAGGGGACAATCTCTAGTCGTCACATAATCTACATCATTTGTACTTTTTATAAAGATGAGATGCACAAGACTCGTGACTTATATATGTTATATTGTTAAAATGATGAATTTTTTGAATTCAACACCTGAAATTTTGAAACTATACAATTGGGAATATTTAATTCGGACGCTGTATTTCAAATGATCAAATGAAGATTTTTGATCAATTCAAGGAGTGTTAACATCTCTCACAAAAAAAATAAAAAAGGATTTTCATTTGTGTGGATAGTTAGAGCTATCTTCATATATGGATAATTCTAAACATAGCCAATAAAATTCTTAATACTGTCACCAAGGAAATAAAATTTCAATTTTGTCCTTAAACCTCATTATTGATATTTTTTACAACCTAATTCTTTTTCTACTTTTTCTCTTTTTTTCTTTACACAACCATTATATTCAATTAAGAATCAACCCTATTATTCAAAAAAAGTCATTGGAAGAGGACTTAAAACTTTATAAATTAAAACATATTATTATTATTATTATTATTATTATTATTATTATTATTATTATTATTATTATTATTATAATATTTTGTGATGAACATTATTTTTTAATGTAGTGAGCATATGGAAAACCATTCATGCATTTTATTGAACAAGGTACATATGCTATTTTTGAAAGAATGGAAAGAGTCTAATAACTTAAAATTATGTAATCAATGATATTTTTTGAAATTAAAGTTCTAGGAAATCATAATTGAAATCCAACTAAAATCTTTAAAAAAAATTATAACATAAACTGTTTGAGAGGATCGTAAACATGTTTTTCATTATCATTTTCCCTAATGAATTGAGTTCAACTCATATCTCTAGAACTTGGTATATTGATGAAATATTATTTCGTTATTGTTGTTCTTTAAATTGATATAGCACCATATTTACGACTGTGCAAAAGGGAGACAATAATGTTGTGTTGAATATCAAAAAAATAAAATGTAAATGCAAAAAAGGAAAATTTATTTTAATATGACTGTGTTAAGAAATTTAATGTTGTGTTTAGAATCACCCTTCATATATATACATATAGTGGTAAATATTTGCCATTATTTGTGCTTTGACTACGTTTAAGGCTGACCGAATCCTCTATAACAAAAAGTTATGTTCCACTTGTGTATTATATCTAAATTACGTAATTTGATATTAAAATAATATTATAATATGTAATTGTTTCTTTTAAAAAAATAATTTAACGTGTTTTGAAATATGGTAGATGATGGTATAAGAGTGTTTGATACAAGGCTCTGATTTGCAATAAAGGTACTGATAAATTGGTGGTGGTAACGATGACCGGTGGTGGCTAGCTGATCCAGTTAAGTTCTAAATTGTGATTAACGAGTTAAGTTTTTTTCCAAAATGTAATGCGAATTTGGCATATAATTTAATTTACTTTAGTAATTTGTGAGACTGTTAATTTAATATGAAAAACAATACAAATTACTCCCTCTCCGTCCCTGCTATCTTTGTCTACTTTCTATTTTTTGTTGTCTCAGCTAACTTTGCCAGCCCAAAAATGACAACAAAAAATTTACGACCTTACCCCTCAATTTCTTTCATTTTACTTACTTTACACTCAAAAAACACACATTAATTACAAAACTGCCACTCAAAAACATTAAAATAATACATCACATCAAAGTCAACAGTTTTTTTTTATGATTCGTGCCGGTCAAAGGTGGCAAAGATAAGGGGGACGGAGGTAGTACTTATTTGAAAAGTCAACCTTTGTTGGCCAAAATATATCACACAACAAATATATGATAAAATTCATATTATTATTAACTATTAGACCAGGTCTTGCGTGTTTCTGGGGCACCATGTTCCAAACACTTATTGTAATACATTTAAATAATATGATTAATACCTTAACATATATTTCAATTATATTTCACTAAAACATTCATTTCAATTATAATACCTTAACATTCACTAAAACATATATTTCAATTATACACGTAATACCTTATGAATATGCAACTAATACCTTATGAGTATATTACTAATACCTTCAAGAATATACCACTAATACCTCATGAATACACCAATAATACCTCATGGATACATACCTAATACCAAACTATTAATACCTTTGGTGGTACGATGCACCGGAGGTACGCAAGTTTTTACCTAACTATTAAATGGGCATTTGAATTTTTTTAGCACTAATTAGGAAAATAAAAATATAAAATAAAATAATAATAATAATAAATCGAGAAGTAATTTAAGTGGGAAAATCTCGTTTTCATGAACACTTCATTTTTGAACTAACGAAGACTCATGTATTTAGTTACTGCTATTTATATGGTATAAAGACTCTTTTCTTTTCTTTTCTCCTAATGTAATCTCTATTTATTAAAGGGATAGTTACCATAAATAACCTATTTACTATATTTAAGGACAAAATTAACCCATAGTAAAAATAGTGGACAAATATAACTCATTTACTATATAAAAACCTAAAAATACACATTTTGACTTGAATCCAATTTGATCTATCAGTAAAGGATGAGATAGTGGGGGAATCTTTTTCACTTTTTCAAGGAAAAGACAATGCCTATTTGACTGCTTTGAAAGTGCTTTTGGCAAAAAAATTGTGGGGGAATCTTTTCTACTTTTTCAGGGAAAAGACCGCGCCTATTTTAACTGCTTTGAAAGCCCTTTTGGCAAAAAAACTGTTTTGAAAGCTCTTTCGGCAAAAAAAAAAGGGCACACTACGACCAGTGGGAATCGAACCCAGGACCACAATGAGCAAATTGAGCTATAGTTCCACTGGGACAAACAAGATTAAAATAATAGTTTTCGTGTAACACCTAAAAATAGGGTTACACGAAAACTCTTGAAATCAAGGTTACACGAAAACTCTTAACTTCAAATCAAGGTTACACGAAAACTCTTCAAATCAAGGTTATATGAAAACTCTTGAAATCAAAATTATACTAAAAATTTTCGTGTTATCCTATCCCAATTTGGAGTGTGTTATATTTATTCACTTTTCGTGTCTCTTTTACACGTGGAAGTTGAAAAAAACTCCATTTTCCAGCCTTATATCACATCACTTTTCATATGTAAGCAATTGTTTGGACATGTGATATAAGACCAACTTTACACGTGGCATAACCCCATTCAATATATAAATGTTATCCACATATATAACACATAAAAGTTGGCGTAAGGAACATTGACTTTCAAAAGTGGGTATTTTTGGCCTATCTATATAAGCATGTTTATTTTTGTTCCACTTTTTAACAAAGTGGGTATTTAAGGACATTTGCTATTTATTAAAAAGGTATAATATGAGGATATTATTTCTTTGAATATTGAGTAGGACTTGTGTACCCCCGTATATATATATATATATTTTTTCCATCTTCTTCTTCTTCTCATTCTCCTTCTCCGATCCTCTTCTTCTTCTTCTTCTCCTCCTCCTCCTCCTCCTCCTCCTCCTCTTCTTCTTCGATCCTCTTCCTTCTTCTTCTTCTTCTTCTTCTTCCTCTCCTCCTCCTCCTCCTCCTACTCTGATTTTGCAGAGGAGATCCTCTTCCTTCTTCTTCTTCTTCTTCTTCCTCCTCCTCCCCCTCCTCCTCCTCCGATTTTGTAGAGGATAATTGTATGGGTTTGCTCTAGGGTTTCTTTGCACAATGTTTAATGTGATAGTAATTCATATGAATTCTGCAATTTACAGAAAAAAAACGAGGAAGAATATGATATAAATCGCCATTTTATTGTTTAGAAATATTAAACTCACCATACAATAATGTAATACATATAGAGTAAATATGTAATACCTATAGAGTACATATGTGATACCTATAGAACAAAAATTCGAACAAATAATTCATACCTTAATTGAGTTAGTTTGTAATACCTATAGAGTATACATGTGATACGTATAGAGTAAACATGTGATACCTACACAAAAGTAAAAACAAATAATTCATACCTTTATTGAATGAACACATGATACATTAAGAGTATACATGTAATACCTTAAGAATATACATGTAATACCTATAGAACAAAAAATAAAACAAAAAATCAATACCTTAATTGAGTAAGTTTATAATACCTATAGAGTATACATGTAATACCTATAGAGTAAACACATAATACCTATCATTAAATCTCAAGAAATATAAGTGTAATACCTATAGTGTTACATGTAATACCCATCACTGAATCATTAACTAGGTAATCAGGTGTGTGTGGACGCACACCAGCTTAATTAGGGGCGCGCGTGGGGGTGCGTGGGTGCACGTGGAGGCAGCCCACGCGCCGGGTCGGGTCGGGGGCACGGATCTAGGTGCACACAAGTTTTTACCTTGAATATTTAATTACACTTAATATAAGTCACATATTGAGCAATACTAATTATTTTTTAATCCATTAACTTTCCGCTTCAGACATTTTTACCTGTTATTTTTCCGTGTTGACAATTTTACTTTTGTCTTCTGAAAATTTAGAAATCTAATTCAAATTCAGCACGAACAACCAAATCAGACAAAATTTGCACGTGATTAGCACGTACATCCTAGTGTACACGCTATTTTTGCTTAGTAATTTATGTGTTCTGACAAATTTGTCCAGTAACTTATCCCTATTATGACAATTTTGTCAATTAACTTTTCGAGTTTTCTGATACCAGATGCTAATCATATGTGAATTTTTGTTCGGGTTGAATTTTGAATCAAAATTTTGATTTTCCGAAAGATAAAAAAGTAAAAATGTCGGCCCAAAAAGATAATGCGTAAAATTTCAATAACAAAAAATTTAGTAAGTAAAAAAAGTAATTAATTCTACTTAGAAATACAATTGTCCAATAAAGAAAAGAGTAGATCTTATGTGAAACTGTCTCACGGATCTTTTTTCGTGAGACGGACTATAACCCACACTTAGCAATTTCATATGAAAATATGTGGATATGAGTTCAATTCATGGATAGTAAAACCGTCTCATATGAGTTTTTATGTAAAAAAAAAAAAAAAGGAAATAAAGGATCTCGTGTGTTTGAAGGAAGACTTGGCTTGAGAATTAAAAAAGTCAAACGTTAAGTAGGTCATATTTTCCATATGTTTAGGCTCCCAGTCAACAGTATTTAAAAATAATGAGAGAGAGAGAGAGAGAGAGAGAGAGAGAGAGATCTAATCGCGTGTTAATATCATGGAAGTGGTCTTACTTTATGATCCCACGATAGAAAAATCCGCGATTTCTGTCCATCGCTTCTTTCAATTCCTCTTTAAATAATTCACACTCCCATCTTTTTCTGCCTTTCAAGTGCTCTTGATTTCAATACGATTTTTGGGAAAACACAGAGCCATGATAGGGAGAGAGATTCTCAACAAGATGAAGGTTACTTCTACCCTTTCTTTCTCATCAATTTCATGATTTTTTTTGTATAATTCATGTATGTTGTTACCATGACTTCCCCAAATTGTTCTCTTAATGGTTTTGATTCTTAGTTGGCTTTAAAGCTGTATGTTTTCTCTGTGTGTGAGTGTTTCCAGGAAGAGAGGGGTGGGGGTTTTTGGGGTGGGTTTTGTTAACAGTTAATAGAGAATTATGGCTGTGTAAGTTATGCGCATACTTTGGTGATGTTTGACTTGATGAATTAGAATTTGGTGTGTAGTTCGATCATGTGAAATGAAGGCATATTTCAATTAATCAGTGGGTTTGGGTGAATTGTGATTTTCTGCGGAGGAGAAATATGAATCATTATGTATCATATTGGTCCTTTTTGGCAGAAGCTTGGCGGAAATTTTGAACAAAAACGAGTAGATTGTGCGAAGATCGAAAATGGTTTGGTGAAGATAAGATTATGTTCTTATGGGGGGATTGCTTTGAGTTTTGAATGGAGGATTCCTTGTGTTGTTTCTTCTGTTTAATTACATTTATTATAATGACCAGACTACCTTAACATTAGTCATTTATGAAATTTAGAATTCTTTAGGCATAATTGACTTGTTGGGAAGGCTATTATTTCCTGGCGATATGGAAGTGGCATCTCATTCGAGTAGCAAAGAGCATCGACTTGTGCTATCGAGTCAATCTGATATGTAGATTGCCTTGTTCTGCTTCTGTGGTGAAGATGATGGTACTTACAAAGATTTTCTTGGTTTTGTGATTTCTGATAATGATAGTAAGGATGAATTTATGATGTTTACACTTTGAAGTGTTGTAGTGAATCCAGTTTTTCGTTCATGCAGTGTCTCTTCTATATACTAATTTTGTGTCTGTCTTGGTGAATACATATTTAAACTTCAAATTTTCAAGCGCATTGTGGTGAAAATATGTCAAACTTTCCTCTCATGGCCATTTTTTCTATGGAGGGACATGTGCTGTCTTTTTCGTTACTTCTGCCAGAGGGAATATAATCTGATATTTTAGGACTAGTCTTATGACATGTATGTCATTTAAATATTGATGATAGAGATGGTGGTTTTGGATATCATGATATTTCGTTTCCCGTAACAATTACCTATCCACCATGTTGCAATAATTTTCTGCTGGAAGTAGCAGATCTGGATCATCCCATTAGATATTATCAATGTAACGACTAAAAAGATATGTAGGAATTAGGTGTTAACTTCTTGTTGTCTGTTGTTTTTAGGGAGAATAGTTTCAAACAAATTGCATCATTGGTTTGGTGAGAAAATAGTGTCTTGCTGATATTGTCTCCACCAATATCTGATACCCTTTATAAGCTATTACAGAGTGTGCAATTATCATATATGTTCATTTTGCTTTCAACAAAAATTGCATTTTCAATGGTAGCATCAGAAAGACTGTTTCTTAGAATTGTGGGTAAGGATTGAAGTGTATAAAAGATGCAATCTGGTGCCCCTTGAGGATTAGAGCCACAGTGTAATTTAACTCTTGTTTCACTTTGTTTAATAGTTGTGTGTTTGTCTTAATCAACCCATTACTGAACTCTACATTTGGTATTTCTTTTTTGAAAAGCAAAGTATGGGTGCATTTTCAATTACAGTTCATGTATCCATTGCCAATTCTTTGAATTAAAACCTTTTCTTAATGATTAGGAGAAGGCATGCTTTTCCTCTCCAGTCTCACCTGATGCAAGAAAAGGCAAAAGCAAAGTACCAAGGAAAATTACACATGGCTCCCATCTGGTGAAAGGAAAAGCTAATCATGCCATGGAAGATTGCTTGGTTTCTGAATTCAAGATATTGGACGATAATGAATTGGGTCTATTTGCCATCTTTGATGGACATATGGGGCATGACGTTGCAAAGTATTTGCAAGACCACCTCTTTATCAATATTCTGAAGCAGGTGCTTTGCCTTTTCCTTTTCATTCCTAGGAGTATTGACTCCAATTGTACGATAATGTTCTCTGAGTTTCCCATTTATCATTTCTTATTTAAACAGGGTGACTTTTGGACCGACACGGTGAGTGCACTAAAAAATGCTTACCAGACAACTGATAAGGATATATTGGAGCAAACCTTTCGGTTAGGGAAAGGGGGCTCAACGGCAGTTACTGCAATATTGGTCAATCGACAAAAGCTTTTAGTTGCAAATGTTGGGGACTCACGGGCCATTATCAGTAGGAAAGGCGTTGCTAAACAGCTATCTGTTGATCATGAACCTAGCAAGGAAAAGAAGCTGATTGAGAGCAAAGGTGGTTTCGTATCAAACCTTCCAGGTACAATACTCTTGTCTTTGAAATCTCAAACAAATCAAATTCTTGAAACAGAGATGAGCTTTTGTACTGGCATAGTTCTCAACAACTTGTCCATTATTACATGAGAGTTTGTTTTTCACACAGGAGACGTCCCTCGAGTTGATGGCCAGCTGGCAGTGGCCAGGGCATTTGGTGACAAGAGCTTGAAGAGACATCTAAGTTCAGAGCCAGATGTAGCTGTTGAGGAAATAAATGATGATGTGGAGTTCATCATTTTAGCAAGCGATGGATTGTGGAAGGTGGGATTATCCTTACACTTTTAGAAGCTCTTTTACATCCTTATCCATGTCGTAATCTAAATTAAGTCTTTGCGTATACATCCTTGAAGGTCATGTCGAACCAGGAAGCTGTGGACTCCATTAGAAGCATTAAGGACTCCCACTTAGCAGCAAAGCATCTGAGTGATGAGGCGTTGTCGAGAAAAAGCAAGGATGACATCTCCTGTATCGTTGTCAGGTTTCATTGATTCGAATTTTATCGATCTACTGTGCTTGTTTTGCAGTTCTATGGAATTGGAATTAGAATTAGAATTAGACAAGAAGTTGAATCATCCTGTTTAGTTGTCTCATTACATGCACTTATTTCTACTGCATTGCTACTAGCAACACAAGCACCATCTGTATATATACCAAAACGTGATGAAGCATCATTCCTATTCTTGCATTAATTTTCATTTCCTCTCTATTTTTCTTACTTTTATTAGAAATTTGATACCATTTTCATAATTAAGGTAATTAATTGATTTTATTTTATTTTCTGTTGAATGCAAATTACCAATTACCATACTTAAATATGCTTGTAACCATGCATGAATTGCATTTTTGGATAAAATTGATGATGTATAATATTTAGTCATTTATTCATATCTTTACAATTAAGTTAGTAGAGCCTTATCAAGTTTTTCTTTTTTTGGCTTTAAATTACAGTACTATACCTTAAATTATTTATATAAGTAATGGAATCAAGTTGAATTTGAGTTTACAAAGTTTTAAATCAAGTCAAGCTCGACTTCAAAAATTATTAGCTTAGGATTATTAGCTTAAAAGATTTTTTAGAGTTCATAATTAGGATGTTTTATTTTATATACTACCTCCGTCCCAAAATAAATGACGTTTTAGCAACTAAAATTTGTTTCAAAATAATTGTCGTTTTCGTATTCCAAAGCATATTTACATGCAATATACCAAATATGCCCCTATTTACTCATCTCAAATTAAATGTGTTAAAGAGATAAAAATTTCTCATTAATTAAACATAAATAGGGGTAGATTGGACTTTTTATCACATTTCTTAATATATGTGCAAAAGGCTAAAACGTCATTTATTTTGGGATGGAGGTAGTATATCTTTGCAATTTTACCAAACAATATTGAGAAGATTATAAACTCTTAATAATTAAAGATGTTCTAAAAATCTTATATTGATAAGTCCAATAAGATTCAAGCTTCAAAATAATTTCTTATCTACTCAACCTCAATCACCCCAATTAAATATTCATATTTCAATTACCCTAATTTACTATATTTAGATTTTGGGACTTTGGCTTAAGACAAAGTTGGAACAAAGGAAAAAAAAAAAAAGTTGCGTGTATCAGCAGGGCTGTCTTGTAGACATGCCACGTAGGAGTAGTCACGTGAGAGGCACATGGGAGCAGGTGATGCTCAAATTCCTGGCATGCAGAGATTGGGCCCAGTGACAAAAAACCCATATTTTAAGTGAGTGAGGCCCAATTTTCGAGCATCATTAAACGACAAACTTTCACTAACTTCTATTTTAGGTTAACTCTCACTCTAATTTCAACGAACTCTATTTCCTGACCGACACGTGTCCTCTCTAATTTAAACCTTAAATTCAACAAACTATCGGACACTCTTCTACCTTCGTCCTAAAAGTTTTTACGGTAAAATTAATCCTAAAATAAATATCGGTATATTTACATACAATATATCTTTATAAATTGTCTATAAAGGAAAGTGAACGAATCCACGTTAGTTAAATTTAAATGGAGGTAGGTCAATTTCTCATACTAGATTTGACCCGCATGACGACGAGTATTATTTAATATTTATCTTATTTTTATTATATATATGTTAGTAGATTTTTTTTAAGTATGATAATGTTTTTATTCTTAAAATAATCTTTTTTATTATTTTTCACGTATTTTTAGCACAAAATTGTTTACATGATTGCATATCTTTCTGTGAAAAATATAGAATCAACCTCATTTTTATCACTCGAAAACATTTGTTTTATTCAAATTTTGTCTTTGAGTGCACTCATTATTATCTTTACAAATTGGTTTCTTTTGTAATCGTTTTATTGTATTCTTTTTATTAGTTGACACATCTAAATTTTAGATGACCAATATCATAATTATGTTATTTATTTGTTGAATTCTATAACTCTAATCTTTTTTCTATTTCATCCACTTTTTTAAAAATTCAACTATAAACATTTGCTTTTAAAAAAATAAAAAATAAAAATTGGACACCATTTATTTTTCCTATAATTCTCGATATATGGTATGAAATATTAACTATGATCCTACTTTATAAAATCTCTAAACAAACACACAATTATCAAATTTCATCCTTCATAATCCACTTTCAAACATGTAAAATCTACCTATGTCTTAATCCGAACACATCCTAATGTTTTTAGCACCTATTTTTTGTTAATATCATTAGTATTATTATTTTATAATTTAAATTACAATTTTATAAGTACATTATTTTATTGTATACATGACATTACTGAATTCTAATGTTTGCATGTAATTTTTTTTCCTTGAATCCACCAAATAAATTTCTTTCTAAAGTTTTTTTTTAGTTTGAACTATTTTAAATATTCTTTTGTATAATATTAGTATCATCAAACATCCTTTTATTTATTTGTTTTATTCCTTGAAAAGTAGTAGAGTAATTACTCTTCAAATTTTGTTTTATTTATATGAAAATCTCATTTTATACAGGCTTACGTGACATTGTTGTTACAATTTTATTTCTTTTACTTGCAAAATCCACTTATGTTTCAACACAAATATATCATAAGGGGTTTTTAGCACCTATTTTTTTTATTAATGTCATTCGTAATATTGTTTCATAGTTTAAATAATTACAATTTTAAACTATAATACTTGCATGCATGATATTACCGAACTATTAATGTTTGCATTTTTTTTTCTTGAACCCTCCAAATAAATTACTCACTAAAGGTTTTTGTTTTTATTTTTTTGAGTTGGAATTATCCTAAATGTTCTTTTGTAAAATATTAGTATGTTCAAACATCTTTTTATTTATTTGTTTTAATTCCTTGAAAATAGTAGTATAATTACTCTTCAAAATTTGTTTTCTTTTTGTGAAAATTTCATTTTATAGAGGCTTACATGACATTGTTGTTGTTTTTTTTTTTTTTTTTTTTCAATTTGAAATGTTTAACAAAAACAATAATTCAACTTTGGAACCAAATATTTCATGTAGAAAAAAACAAAACAACATTAGCAAGTATTAGTAACTTATATATTTATTTTTTAGCATAATTACTGTTCAAAGTTTGCTTTCTTGTGATGAAATTTTCATTTTATAAAGGCTTATGTAAAATTATTGTTTACGCTTTTTTTTTTTTCAAATTGAAATGTTGGACAAAAAAATTTATAAATCCATATGTAAAACCTAAATTTTTTGGCAATCCTAGTTCAAAACCTAAATAACCAGTGTTGGAGTAGGGCTCTGGTTAATGGTCAGAATTAATATTTGTAATACGTGATAATTTTAGTTTTGGTCTTGTATGTATAACTCTTTTCATTTTTAAACAATCAAGTACATGTTTTTCAATTTGGGTTATATATTTTCTATTTTTTTTTTCCAATTTTGGTCCTATATGTTTCAAAATTTTTTTTTTCAATTTCAGTCCAATTTCTGTTGGAATTATCAAAATCACCGATGCCACGTAAGATTTTCGACGGTCATCCAATCAAACTTGGACTGAATTTGGAATAATTGAAACATAACATCAAATTAAATTAGAAAAAGTAGAAACATACATGACCAAAATTGGAAAACGTATAATTGGTTGTCCAAAAACCAAAAGGGTCATACATAGAAGACTAAAATTGAAATTAACCCTTTGTAATAACTTTGATAAAATGAAGTTTTATTAAATTATGTTAAATATGCAAAAAATTTGTGCACCAATTGTATGAATATACCAAAATCCATGTCATTGAATCAATCCAATCCAGATCCACATCTCTTTTTTACGCTTTAGGTGTTGAAACTTTTATGTTGTATTGATGTGTTACCTTTATATATAAATATCAGGACCTTTTATGTATTCATGTAACTTAGATAAAAAATAATCAGAAGAATTTTAGCACATTTTTTGATTAACATACCTTTATGTGATATTACTCCTCCATTTATGTGATGTTAATATAAAAGTATAAAATATTATTGCATAAATGTATGAGTAATATCACACAAAAATATATATAGAGTTTATTATTATTTTTGCCCTGTAAATTAGGGGGTCTGGCAGTTTTGTACAGGAATTTATCGGGCTGGCAATTTTGCCCCGTATTGATCTGAAATTATGCAAATCTTGCCCAAATTAAGCCCGAACCTCTTATTTGGGCCGAAATTGCACGTGCCAAGCACGTGTGGCCTAAAATCCGGCCCATTCGAGCTAAAATCCGCCACGTGGTATTATTCTGCTTGCGTGGTAAAAAAAATGAAATTATTTCCACCTGGAAATTCGAACTCAAAAAAGGGGAATGAACTATTTCCCCCAAATCAAACTAACCTAGCCCTAATTTCACCCCCAAACCCACAGAACACTCAATCCACAGAAGAGAGTTTTCCACCAAAGATTTCACACAAAAATTCATATGCGCCACACCGAAGCTGCATACACTTTCAGACAATGGTGAAGAAACGCGATAGGAAAGTGCTGGAGTTCCCACCTCCCAGATATGGTGAGTTTTCAAGTATTGTGACTGCGATGTGTTTGTCGAATGTGTGTACCCCATTTGGTTTAGAAAAGGGTTATACTCTATGGTGCTGAACTTTTTTTGTTTGTTTATCACTTGGATTCCACAATTTTAATGTTTTCTTTATTGTTTATAGTACTATTCCACACTTTAGAGGTTTCATGTCCTGTTTTTTCAAGCATGTGGGGTAGGGCTTAGTTTTCTTTATTCTGTTAGTGGGTGTGGGTGGGGTTTCTTTATTGAGTTGGTCCACATAGGGTATTTATTGAAGTTGCAGTAAAAATGTCAGTTAGATAATTTGTGTAATGTGGTCCTAAACCCTAAATTGTTGACTGTATGTAATTAATTTTTTTTTGTGGTTTGTAAATTGGCAGACAAGGAGCACAATTTCATCACTCTTGTCATTCACTATGGAGGTAAGTTTAGCACTTCAAATGGGGCTTCATATTTGGGTGGGACATATATTAAATATGATTATGTTGAAGCTGAAAATGTTGAAGTAGAGGATTTGCATAGGTGGACTGAAGTAGAATTAGGAGAATGTGATAGGAGATTCTATGTAATTCAGAACAATGGGTTTAGGCTTCTACATTGTGATGTTATGTTTAGGGAAATGGCATTAAAACATGTACATGCAAAAAGTTTGAATGTTTATGCTGAAAAACTTGAGAAGCAAGCTGTAGATATAGTAGATGAGGTGATGTATGCTGAATTTCCTGAGTTAATGGGCAAAACACTGAATGAGAATGTTGATGACTTAATGAATGAACTGGATGTTGATGAAGAAAATGAACTTTTTGAAAACGATGATATTCAAGAAGATGACTTTGCCATGACTAGTAATGATGAAAATGAGTTTGATGAAATTGAAGGGGCATAGGGCATTGAGGGTAAGAGGCCTGAATTTGAAAAGGCAGAGGGTGAGGGCATTGAAAGTGATGATGATATAGTTCATGTTGGGCACAATTTTGATGAATACAAAGATTCTGATGGTGAGGATAGACAACCATCTTACCCCCTTTTCAATTCTGAATGTGTTTATGATCCTGTTTTTAGTGTGCGATTAACTTTTAGTACTAAGGCAGAATTTAAAAGAGCTATAGATTCTCTGGCTGTAAAAACACATAGGACTCTAAAATTTACTAAGAGTGATCCCTATAGGTGCTATGCAAGGTGTGCTGTTAGTAGTTGTGGGTGGAAGGTGAATTTATTGAAAGTGCCTGATGAGGAAAGCTTTAGGGTTAGACTTGTGCATGATGAGCATACTTGCCCAACAACTAGGAATGTAAAAAATGTCAAAAGTAAATGGTTAAGTGAGAGGTATATGAAGAAATTTATTAGTGATCCAAAAAGGAGGGTGCAAGGCTTTAGACAGGACATTATTGAGGAGATTGGATGTAGTGTGAGTAGGGATGTTGCTTACAGGGCTAAGAGAAGGGCAATGAAGATGCTTGTGGGTGATCCAGACAAGGAGTATGGGAAATTGTAGGATTATGCTGAGGAACTTAGGAGAAGCAATCCTGGATCAACTGTTATTTTAGGGACTGATACTGAGGAGGATGGACTAGAGAGGTTCAGCAGATTCTATGTCTATCTTGCTGCCTTGAAAGAGGGGTTTATTAGAGGTTGTAGGCCTATAATAGGTGTTGATGGATGCTTTCTTAAGGGTCCACACAAATGAATGCTCTTGAGTGCTGTTGGTGTAGATCCTAATAATGGTATCTATCCAATAGCTTGGGCAGTTGTGAGTAAGGAGAATGCAGAGATATGGGGGTGGTTTTTGCTGCTTTTGAAGAAGGACTTAAGTATTTATAAGGACTATGAGATGACTTGGATAAGTGACAAACAGAAGGGGCTTGTTCAGGCTTTCAGTTCAGTCTTTCCTAGGAGTTCACACAGATTTTGTGTCAGACATCTTCACTCAAACTTCCAGCTTGCAGGGTTCAGAGGAGCAGACTTGAAAAATGCTCTTTGGAAAGCTGCATGTGCCAGCACTGTAGGTGAGTTCAAGATTGCAATGAATGCATTGAAAGGTCTCAATGAGCATGCTTGGAAATGGTTGGATAACAAGTCACCAGAACAGTGGACAAAGTCCCATTTTTCAGAATTCCCTAAATGTGACATGCTATTAAACAATGGGTGTGAAGTGTTTAATAAGTGCATACTTGAAGCAAGGGAACTTCCAATCATTTCTATGCTTGAGTGGATTAGGGAATGGGTGATGAAGAGGCTGAACCTCTGTAGAGAAAGAGCAGATAAGAAGTGGAATGATTTTCTATGCCCAAGAATTGCAAAGATCATCCAAAAGACAGGTGAGAGGGTGAGTGATTGCATACCAATCAAAGGTGACAAAATGCATTATCAGATAGCATGTTGTGATGGGAGCCAATACATAGTTGACCTTGATAAATGGGAGTGCAGCTGTAGGCAGTGGGGGCTCAGTGGGGTGCCTTGTAAGCATGCTTTGTGTGCTATCTTCAATGAGAATCTGAAGCCAGAAGATTATGTAGACCTGCAATTGACTGTAGAGGTGTATAAGATGGTGTATGCTTCCAGTGTGAGAGGAATTAATGGACAGGCCTTGTGGGAGGAAACTGGAATGGTACCACCTCTTCCACCAATAATAACTAGAGGGGTTGGTAGACCTCCTAAGAAAAGAAAGAAGGTTGATATAGAGTTGAGTAAGGGGAAAAAAACCAAGGGTGTGAAAATTCTAAAAAGGCAACAAAAAAGCTACCTGTGCACCATTTGCAAAGGCCATGGCCACAATTTGAGGACCTGTCCTCAAAAGAACCCTGATCTTGCACACCAATCACAGGTGAACTTGTAATAAATTCTGTAATGTGTTGTTTTGGTGCATTAGAGAATGAGTTAATGGGCACAATTTCTAATCTATGATCTTTGGTTTGTGGCAGGAGGACATAAATGAAGATGCGACTGCAGTGTATAAATATGTCTTTTTCAATAATAAGTATGTGATTTTTCACTATAAGTATGTGATTTTTTTTCTCGCCCACGACCGTGCCTTATGACAGACCGTGCCTCGCGTGAAAACTAAGAGCAATCTGTGGCGCACGGTCGTGTCCTGGGACACGGTCGAGATAAGTATGTGATTTTTGTCTATAAGTATGTCTTTTTGTGCTATAAGTATGTGTTCCCACGCATGGTCGACCGTGTCCTGGGACACGACCGTTTCCCAGCGCACGACCGTGCGCGAGTGCCGTCGCACATGAGACGGTCTCACAGCAGTCCAGCTCTTGGCTTTTTTGTTTTTCTCGCCCGTACACACACTAACCCGTACTAACAATAATATAAAACTGAATTATTTTATTTATATCCGATTAAATTCAATTCTTCATACCAATATCATTAGGTTTTTAAATAGCTCCTACCATCCAAACTTTAACCATATCATCAAATTTCATATAAATGTATAATTTGAGATTTATTACCATTATAATATAATGTTCTAAGTAGGGAAAACTTGTGTGCAATAAGGGTACGGATTTTAGATCCGTGCTCCAAATCCGACTCGACGCGTGGACCACCTTCACATGTGCCCACACACCCACACCTGATTTTATATTAAATACTTCAGTGATATGTACTAGATATATATAATTTTCAGGTATCACATATATACTTTTAGGGTATTATTTGCTCATTCACTAAAGGTATCAATTTTTTGTTTTATAGGTATCACTTGTGTACTATTAAGGTACGTATCATCTATATACTCTTAAGGTATCATGTGTTCGGTAACAATTATGTTCTAAATGTATCACATGTATACTCTTAAAATATCATATGTTCATTCAGTAAATGTATAATTATTTGTTCTGAAGTTATCACATGTATACTCTTAATGTATCACATGTATACTCTTAAGGTACTATACTCTGTAAATTTCAAATGTAAATTTTCATCTTCTTCTTCCTCGAAATTTTCTGCAATTAATCTCATATGACTGCAATAGTTTCTTTTAATGTGTTGTAATGGAATCGTGATTTGTAATCACTAATCTAAATCTAAAAGAATGAAAAAGATGAAGAAGAAGAAGGAAACCATTAACATGAAATCATGATTTGAAGAAAAAAATATTATAAAATAAAGACTCGCAAAAGCTGCACCCAAAAGAAACGATTTGGCTCAGCAAGAAGAAGAAGAAGGGCTGGAGCGGGTTGGGTCACAGATCCTAGAATCCGTGCTCCAGGGCACACAAGTGTCACTTTTCAACTAAAAATGAAAGCAATTATAATAACATCCTTCTTTCAATCTATTTTATCTCATTTTTTAAAATAACTACTACCTATTTTATATATATACACTGTCTAATTAATCAAATACTATATAAAATATTAAGATATCATATAGTGAATAACAATTCAGATCCTCTGGCATAATTAGTTTTACATTTTATATTTCATAACATCTAACACACACCATATGTTTATTAATAATGTCAATGAATACACGTCACATGTGATAATCATTTCGAAATAAAATATATAACATCCTAGTATAATGGAGTCTTGTTATCCTATACATCCTCGATATATTAACGTGTGTCCTCAATTGATATATTAGATATCTAAATTGCCTATTAACTTTACTTCTATAGATATAATTGAAGGATGAGACCATCACACGTTATTAATGAACACTTATCAATAAACACGTTAAAAGTTGTTTACAGTGGACATTTTATCATTTCCGGTGTGGTTGTAAGATGTAGATTGATCAAATAAAGAGGAAAACCGACGAAGTAAATAAATGGAAACAAAATAGTAGAAAGTTAACTAAGCTAAGAATATATGATGAGAGGAAGAAGAAAAGTACAAAAGAGGAGAGAGAGAAGGGGAGAGAGAGAGAGGGTGGGGTGTATGCTTGCATGTAATAGTGTGATATGGAGGTGCCACATTAACATATATAAGTGTGCATGCAAAGAGCCCTAATACTATGCCGCCACGCACCTGCTTGCCCATACCCTCACACCATCCTCGTCACCCTCTCCCTTTCTCTCTCCTCCCACTATTTAACCCCTCTCTCTCTCTCTCTCTATTTCTCTCTCAACCAACCCTCCATTATCATCAAACACAACCACAACACAACACACAACATGATGGGCACTAGTGTTTGTTCGGAGCAGCAACACAAGTTTCACCACTCTCACCAACTCTGCTACCTCTCCAAAAAGTCCCTGGACATTCCCCCGCGCAAGCTCCTCACGCGCCGCCCCTCCCACGACGCCGTCTTCTTGGAGGACGACGCCGTTTTCTCCAAGTTCCTCCCCTACAACAACGTCGACGACGACGACTCCGACCCCTACTCCTCCGACCACTTCAGGATCTACGAATTCAAGGTCCGCAAGTGCAACCGCAGCCGCAGCCACGACTGGACCGACTGCCCCTTCGCCCACCCCGGCGAGAAGGCCCGCCGCCGCGACCCCCGGAGGTTCCACTACTCCGGCACCGTCTGCTCCGAGTTCCGTAAGGGCCACTGCTCCAAAGGCGACAACTGCGAGTTCTCCCATGGCGTCTTCGAGTGCTGGCTCCACCCTTCTCGCTACCGCACTGAGGCATGCAAGGACGGCAAGAACTGTAAGAGGAAGGTCTGCTTCTTCGCCCACTCCACCCGCCAGCTCCGCATTGTGCCGGACACTTCTCCCTCGCCGCCCTCGGACAAGCTCAGCCACTGCTGTGCCTACTGCCACTCTAACATCACCGCCTCGCCGACCTCCACTCTCATGGGAATGTCCCACGCCTCTCCGCCCATGTCGCCGCCCATCTCCCCCGTCTACGGCGCCAGCCGATTCGGCAGCCTCGACTCCGGTGTCCTCTCCGAGCTCAGCTACAAGGAAGCTCTCAATGAGCTGATGGCTTCCTTCGAAGCCATGAACGCCCACGAATCCGCTCCGTCTCCTGCGGCGGCGGCGGCAGCCTCCAGTCTTCCGTGGCTGGACGTCAACTTCAATGTCGAGGAGCAGCCGCAGTTCGTGCTATCTCCGTCGACCCCGACTCCGGCGAGCCGCGGGCGGAGCAAATTCTTCGCGGGAGAGAGGAAGTTCTTCCATGGAGAATATTCCGGCAGGAACCCGGCGGAGGAGAGCGGTGCGAGTGGGCCGGATCTAGGGTGGGTAAATGATCTGCTAACTTAAATGAAATGATTGAGATTATGAGGGTTCATGGACAACAGAGGATCGAAGAAGAAGAAGAAGGAGATTCTTGTATATGTATATATATACATACACAATACAGGTGTATGTATAGGTGAGATGAAGAAGATGGTGATTATTTTTGGTGAAGAAGAAGAAGAAGAAGAAGAAGAAGAAGAAGAAGATTGTAATTTCATGTTGGTTCTTCCAGTATTGTTGTTAATTAATTAAGAGTTGTGTTTTGTGTTTATTCAATAATTAGTCCTTGTTTAAAGTGAGACTAAGAAACATGATAATTGTGTATTAATATTGTTGATGATGATCAGCTTGAATTAAGCTAATTCTATGCTGATCCATCTCTCCCCATTAACATCTTCATCTTTTGTTAATATTTTATTTTTATTACGTACTAAATCTCAAATTTATATATATTATGCTTTTCTTGTTATATATATTCTTGCCAATTTATGTTTTCGTATAATATTATTTTTTGATGAAAATGGATTTGAGTTTATCTCCCCCCACAAATCAGTCACCTGATTTTATTATAGATAATGTTTTTATAAGTTTCGATCATCATGTATTAATTGTTGTTCTTCAGTTTATTTGGTATCATAATTTATTTATCCATATTATCGTGTATTTGACAATTAAAACTAGTTAATTAAACAATTTTAATAATATATTTAGTCACACTGAATTACTCAAGTACAAAATGAATTCAAATCTTCTCTTTGATTATGAAAGATGATCCTCCTTTAGAATATATTGAAAAAAAGGACTTGTTTAAAGATGGGAGAATAATTGATGGTAAAGAAAAGAAACAATGTTTTGTATGATGAGCAGCATTAACTTGGCTTTCTAACATTTAATTCATTATTTTTTTTCACTCACAAACTTTTTCTAATCTTAGGACAATTACAAGATTTAACTCATTTTTTCAGTTACTTCGAAATAAAAGTTATGAATTTCGAATTTATGTGATGAATCCAGATATAAAAAATAAATAATATTTTCACATATGTATTGCTAATTAATGCAAGGAAAGTCCAACAATGAGACAAAGCGTGACATCAAATATATGACGGAGAAACCAATTACCAACATATATAAATGATTTGAGTTGAATTTTATGTCTCAAAAGTACTTATGTACTATACGTTTAATTAGTAATTAGTTTAGAATTAATGTTATTCATGCGATTTAAACTTATAGTAATAATATCGGAAAATAATTAAAGTTTTATAGTTCAAACTAATAAATTTGTCTGAAAATATAAAATCAATTTTATAATTTAAAAAATTAATCAATTCATTTCTAATTGAAGTTGATAAAATCCGTCAGAAATTAATTAAAACATGACTTGCAAGTGATTTAAAAACTCGAGGATGTTTAATCACATATATGTGATGATATCATTTTGTTGACTTTAATATGAGATTTTTGTAAAAAAAAAAAAAAAGTCTAACATTATTTTACTAGTCAGCAGATCAGTTCTACCAAGTCATTTATACCCAAATTTTTGTGCTAGATTCGAGTTGCATATCAATTTTTGATGGATTTTATGACTTCAATTCAAACGAAAATGATAAAATATTCATTGTAAATACCCTTAATATGTGTGATGTGGTCGAACTGACCACATTCGAACTGTTCCGAAAAACCGACCGACTTGAAGGCTAATTAATACGAACAGAACATAGAAGTAGGAAGAACGTTTTGGGCGAACAAGTAAGTTCGCACTTTATAAAAAACATGATCGAATTAATCAGACTTGCAAGCTAAACTGTCGAACTGTAAGCTGAGATGTCGAACTGAATCCAGAACGAACTAATTCAAATTTGAAGCAACCGCCACGATCGCGAGTATCTCGCCCACTTCCCACTTTTTTCGGAGAAATCCTAACTGCCACGTTTTTCAGGGAGTATTTATAACCCTTATTTTCCTATTTCACACACACACACAATATCATACACAGTAATTATTAAGAAAAAGAGCAATATCAACGTTTTTCCCAGATTACTGACTTGAGCGTCGGAGTCTCTTCACGGGGAAAAATCCCCGGTGTTTCTTTGTTTTTGCAGGTCTTTTAAATCGGAAAATTCCAATCGATACCGGAAAGCGAGGAGATAGAAGTCAGGACAAATCAATGTGTATATATATACACACACGTATCCAATATTAGTTTAAAAATTAAAATAGAAGCTAGGAACTGAATAATTTTTTAGTTTACAATATTATAATCATTAACTTTTAGCTAATAAAAATTATTTAAGTGACATCTAATTAATGGGTAGGATTAAAATATTATTTTCCAACAAGTACTTTTCCCAAATTAATGATGTTTCACTATGGTTCAATGTCTGAGGGCAGAATCGTAATTTACATAACAAAGAGAAGTGGCAATGGCATGTACATCCAAGACAGGTGGCCACCATGCAAGATGACACGTGCTGGATTCTGACTCACCATCACTTTTCTTTTTTTAATACAGAATTTTACACTAATAAAAATTATTAAAATCCCAATGTTCATATTTATCTTCCAATAGTAATCTGATTGAGATCGGAGTTTATAGATATCCCAATTTGGTCTTATATATCTTTAATATTATAATGTTTTTTTTAATATTAAGGTATAATGTTTTTATAATGTTTTTTTTTTAGTTATATATCAAAATTTAAGGTAAGTATATCTCCAGATGTGAGTTGGTTTTTGGCAAAAACTTATATACCCCTGGAGCATATAGGGGCACGGATCTAGGTGTTATATACATGCTCTTCAGATGTTATATATATATACTATATAGGTGTTATGTTTCTTGGTGTTATAAATATATTCTACAGGTATTATATGTATATAAGAGTATACATGTGATATCTGAAGAGTATATACATGATATCTGTAAAGTATATATTTAACACCATATAATGATTAATTTAGGGACACCATGATGCACCTGAGGCACACAAGTGTCACTTTTGGTTTTTTATGCAATTTTTATTATAGTTCAATAATATTTTAAAAGTTCGTATTAAATTATTTCAACGGTCAACCTTTCATTAAGTTCAAGGTATGTCTTTGTGTTAGAAAAAATTCTTTTGTTTTTGTGAAATATTACTTCCCTCGTCCCAAAATAAATGCGTTTTAGCCTTTTACACATATATTAAGAAATGTGATAAAAAGTCAAATCTACCCCTATTTAAGTTTAATTAATGAGGTGTTTTATCTTTTTAACACATTTAATTTGAGATGAGTAAATAGGGGCATATTTGGTATATTGCATGTAAATATGCTTTGGAAACGAAAACGACAATTATTTTGGGACAAATTTTAGTTGCTAAAACGTCATTAATTTATTTTGGGACGGAGGTAATATTTTTTACTATAAAAAATAATGCACACTGTTGCAAACTAATATCAATTTCTATATAAATATAATGCAATAGTGAATTGATTTTTTTATACATTGTTGGAGATTTTATCGTTTTTAAGTTTTACATCGTTTTCTATAATATTCAAACAACTATATATGCATGCACAAATTAATGGCATATGATAATGATAATGCAATGGATATTTAATTAAGTTGTGATGATTTCAACTATCTTTTTTCCTTTTGAATTTGATTTGGTGATGTAGTACCAAAATTACAGTCCAAATCAATTTGAATAATTATTACGTAAAATAATTTTTGATTTAAAACATATTGATTAAATACATTTGTCATGCAAGTAATTAATGATAAATGTATTGCTATAAAATATTAATCAACTAAATGTGAGTTAAATAATTTTTTATAAAAAGATCAAGATTCATAATTAATAATTTGAACTCAATGTGAGTTAAATAAAATTTTATAAAAGATCAAGATTCATAATTAATAATTTCAGATATCGGACAGGTCTAATTAATGATTATTCGGGTTGTAGGGTTTCCAAATTAAATGACAAAAGAATTATATATCTCTTATGGACTATTATTCTTTAATTTCAAATTCTTGATGTATATGAAATTAATCCTGGTCTTATGATTGGTCCTTTTCGTCAGATGATAATTAGTGCATCTCATTAATTTTTGCCTAATTAATTTTACCATAGCGATGTACTTAATTATTATAGCTAGCTCAATTATAAAAGTGTGACATTAACAACAACAATAATTAATTAAAATGCTAGTATTCTATAGTAGATGCAGGATATTGATAAAAAATAATAATTTAAGGGGTGGTTTTAGTTTTTAAATCATTTTGTAGGTTATTAAAAAATGTTATTTGTTTATTTTTCTTAATTAATGTTGTTGCAATAAAATATTGTTTCTTGTAAATATATATGTCACAATTAATATTCTTTTGTGACCGCATATATATTATTAAGAGAAAATATCAATTTTAGTCCATAATTTAGGTCATTTTCCAGTTGTGGTGGATCAAGTTTAAGCTTTCCAATTTTAGTCTTTTAACTATCGATCTTTTTTCCAATTTTAGTGCTTTTGGTCGGAACAACCGAAATTACTGACATGGCCGTGGGAAAATCTGACTTGACACTCAGAAAATCTGATGTGGCAGTCGGAAGGACTAAAATTGTAAAGTTTAAACTTGATGCACCAAAATTGGAAATGACCTAACTTACGGCATTAAAATTGATATTACCCCTATTTTATTTATAGACTAACTAGAAATATTATTATCATATAAATACATTAATAATAAGAAATAAAAAAAATCTTGCTAGAATGGTAGAGATAATGGCCATAGACTGGCAGGGCACTAGAAAATAAATGAAGTCATTAAAATTGATTAGTTAGTCTTTCAATTTAAATTATTTAAAAGCTCTATTATGTGAAGTACATGTACTTTATGGCTGCTCATTCAATTATTTCATAAGGTTAGTACAATATCTTCAGGAAAAAATAAACATTTGTAATTTGATTATTAACTTTGTTCTATCATTTCAAAGAGTATGATTCCATGACTTTTTTATGGATCTAATTATATGAGACGAGCAAATTTGATTATAATTTACACATCAAAATGATTTGAATATTTAATACGAGTAATAGTTTTGCCTCATAAAATATATGTGACATTGTCCTATATAAAAGAAAATTAGACATAATTTATTAATTAACGTAGAAAAAGGTCAAATTGTCAAAAGTATACATATTATAAGTTGTAAATGTATTCTTCCAATTAAAATATTAAACAAGGAACATATCAACATATGTACTTAATTATTTATAGAGATATTAAACCATGATGGCAATGGGAAATATATCGATAAATTATCCATAAATAAATGCTATATTATCTAAAATTAGTAAGTGTATTTATCTAATTACACATAATTGTGCATCCATATAATGTGGGCCGACTTGATCACAGCCTAACTTTCTATGCCCCACACGTCTAGGTGCTCGTACTCATATATTCTCGCATATTTCTATGTTCCGATAAATATGTAATACTTTTTAATTTTGTTGGTGAGATCTTTTAGTTATGTTAGAGAGAGATTTTTTTATGTATAATGTATGTTAGCTGTATTTATACATTATATTACACAAATATTTAACACTTTTTTTAACCTTAATTCTATATATATTATTAGGATAACATTTATGTTAAAAAAAATAACTTTTATTCTGATATATTTACAAGTATAACTAATATTATATAAATGTATGGTTATGTCAATATTAAAGTAATAGTAATATCACATAGATGTACGAGTAACATCAAATAAAAATATGTATGTAAACTTATGTGGAAATTATTGTTTTTTTTTCTTTTTTTTAAAGCATTACATAAAAAATTATGATATTTGTGCATAAAGTTTTTACTAATATAAAATAAATGTTATACTGATATAAATAAATATGAGCACATGAATTATATATATATATATATATATATAAAATATAATATAAATGTAATGAGCATGGGAGAAGTAAATGAATAATGGTAGTGAATAATTATTATATTAAATGTGTTTCCTAGGAAGGGAACTTAAGGGAAGTAGGGTAGTGTGTATATATATATGTGTATTTATTCACTACTATATCTATATTGTTTTATAGATGAAATATCCAAAACTAACTCATTTCTTAAAATATGACCCAGAAAATACTCTCTCCTATAGTGATAGGTCAAATATAACATATGTGTTATATTTTTGACCAAAAATACCCAATTTGACTTTAAAGTGAGACATGATTTGACAAGCTCTTTATCTTTTTCCCCTATGCCCCAATTTAAGTGTATCAAATGTATGTGTGCATATCCACGAAAACAAGGGGTAATGACATGTGTAAAGTGGACAAATTCCCCTTTAGAAAAATTAAGAAAATTAAACATATAAATAAAAGAAAAATTAAGAAAGTTGAAAAAAAAAAAAAAACATCACTACAACCTATAGGATTCGAACCCAGGATCACAATGAACAAAATAAGCTCAAGTTCCACTTAGACAAATAAGATGAATATAATAGTTTCGTGTAACATCTAAAAATAGGGTTACACGAAAACTATTTGTTCATTGTGGTCTAGGATTCGAATCCTACCGGTCGCAATATGCTAATTTTTTTCAACTTTTTCAAAAAAAATTCAGAAAATGCTAATTCTTTACCTGCAAAAATGGGACAAAATCTGACAAGATTCCCTTTCAACATACAGTGGACAAATGTGATTTGACAATCCTCTTTATACATTAGTCAAAATGGGTATTTTTGGCCCAAAATATAATGAATGTGTTATTTTTATCCTTTTATTATAGTGATGGTTATTTTTGATCCAAAATATAGTAAATGGGGTAAATTTGGCTACCAACCCTTCCTATACTAACCCAACTTATTCATTATTTTATTTGGTCCCCCTATCTATCTATATGTCCTCATGTATACATGCATTTCTAAATATTACTCCATCATCACCCATCTATCCACATTCACATTTTCAAATTTTATAATCTCCAATCACAATCAACTTCCTTCATATTCGTGTACGTACAGATGAATGATAGATACTGAAAGATAAATGATTTGTAGATACAGAATAAAACGACATATATACATTTAGCTAGTGTAGTTCACCATGAATGTTTGCCATTATTTGGATAAAAATTGAGAGAGAAAGATTAATTGAATGTTGGGGTGCATGAGACATGAACCCATGCTTGCATGTCATGTCATGTCTATGTCATGTCCCTAATTCATCTACCAACACTATCTCACACTCAATTAGGACTTTTAATGTCTAAAACAAAATTGGGGTTCCAATTTCCTTTTCTTTTTGGATAAATATACATTTACCCTTTAAACTTGCTTAAAAAATATAAGATTGTATACCTTTAATTAGTCGTTTGCTAGGGATATTTTAGTCTTTTAGATGAATGTATAATATTTAAAAATGATGAAAAATCTTTACCGGTGTGTGAAAGCGGTAGAAACTATTATTTCTCAACAAAGATGAACATTTTCGAAATTCATTTCGAAGAATTTGATTTTATAGCATATTCTAATTGTTTGTCTACAAAAGAAGTGTCCATAATTATAAATTGATGATCTACCTTTCTCTCTCTTTGTTTGTTTTCATGGTGATCTATTGAGTTTTGAGGTTGAATCACTTATATCACTAGTTGTGTAACCTTGTTAGAGGTTAAAGTTTGTTGAACCCATACCACTAAAAATTATATATATAAGGTGCATAAGTGCTTATGTTCAAGCTCATAATAATTAGGCAAAATGTATGCATTTTCATACTTTATAATTACTATAAATCTTCATTTCAATGGGTATCATATACAGTCTTGGATTTTTTCTTCTGGGCCCGGAATAATTGCATATGTGAAATTGTACTTTCATATTTTGTATGATTATAAATCTACAGCTCTCTTACTTTATCAATCGTGAACACATTAATTTTATATTTGTCGAACTTTTAAATACTAAAAATATATAATAGAAAAAGAAAGTCTAGACTTATTAGCTGTTACAATGCTAATTCTTTTTTTGGACTTTCTTAAAGGCCCAGAAAGTAGGGAGATCTGCCTGAAATGGAATGTTAAACAAAGCCTAGAATGTTATATATTATCAATCAAGTTTTGGGCTTAGAATGCTTTACTTCTGTTTAAAGCCCAAGTATTCAATAGAACATCTATGTACGAATAAAAACATACTCCCTCCGTCCCGGCCTAATATGCCTACTTGTCATTTTTGTTTGTTCCATTCTAATTTGCCAACCCATAAATGACAAAAGAAAAATTCCCTCCTTACCCCTACATTTCTGTCATTTTACAAAATTGTCACCCCAATTCCCCTTTTAAATTCTAATTAAAGTGCAAAAAACATAAAGTTAACACATTCAATCAAAGTCAACTGCATTTTCTTAGGCTTCGTGCCCTGTCAAAGTAGACTAATTAGACCGGGGCGGAGGAAGTATATACATAGATATTGATCTTATATAGCAGAAATTTGTTTGATACATAAAATTCATCTCACCATACAATTTCGTGAGAGAGAGCCCCAAAACCACATTTCACTAATAATATCTGGTTCTTTTATTTATTTATTCATGTTTTGACCCGTCTAACGAAATGATATCACAATTATCCAAAAATGCAAGAATTTAAGGGCCAGCAGAGAACTCCGTGGTGGTTGCTAGTTGTTCTTTTTGAGTTTCTTGTAAAATATCAGCATACTGAAAGGTTTCGGGCTCGGGCTCGGGCTCTTCTCCATCTATGGAAGGCTTTATAACTGTGAGAAATATAATATTATAGAATATGGTAAAAATTAGCAGAAATGAAGCTGTAAAACTCAAAAATGATCCTGAAAACCATAAACTGTAATTTTCCCCTTCTTCCCTGGATACTGATGCTGGATTAATGTCCTGAGCTGTAAAATATCAAAAAGAGTTAATTAAAGTTTTGATAGAATGAATTTCATGCAAAAATTCTTGTTCAAAAACTAAGGGTACATGATTATAATTGGTAAAACTATATTTTCCATATATATACATCCCTAGTATTATCCAAATTCCCAAACAGAACCAATCACTCTGAAGTAAAAATGATATTCATACTTGGATATATTTCCATCAATCAAGAATTAGTAGAACAAAAAAAAAGGAGAGATAATATATATAAAATTATATTTATAGTAAAAGAAGTAATTAGAACCTCGTATCTTAGAGGGAGTGACTTGTTTGGTGGATAAAGATTGAAGCTGCTCATCAAGCTTTCTCAATGAATCACGGGCCTTTTCTCTATCAATCTCGAACTCCGATTCTTTATCCACACTCTTCACAATTATCACCTGCAATATTCCATTTCTTGATCTGCTTTTCTTGAATCCAAACAAGCCCTTAACCATCCACCTTCTCTCATGGAGCAGAGGAACCCATGATGAACAATGAAGAAGCATTTGAGAAGCAAGGGTTAAATGTGGTGTACCAACACAGCCATGGATAGGATAAGGGAGGAAGAAAACGTATGATTGCCAATTTCGTTTGATTGGATTAAAACTTTAACATGTAAATGCGACTTCATTTTTTTAAAATTGTTACAACCTCGTTTTTTAGCAAGAGAATAGTCTTTAACTCGAGGGCATTTCCAAGAGTACACTAAAATATACGGTAATTTTTTTCGATATTTTTTAAGATAATAACTGTCACTTATCTCCAGGAATTTGTATGTATTATTTATTTTGCAAAATGTAATATTTCTTCTTATTATTATTGTTTTGATCTTTTACTTATCATATATTTGCTAATATTTATTCATTGTCTAAATTACGTACACATATTTATAGGTCGAGTGGTCTTTCTAATTTTATTTTTTTCACTTATCATATATTTATAAATATTCATTCAATATCTGAATTACCGTGGACACTAGGTTGAGTGGTCTTTCATATTTTTCGGGTGTAGTGGTGGTCTTTGAGATTATTAAGCAATTTTTTGTAGTTTTGTTTTAATTTTATTAGTAATTTCTCAACTAATTTTATTTTATTAGTGAGGGAAATATTATATCTTTGCTTTTAGTTTATCTACAACGTTTTTATTAATTTTGGTTTATCATCAACAATGTTTTTTAATTTTTATTTTACCAATAATTTTATTTCATAATCACTCAATTTACGTAAAATATATGTTTAGGATTATTTTATCATAGTAAAAAAAAAATCTCTAAATTTTAGAGAATTGCATGTCATTTTAATAGTATTAATTAATGATCTGTGTAATGTCTAAAATTTTATGATACATGTAATGATGTAAATACATTAATGTCTAGTAGATTAATTATGCATAATAATTAAAATTTAAAGAAAAGAAAATGAATAAAAAAATTTGTCTTGTAAAAAATAATCTAAAATAGTCATCAAGGCTGATAATAGGTTCTAAAGTAAAAATTGAAATCGTTGAGATGTTGAAGGAAATAAGGTTTGTTATAATTCATTAATATATATACCTTAAATGTAAATTGACATTTACTATTCTAATGGTCATATAATTCATTAAAGGTACAAGATGAAGATTCATGTTTAAGATGTTACTAATAATACAACAAGTTAGCTCAAGTGGTTTTCCATCCTTATAAATGTGTATATTGTATAACTTCCAGAATTTGAACTTGGATCACGTATAAAGATATATTGTATGACATTCATGATTCGAAGGTCATGTAAGTATTTAAATATTTATAATGAAAACGTTGAGTATTTTAATAAAAATTGTTTACTCCTAAGTATATTTGGTTCCTACCTTTTGAGCCAAATATTTTTTTTCCGTAGTAGTAATAATAATAATAATAATAATAATAATAATAATAATAATAATAATAATAATAATAATAATAATAATAATAAGGGTAAAAAACATTATGGCATCCGAACTATACCCGTTTTTACAGATCTTGGTAAAAACTTTTCAATGTTGCACCGTACTGGCCGAACTTTGCGCGATTTGCAGATTCCGGTAAAAAAGTGATTTCCGGCCATTTTCTCCGGCATTTTTAGAACACGTACCTTGCACGCGTTTCATTAAGGGTAAAATTGTCTTTTGCCCTGAAGATGTACACGTGGATTACACACTTCAGCCCTCTTTTTCCACTTTAAAAAAAAACAAATAATTAGAAGAACAAAAAAGGGACAGCAAACAAAATCGAAGAAATCCACAGCTCATCCACCATTTTCACCAAAAATTTTGCAACACTGAAGAAGCTCAAGCCATGTGAAATCCATGTGAATTCATGCATGCATCTCTCTTCTCCTTCTTCTCGCTCTACCCCCAAATCAGAAGCCTCGAAATCCAGCTCCTTCCTCTCAAGAGAAACCTTAGATTCACCAACGACGACCCCTTCCTCTCAAGAGAAACCTTAGATTCACCAACGACGACCCTTTCTTCATCCAGAGGGAGTCCATCCGAAACTCCATTCATCTCCTCCGCCCTCTCCTCGCCTCCCTATCGCTGCCTCTTTCTGCCATCTTCGTCGATTTCCCGATCCTCACCTAGTTCAGCCCCATCGCTGTGAACTTCTCACTCCCCACCTACACGCTCATCGTCACCAGTGCTAGGTTCTTCTCTCTCATGGCTCATCTCCCTCGCCTGCTAGAACAGGAGGATGACATCAGCAAGAAATCGGAGGTCAGTGTCCCACATTTGGACCCGATTCAAGTGTCGAGCAGATGCTCCACAGATGCTCGATCGCAGACACTTCTTCGTGGAGACCATCACTTCGAACGTCGCTTCACTGTCGTATCTGAAAGGGGTTCTGATCAACACATTCACTTGGATGGAACCAGAGGCCGTCGAGGCGTTGAAGAGAAATGGAGTCGATCATATACTCCCCATCGAGCCATTGGAGGCCATCAAAGCTGAAGAATCCGACATGGATCTTCCATGGCTGGAGGAGCAAGCTCCGGAATCGGTGCTCTTCATAAGCTTCGGAAACAGAGGGGCCCACACAAAAGAGCAGCTGAGAGAGTTCGCTGCCGCGCTGGAGAAAAGTGGGTGGCGATTCCTGTGGGTTCTGAAGAGTGAGAAAGTGGACAGAGAAGACAAGGAAGAAACAGAGGATATTCTGGGCTCATCCACGTGTACATCTTCAGGGCAAAAGACAATTTTACCCTTAATGAAACGCGTGCAAGGCACGTGTTCTGAAATTGTCGGAGAAAATGGCCGGAAATCACTTTTTTACCAGAATCTGCAAATCGCGCAAAGTTCGACCAATACGGTGCAACATTGAAAAGTTTTAACCAAGATCTGTAAAAACGGGTATAGTTCGGATGCCATAATGTTTTTACCCTAATAATAATAATAAAAGATGATAAAGAAAAACACAAAAATTAAGAATAACGGATATATGTAAATTCTTCCAAGGGGGAAAAAGTTAGTGAATAATGGAAAGCAAGATATGGCAGAAAAGAAAGAAAGAAAAAAGAGGTGGGGCCGATGGGGATGCACGTGAGACACAGGCGGCTCTTTACGCCGCCACGTGCCTCCATCTCCGCTTTCTTCTTTCTTTCCCAGCTACGGAACGGTTAATCAAATAAATTATTACTACCTCCGTTCCCCTTATCTTTGCCACCTTTAACCTGCACGAATCCTAAGAAAAAATTGTTGACTTTGATGTGATGTGTTATTTTAATGTTTTTGAGTGGCAGTTTTGTAATTAATGTGTGCTTTTTGAGTGTAAAGTAAGTAAAATGAAAGAAATTGAGGGATAAGGTCGTAATTTTTTTGTTACCATTTTTGGGCTGACAAAGTTAGCTGGGACAACCAAAAACGGAAAGTAGGCAAAGATAGCAGAGACGGAGGGAGTATTTATTTCTAATATTATGTAATAATATCTTATTTTAGCTTTAAATATATTTTGATTTTTATATTTATGTCAATAAAATTCCAAATATCAAACAATAAGACATATGCATGCATATACTAGTTTAAACAATAAATTGAAAATCTTAGATTTGAAAATATGAGATGAGATACTAAAGATCAAGGTGGTCATTAAATTAAACTTGTGGGTTTTTTACTAATTACATGAAAAGTTAGGATTAAATAAATTTTTTTACCTTCGACTAACTTGTAGAAGTGGCAAATAAGGGTCGATCTCACTTGAAATAGAGGATTAATTAAATTCATTGGTGCTAATAAACAAAGTAAGGGGGTTTGGTTGAAAGATTATCTAGTTTAAAAATCTACCAAATTAATAAGCAACAATCAAATATGAAAATACATAAATAAACAAGAATCAACTAATAAACAAACAATTCAATATCTCCTTCTATTATTGACTTAATGGATTACTTAATAACATTTCTCTCAATCTATCTCTCAAACTCTCACCTCTAAATTAACAACAAGCTTTACTAATCAGAATCGTCTCTTAAGTTTAGTTTACTAAAATAAGCTCTTTAATAAACCAACCTAATAGGTATGACCTCTAGATGTAGCTAGTATGATGAACGGATTAAATCCTAAGACGATAGGACAAACTAAACTCCAAATTCACAAGTTCGATTCGGATAATCTAGATATGTGTTGCCCCTAACGATTCCAACGTTTCTTGCTATTCAGGAATATAAATTCGTAACAATTACAGATTACAGTTTATATTCTAGCAATTGACATCACATCAGTTTATTCTAACTAGTCATGCTAAATCAAATGATGCAATATCATAAAGCAATTAACAAAGCAACACAAATCATTCGAGAGAAAGACATAAAAAAAACGTTACTAATCATCCAAAGTAAAGCTTGATATGCACTCACTAGCTTTGATTTCTCACACATTGGATCATCCAATCTGAAGACCATGAATCCAATGTGTCCCATGTTAACTGCAAGCTTTCGATCAGAACTCGATCTCGGCCTTGCTTATCTTTGATCTCAAAATTGTTCCAAAGATCCCTAGATAAAAAAGAAATTAAACAATTGGAGTTTTTAGATATAAAACTGTGATAAGTAGAAAAATAACATTTGCACATATATGAAATGTATTAGAAACACATTCTAAGAAAATTAAATTCATGATCTCTTCTTATATCTTCTGTTGATCATGTGTTGATCTTCATAATACAAACATTAATAAGATACGTTTACCACATTAAACTTTATTGGCTTCTTCTCGTAGCTGCAAACAATTGTACCATTACTGCAACTTTTCTGCAGTTTGTTCAGGTTAGGTGTAAGAAGTACATAGGTTGACTGTACTTCTATTTGTCTTGTCTTCAATGACCTTGATTTAAACTCAAGATGATTGTGACTGAATGAAGTTGTTCTTCATGATATTTTGAAGATTGCTGCAACTTTAGCTTGGTTTCAATAATGGTCCAATGAATACAACATTTTCAATCATTGCAACATGGTCTTCTGTTGCAACTGATCGCCTGCTAACTTTCATCTTGCAGCTGACAGCACAATTTTCTTTTTTGCAACTTGCAGCTTCAACTTTCAATTCGTTTCTTGCAGAATAGGAGACCATAAAGGTTTAGAACTTATTTGCATTCCGCATAATTAGACATGGAATGTAGGGTACTCTAAAGTCTTACCATAATTGTATTTTGTCTTATCAAAAACTAAACAATAAAATACTAACACTAGATCATCCATCGAAGAAGGAAACCTTGAAAAGCCCTAGGTCAAGAAGACACTATAAAGGAGAGAGAATGGAACCAAATCATGATATTTTTTTGATAATTGTTTGTTTGATATTTGTATTCATTTATTTGTTTATAATTTAGGTTAACTGAATCAATTCTCTTAATCTGGTCACCTAAATAAAATTAGGTAAAATAATTAAGTAGTTAACAAGGTTCTAATTTACTAATTTCTGTGTGATCACCTTGCTCATCCTATATATATATATATATATATATATATATATAAAATTGGCGTAGTGCACTTGTGGTATAAGCTTGAAATAGGTCGTCGGATGTTGATAATCCTATGGTAGATAATCTAAGAAAATTTCAATAAATGTCATTATTATAAATATTTGTTTAAAAGGAAATTTTATTATTTCGAGTAGGTAGAGCCCCAACGGAGAATAGGGTGGCAGAGACTAATACGGACCGTCTAGAAAAAGTTGATACCTTAATGGGAGACAATATTGGAAAATCGCAGTAAATATAATTCTTATATATATTCGTCGATGGAAAATTAATTATTTCTATTTACTTAAAATCTCACGGAAAATCACGTGCGAATTAAGTCCGTTTTCTTCATTTCGCATGTATTATTAATCAAAGCTTTCCATCTATTGCAAAAATAGGAAAAAAATAATTAAGGTTATTATAACCTTCTTTATGTGGACTCCCCTATATAAACCCCCCTGAATTCTTCTCTCATCTTTGCATTATCAATCAAGAATTCTCCCAATTTTATATATCATAAGATCATTTGTGTCAAACATAAATGGCTGCATCTCAGAAGAGAATCAAAACCAGGTCTCACATTTCTGAGGATGTTGTTGACAACATTCTCTCATTTCTTTCAGTGAAAGAAGTTTGTAGCCTTTCTGTTCTATCTAAAAGGTTTCGATATTCCTGGAAAATCTGTCGTGATCTTTCTTTCGACAGGAAATTTGCCAGGAATTTATCACAAGATGAGTACGAAAACATCGTCAGCAACATTCTGGGCAGTCATTTGGACACCCCGGCATCTAGATTCAAGTTGTACTACAATGCAGCCAAAGAGGCCGATGTTTCCAAGTGGATAGAAACCGCAGTTAGTCTTGGTGTAAAGGAGGTTGAACTAGATTTCACTCCTTCGGGGAGAAAGTTGTTGTTCGGGTTTCATGCTGCAGGCGCCGAAAGCATACAAATCTTGAAGCTCGTCAGTTGTGACCTTGCTTCGACTTTCAACTCGAATGGCCTCTGCAACTTGAGAGAGATAACCTTGAGGAACACATGGGCTTCGCCAACTCCATTGCAATCACTATTTGCTAATTGTGTTTTCTTGAGGACTATGCAAATCATCAAGTGTAGTTGCATTCGTGATCTTAATGCTTCTGCACCAGATTTGAGATCATTGATCGTCAAGGATTGTTCTGATGTTTATTCGATCACGATTAATGCTCCATTGCTCTCCACTTTCCATTACCATGGAAGGCCAATAAAGCTCAGTTTTGATTGCCATATGCCACATCTCAGCGATGTGGTTCTCAAAATGGCTCATCCCAAATCTATTCAGGAGATCTCTTATCGGAACATCGCCATAAGCCTCGCCTTTGTCAACACCCTCACCATTACCAGCACTATTCTTGAGGTATTACGTACACTTTTGGGTTCATTTCAGTTTTGATTCCGTAAGTATGACCCTTTCCATTTTAGGACAATGAAATATATGTTTTTCAATTTTGGTTTTCTACTTTTTCCAATTTTGGTTCTATATGTTTCACTTTTTTCCAATTTGGGTCGGAATTATCGAAATCGCCGATGCCACATAAGATTTCCCGACGGCCATCCTGGATTGAAATTGGAAAATTTTGAAACATACAAGACCAAAATCGGAAAAATTTGAAACATACAGGATCGAAATTGAAAATTTTGACTAAAATTTGAAAATTTGAAACATATAGGATCAAAATTGAAAAATAGTATAAACATACATGACCAAAATTGGAAAACATATATTTGGTTGTCCAAAAATGGAAAGGGTCATACATACAGAACGAAAATTGAAATTAACCCTATACATTTTAGTCTTGTAAGTTAGATCTTGTTCAATTTTGGTGCAAGTTTAAACTTTTCAATTTTAGTTCTTTAATTATCAATTTTTTTTTTCCAATTTTAGTCTTTTTTTTTGTCGGAACAATCAAAATCGCTCACATAGCCATCAGAAAATCTGATGTGGTCATCAAAAATTTTGACATGACAATCGGAAAATCTGATAGTTGAAGAACTAAAACTGAAAACTTAAACTTGATGCACCCAGCTGGAAAGACCTAACTTACACGACTAAAATTGATATTTACCCTAATATGTATATTATATACATCTTTTCTTGGTTAATTGTTACAAATGTAGATGTTTTTGACTAAAATCTTATGTTTGTCTTTACCATATCTAGGGGTTCTCTGCTAGGTTTGATGGACATGAATACAAGGAAATGGAAGTCATGTTTTTGAGATTAAAGGAGTTCCATTTGTTTGTAGCACCACAAAGCTTCATTAATCCTTATGATGTTGCAATGTTCCTCAAACACTGTCCATCCATTGAGAGAGTTTTCATTGATGTAAGTAAGATTTTATTTACACATTTATTTGTTTGATTTTAAGTGAAATGCTTAAACCATTTTCCTGTTTTGCAGTTAGGGGAAAATGCATTTGGGGACAGTTATTATTGGGAAAATCATGGGAAGAAGTATTTGGAGAAGTGCAAAAGTGTTTTGGCATTCCTTAAATATGTGAAAATAAAGGGGTTCACATTGAAGGAGTTGCCAATTTGCTTGGCAAGATACTTTTTGAAGAATGTGAAATATCTTCAACGTTTAGTGATTGTGAATGCCAAGAACTATCAACTTCCTGAATTCTATTCACCACTTTTCCTGATTTGGGGGATTACTTCAAATGCAGAAATCGAAATCTATGATCATAACAGACGCAGCAACACCATCAAGCCTCGAGGTGTTTGATTTGTATTAATCCATCATCTGGTTTTGCCATCTCATGTCAATTGAGCTTTGAATTTTGCTATTATATCTATGTTTTTTCAGTTGGATTCTTTGTTTTATTTAAACATATGTACTTCGAGTTTTCAGATGCTATGAATTGAAGTTATGGAATATTGGAATTAGAGGAATTTGAGTATTTACTTCTAAAAGGTAATGTCATTTTATTATATGCAAGCATGTATAAATAGTTTAAGGCATTTTATTGCGAAAAATCGATGTGGAGTAGGTTTTGTATAAGGCTGTCTCATGGATCCTTTATTCGTGAGACGGGTCAATCCATAACCCACACTCAGCAATTCATATGAAAATTTGTGGATATGAGTTCAATTCATGGGTAATAATGATCCGTCTCACGGAAACCATTCGTGAGACCGTCTCACGTGAGTTTGTGTGTCCACAATTTTTTTTTAAATGCACGTAGATAATTATGAGTGGTCTTCTTATAAAGGTGCAAAGATCATGATATGTGAAATTGAAAGTGTTCAGGGGCTGGGTCCAATTTTTTTATTTATGATGTATATGTATAACCTTTTTGTTATATTATATCTAAAATAGAAATCAGAAAAATATATATGAGTTGATAGAATATTTCATGCTTCATAAAATAATTTACTCGTTGGAATTTGTCTTATACAATTTAAATTGGTCAATGTCTTTCTACTGAAAGAATAATTTGAAAAAATAAAAACATTAATAGTAATAAAAAGTATTAAATTTTTTAACTAATTTAATTAGAATTTTTTAACTATGTTGTTGCATCCATCAAAATCATATTTAAAGTATACATTACATGAAATTTATGGATATCACAAATATTTAACATCAAAAGACAACGTCAAAAATGCTTCGACAATGGTTTCTAACTAGTCTATAGTTGTTGTCTTATAACTCCACAACAACGGTTTTAAACCATTGTCTTGTTGTAGTATTGGGGTCAGCGACAACGATTAGTAACCGTTGTCTTTTTTTATCTACAACAACGGTTTAAAACCATTGTCCTATATTTTGAATTGTTGTCATAGGGGTCTTAGAACAATGGTGCGCTTTTCTTTTTTTTCTTTTTACCCTACAACAATGCTGGAATTATAGCTACGACAAAGGATTAAAAACCTTGTCTATAAACATTTTTCTTGTAGTGTCATTATCTTATTAGACACCATTCTTATATGGCTCCTACTTTTAACAAGCTTGAGAACGTAATGGGTGTTAAAAATACATTAATTGAGGATATACAAAATTCCAATATATGTGAATACTAATGAAATTTTTAATTCTAAATATATTTTTTGAGAATAAAAAGTCAGTGTAAAAAATTAATTCATATATCTCTGTAGATGTGAGAATTCAAATAAAAAATTTCATTGTGAATATGTTTTCGAGATTGGGAAGTCACTGTGAAATATTAATGTATAAAAACTTAATATTTTTTATTAATAAGTTTGGAGGAGGGGAAGAGATTTTGAGAAAGACAACACATTTGATGAGATGATATAATTTTGGATCAAGTTCAATTTTGGATCATTTTATTTAAATAGATAGTAAGAAAGATTTTTGTACATTTGATGAGATGATATATTTTTTATTGGATTAAGAATAAATGATTTATATATATCATTGAACGAATATCTCATTATATTAAAAGAAAAGAAGAAAAAAATGATATAAAAAAAATATATATATCACATACCGTGCAACGCACACGTACACTACTAGTTTATTATATAAAATGATATAACTAAAATTTGGAACAAATAGAATTAGGGGAAATCGAATATTAAGTGCACTCACAATTTTATCTTAAGTGCACAATATCAACTTTAATTGTATACACTAAAATTATATGTAAAAAATAATAATCATTATAAATTGAAAAGACTTATACATATATATATATATATATCACGGATAAGAATATTATGTGCAATATACCATAAGTTGACATTACATATATTTTTTAGGTCATATGAATTTAAAGTTAAAATTGGAAGAAAAACAAATATTAATAAATTCAAGAATAAAAATTATTGATTTCTAATTAATATATGTTAATAATAAAACTTTGATGAAACTATGTTAATACTAATATACATAAAAAAAGGAATATTACTAAATTTGAGATAACGATTTATGTCAATACAAATTTATAAAAAGGCACTCTATCTATTGTATTTATGAATTTCAATTTTACTTTATTTTGATATGAAATATAGTTAAACTATATGTATTATCTATGGGCAAAAACTTGTGTGCACCAGGGGCACGGATCTTAGATCCGTACCCCCCGATCCGTACCCCCAAGCATGCCCCTATCTAAGTTGGTGTGCGCCCACACACCTGATTACCTAGTTGATGATTCAGTTATGAGTATTACATGTATACCCTATAGGTATTACGCATATACCGAGAATAATAATGGAGAAGAAGGAATGTGCGTAGAGAAGAAGACGAAGAAAAAGTAGAAGGAAGAAGGAGGAGGAAGAAGAAGATGAAGAAAAAGTAGAAGGAAGAAGGAGGAGGAAGAGGAAGAAGAAGAAGAAGAAGAAGAAGAGGAAGGAAGAAGAGATGCCGTGGAAGAATAAGAAGAAAGAAAAGGTGCAAGAAGAGGAGAAAGAAAATAAAATGAAAAATTAGGGTTTTGATTATATATAGTGTATCCGGGTTGGGTTGGGGACAGACTAAGATCCGTACCCCGGGGGCACCAAAGTCCTACTCTTATCTATGACTTGACAATACAAATATTTTTTAGACTATAACAACATATATATTCGATGCGTTATTATTTCTTCCTCAAAATCATGTATTATATATTTTTTTAGTCTATCTAATATATTTATATTATATTATAAGAGATTTCGTGCATCACACAAGGTTTATACTAGTATGTTAATAATAATAATAATATGTTGACACCACAATAAATATTGTGTAAATAAAAAATTGTTCAAACCTTTTCATTAATGAAATTTATTTTCATTTTATTTGATATTGTCATAAAGATTATATCATTCGTTCAGTATCAATTAACTTTAAGTTGGATACATGTTCATTGAATCATCTTAATAAATAATATGTTGGAAAGAAAAAGATATAAAATTTAAACTCAATTTTTTGTATTTATCAATGTCAATTTTATTCAATTTATAGTTATCTAACAATATATCTTCTTGCATAAATTATATAACTTTATAGTACATCAATGTATTTTAAAACTAGCTAAAAACTTATATAAGTTCTTACAAAATAAAAGTTTGTATCAATTTCGACCCATATACATCATTAAAATATAGGATGATTTTCATGTGTATTAACGTACCAGACTTTAAATCAATTTTCAGTTATCAGACCTTGAATAATCTCAAATTTAATAACAGAAATAAATATAAAAATCGATATATTAATATATCTGATGTTCTACAAAACCGACGGTAAAATATGTACAGAGAAAAAGCAGTGGAAATGAAGTTTTGGCGTACACTACAAATAATTAAATACTGTCTGTCACGTATGGTGACATTATTACGGAAGCGGCAAAAATTTAATTAAACAAAAGAGAGAGAAAGAGAGGTATAGAGAGAGAAAGAGAGACAATAATTTATAGTGGGCGGCAAGCTTAAAGTAACACGTGCCGTCCACCTTTGGCACGACATGTACCCCGTCAACACGGAATTCCGACCACTCTTCTGGGCCCCACTCCCCTATTTCATCTCACCTCCCCCGTCGGTGCTCTTTCTCTCTCCTCCATCTTTCTCTCTCCTCCTTCTGCCACTCCATTTTTTCTACTTTACTTTTTGACCCCTTCTTTTCTTCTTCTTTCTTTTTCTAAATTTCCTCTTCATTTCTTTTGAATTTCTGTGCTTCAATTTAATATCTTTCCACACACAAACCAGCAACCACAATTTCAGTATTTGTTAATCAAAGCTGGAATCAACATGAAGGAACTGGTAGAAAAGAATTCGATTTGGTAAACAAGTTGCAACAACCAAGTATTATGCAGCTCTGGATGTGATGCAATGTAAATTAAGTACATCAAAAATAACATGATCAATTTGCTGGTCTTTTTTGTTTTCATATTTCAAAAATGGAGAAAGGAAATTAATGGAACCCTAATAGCCGGCGGCGGCTAGTGAAACAACCAGAGGGATTACTCTCAGCTGCAAAAAAAGGGTCTTTTGTTTTTTTTGTTCAAAATATATTTACAAAATAAACGTCAGTTTCTTCTTCAGTTATCTTCAGCATTGAATTCAAGCTTCCAGCGGCGGCGGCATGTTAAGATCAAGATCCAGCCCTCTCTTCACATCGGACCCATCAAAGTGGTTCTCATCCACCACCGACGAAGTGTCGGAGTCGCTCTGCAACGCGCCGCCGTGGGGGAACCCGACCCCGACGTGGTTCAGCCTGTAGGCCGCCGCCATGGCCGGATCGAATAGAATAACGGGCTGCCCGTTGGGAAGGAGGGCCATGGCCGGCTGTCGCCGGAAGAACTGGTAGCCGTTTATGGAATTAATAGCAGGAACCTCGGCGACGGTGACGCCGGAGTCGGGGGCAGCGCCGAGGCGGCGCGTGAGATCAAGCTCGACGGGGCCGCGGGCGTTGAGGTCGGCGCTGGAGGATTCGACGGTGCTGCTCTGGCTGGGACTGTGGAGGGCGTCGGAGGGGAGGGGGAAATTGGTCTTGGCCTTGGCGCCGCGGAACTCCCGGGCGGCGGCGTCGTAGGCACGCGCGGCCTCCTCGGCGGTGTCGAAGGTGCCGAGCCAGACGCGGCTCTTCTTGCCGGGGTCGCGGATTTCGGCGGCGTAGCGGCCCCAGGGCCTCTTTCTGACGCCGCGGAAGTGGAGCTCCTTGACGGCGTTGGGCTTCCCCATTTGTTGAGATTAGATTAGTGGTGGTAATAATGAGATGTTTGTGCCGAGAAGAAATGGCTATGGATAGTGGGGGAGAAAGGGTCTTTTATATAGATAAAAATTGTTAGGCAGGTGGGTTGGGGGGGGGGGGGGCGCGGTCAACGAGGGATTTGACTGGGGGGAATGGGGGCCGCCGCCCAAGTAATGAGAGAGAGAGAGTGTAGTATGATTGTATGTACGTGTGTGTGTGAGAGAGAGAGAGAGTGTGTGTGTAAGAGAGAGAGAGAGAGAGAGAGAGAGAGAGAATGGGTGTGTTGTGCTTGTTGGGGTCCAGTTGTGTTGGAAGGTGGCACGCGGCAGCGGCAGAAGACAAGAGCGCCTAAGACGTTGATGTGCCGGCTATACTGCCCTTCTTTCTCGGATATATATATGATATATCTATATATATATATCTACCTTTTTCTATTTACTAGTATTAGTTTATTCTCCTACTTTTCAAAAGTTTTAACATTTTTTCTTATAATGTCTTGTAGGTAAATTTAGCAAGATATGATATTAGGGGAGTTAAAAGGCATTATATATGGAGCTAATTTTCTCATTTAATTGTTCATTTTATGAAACATGAAGTTGTTTGATTAATACTATTGGAATATGTAATATTTTACGGTTGAGATAAATAAGAGATTTCCGACAGGTTTTGTTTGAGCTCTGATTTGATTTTTCATGTGAAGAGTTTCTTATAACTAACATGTCAGAATCTTATCATGTTACAAATAAATATTTTATCTTCTATTTATATCGATCTTTATAGAGGATGATTAGTGAGAGATTTTGAAATTTGGTCAACCAAGTATTGGTGAACATTCCAATTCAAGAATATTGGTCTTTGAAGGTCAAATGACCAAGCCTAGGTGAATGGTTCAACTTATTCGAGTGAGATCTTGTATACTACGATCAAAGATGTCACATTATATATGGTCTATCCAGCACCATAATTGTGGTGCGATGGTTTATCAATCAATCTATTAATTTTTCATTTAAAATATCCATTACGACATAGGTGTCATATGTAAAATTTATTCGGCACTCACATGTATTGATTGTCTCCAAATCCGATATTATCTAGTAGGGTTGTCGGTACAACACAAGTTTACTTTTAACGACTTAAATATTTGACAATGAATTATCAAGCAGAGTTAATGTTTAGTTCAATAAAATCATAAATCTAAAAATGATCTACAAGACGAACATGTATAACTTATCTAGAAATATTTGCTTTAGAAAGGAATTATGTACTTAGCAAGATATATTCTTAAGCAAGACTCTCATTTATGTATATACTCTTGTAAATGTTAGGTTATTTTTTTTCTTTTTTTCCTTAAAGCTACATTTTAAGTCATTAGCTATAGACATATAGTGTTAAAATTAAATTACATTTGCCAACTACAAAGTCCTCATATTATATTAGTTATGAAATATTACACTTGTGGTTGATAATGTACAATACACCATAATTAAGTTTGAGGGGTTTTATAAAGGATATGGATTACAGTACCTCAAAATATCTCCATCTTTAACGTTTATTATTATTTACAACTCTTTGATCAAATTACCACTTATAATTTTAATTTAATTAATTTAAGATTATATTCATGAAGTGTCAAAGACACAAAATTGCAGAAGATTGTATTTTGAGTATGAAGCATAAAAGTGGATCCATCAATCTATTTAAAGGTAGATACATAGAATTAATTTGGTGACAATTATAACAAAATTGTCATTTGTTGATGATTATTATTTTGGCTCTATTAGTTTTCTTAGAAAATGGGATTAAAGTGGTTCGCTTATTGGTTCACTGAGCATGATCTATCAATTTTTTTTAAAGAAAAAACTTCATCATTTTAGTTCATAAAACAAAATATATTCTATGTGAATAGAAAAGGAAAAAAAAAACAGTAATTTATAATCTAACCTTGTCAACATATTTTATATGATTATGCGGTGTTATATAAATTATCTATAGGAATATTGGAGACAATGTATATGCACGGACTTCCCGATTCAAACCGTCGGTTTCGATTCCAAACTAATATTTCAATGGTTTGAAAATATTGAAGCGGAACCATGGGGCTAATGGTTCCGGTGGTTTATAAACCGGCAGTTTAAGCGGAATCGGTGGTTTGGTTGGTTTGATTTGAATTCTTTTTCATTATGGAATTTTAATGTTTCATATATTACAAATGGAATAAAAAAAATACAAAAAGTGAATAAACTTTTCATTATGAATTAAAAAATATTACAACTCAATAAATTACAATCAGACATGATAGCATGATACAACAATATTGGTTGAAAAATTACAACTTCGTATAAAAAATAAAAAACAATTTGAATAGTAATTAATGAAAGGAGAGGTGAAAAAAAAATTGAGTTTCATTTTAAGTTGAAATTGAAATTAAAATATCATTTGTAAATTTAAAAGAAAATTGTCTATGCATTCTTATCAAAATTAAAGTTCATATAGCTCTCTTACCTAAACTTGCCTTCATTTATCAATGTTGGTTTCACTGGGGAGGATGTGTTTGATCGTATCCATACATGTCATCTTCATTTGCACCTAAGTAGGAGAAATCAAGATGTTGTTGACGTTTACTAAGCTCTTCCTCAAGAAGAGTTATGTTTTGTACATTATCGACAATCAATCTTGATCTTCTTAGATTCAACATATGACCTCATCATCTTGAGGCGAGACTTGCAAATATCTCTTTTTATTATATCATAATCGTTTAAAATATGAAATAATTTGTGCGCAATGTGTATAATCGAACGTTTAATATTGAATTCAATATATGCAATTAAACGTTTTTGCATGTTCCATATATCATCTATATATTCAATGACCAGTAATACCCATATAATCATTATTTTTATAAGGATCCTTCCAAATATCACTACGTATAGATTTTTTTTTTCTTTTAAGATCTTCAATTAATTAAATTTATATTTTCTAACTAGTTTTTCTATATCATGTGTAATAATATTTCTAAATACTTTTCTGCAAGTTTCTGCAATTAGGATGTAAATAAGTGCTAGTATAGTGGTCAAAACTGCCATCACATGGAAATCGTAAAGGCAGATGTCTCTTGGCAACAAATTCGGCTACACCTTACCTTTGGTTCAATGGACTAAATTTAAAGGGAAGAGATTACATACTTGAGAATAATAGTAAAAGCCCCAAATTTGTGTTTGAGATCGATCATTGCCCACCTTATTTGCATGTTTTTCCAATATATGATTGTTGAACGTTCCATATTTCCCTTCATGCTTGAATTTGCAACTTTTTCCACAATGGTTGCATGTAGCAATATAATCGAGATCATTATTTGGTACTTTCGTAAACATAAATATATCACTTCAAAGTGAAGAGGATGCTCTAGTGGTGTGTTCACTTGTTGTATTAACACTAACCTCTTATGTTGCTTTCCTTTGCGCGCGACTCTTCTTCGATCTCCAACAAAGACGACAGAAGTATTAAGGCTTAAAGTGGCCTCCAAATCACCCACCACTGATTCTTGACTTCATATTGCTTAATAAAATCAACACATCATCACGCAAAAATTGTGATGGTGATGTAGAACTCTTTCCTTTTCCACGAGATAAACGAGAAAAAGAGATACATCTTCTAGATTTTTTTTTTTTTGAATACAAATGAAATTGAATTAATCAAGAATAAAAAAAATATAAGTGATAGAAGAAGTGTAGAAGAATAATAGAAGTAGAAGTATAATGTAGATTATAACAACTTAAGAATTGAAAGATGAATTAAATATGTGAGCTTGAGATTGAGAGAGATGCAAAGAATTGGTGTGAAAATCACCAAGGGAATAAGAGTGTTCATTGATTTTAAGAAAAAAAATGCCAAGAAAAAAATTAGACACTCTTGTCGGAAACGTCCATCATCATTAACGGTCATTTCATCTCCACCACCATCTGATCAAAATTCAAAAAATAAAACCGACGGTAACCATCGGTTCCATGATGTCTCTACTTCCTTCTAGTCGTTGATCTCGAATGGCCATTCCATTGCTCCATCTAAGCCGTCCATATATGTGGCATGCACAACATTCAAAAAGAAAAAAAAAAAAGGCAAATTGTCGATTTCACGATTCGACTTATGCCGGAATCCAAACTGAATCGATGAAACGTGATTTATGGTTTCGGTTTCAAACTGAAACTGAGAACATATATATTTTCGAGTTCCCATATAATTCCAATTTTTCCAAACAGTTGGACATCACTATATTATTGTATTGATAAAAATAATACAAATACGAAGCTCAAGTTCGATAGATGAATCCGAAATAAAAAATGTAAAAGAGATACCGAATATGTTTGACTTTAGACAATAAGTAATCACTACATCATGAAAACAAGACGAGCATTACAATTCTAAATATTTGGATGATCCTTTACTTTTATATTTAATTAATAGTGATAAGAATTCAGTAAGATTTATGTACTTTTTTTGTTAAATGTATACTATAAGATTAGATTTTAATTATACTTTAGTATTTTTATATCATTAGTTCAATATCAAAATTATACTAAGTTTTAGTGAATTAATTTACAGTATATATATTTTGAGTAATTGATTTTTTTTTAGATACATCAAATTTCTTCTTATATAAATATTTATAGGAGAAAGCACATCCCAGATGCAGGTGTCATAATCAAGATACATTTCGATCTACTTCATTTAAAAAACAATAAATAATATTATAATTAATATGTATGAATATATATAATATAGATACATTGAAATTTCATGATACATACATATATTTATATATGCGCGTGTTACGTATGTATTATCCACTTCAAGAAATAAAAATTATTATAATTTAATGCACGTGGTGTTTTCCATTTCATTTTTTTCCCACTTTTTGAGTGATATTTGCTTGCTTCAGAGATATGTATCTTAAATCCGTGCACCCAATTCAATCAGTCGCATGATGTTAAATATATAGTACTTTTCATGTATTACATATATATTTTTAATGTATTACTTATATACAAAATAAAAAATTCAAGTATACACGTAATACCTGAAGAGTAATATATATATTTAATATCATGCTTTAATATGTAAAGAAATATTTTAAGAGTATAAATGTAATAACTGAAGAGTATATATCTAATAATACGCGGCAAATCGGATTGGGGGCATGGATCTAATATCCGTACCTCAAAGGCACACGTTTTAGTTTTATGAATTTAGCTGTTCGTGAACTATTTGAAGTTCAATTTGATAGAAGATTGTTCGGGTTCATTTATTGTAATTTGTTAAAATAAACAAACACACTCAAGCTTTTAGTTATTCAACTCGTTAAGTCATTAAAGGCTTTTGAAATAGTTCGTAAGATATAATATTAATGTATGATATTTTAGGTATAATTTTTATATTTTTCCTTATTAAAAATATATAAGTATATATATTTTTTATAATTATAATATAAATTTTAAATAGTATATTATAGTTTTTAAGAATAAATATTTTATATTATTAAAAGTTGATAAATAATATTTTTTTATTATGAATAATTATTAAGTTCGTTAAGGTTCGAATAAGCTGGAGAGCCATGAATGTATTCGATACATTGACTTCAAGTTCATTGAATAACTAAACAAACCAATTCAAGACAAATAATAATAATTTAATTTGATTTCAAATAAGAGTAAGTCTTGTGTGAGACGGGTCAACCCACAACTCACATTTCACAATTCACATAAGAATTAGTGGGAATGAGATTGATTCATGAATTAAAAGGATTCTTCTCACGAAAACACTCCGTTATATCATCTCACACAAATTTTTGTGTTCAAATAAATAGAAGTTCCAAGATGAAACATTTCTCTCATGTAATCTAATTAACTATATTGTTTTGACTTTTAAGAATTAAAGAAATTCAACATCATCAAGATACGAGATGAATTCAAGTTCAAATTAATGTTGTAAAATATTCAAAAGTGAAATTGGAGTTTGTTATGTAAAATCAAAGAAATTTCCGAGGCTTATAAAAATAAAGAGATTAAAAAAAGAGAGAAAAAAAAAAAAAAATGAAGCGGCAGAAAAAGAGGAAAGACAAGTGAATTAGACTCCACTTTTTATAACCTAATAATTAGCCGTCTTTGCCACACCCTCCATTTCATGTTTGGTAATCCTATATTTATTCTATATTTACCATATTATATACACAAGCACACACAAAATAGATCTGTGTATTTTTGTGAGTGAATGAGTTTTATGTGAAATTAGATCTTTAAAATGGGTTGTTGGCATTGGCAGACCCATAATCCACCTTAATTCACTCTTTGACGGGTAGAATGAGCTCGATTTTTTACATGGCAGACCTTCAAATCTCTATTGGAAATTTTTTAACCATTTTGAGGCAATATTTTTGGTGGTTCTCATTTTGTTAGGTGTTATCCAAATGAAGAGGCGAGTTCTCCTTTGAAAGAGTTTCGAGACGGTATATAGCTTGTCCAAAATGGTTAGCGGGTGAATGGAAAATTGAGGGTCAAAGTGAAAAGATTTGAATCACTTGAAATGAGATGTGAAACCTTAAAAATTGACTTGTACCACATCGGGAAAAACTAGTGTTTTTTACTAGTATAGATTATATTTTCTTTATGTGGGTGTTTAGATTGTATTGCTATAAGGCTCTTTCTCTCCCCCACGTAGGGTGCAAATCATTTGGATTGAGTTTCGAACCAAATGACTTATGTGCATGTGCAAACCTTCTTTTGGCCTTTGATTGATCTTCGGACCAAAGGACTTAATGTGCATGCGCATAAACCTTCTTTTGGACTTCCTTCCATAGTCGCAACTTCTTTTGGCTTCGTTCCTATTTCCTTCCCTCAAATATTTTCCTGTTTATCGAATTTTTTCCCGTGAGTTAGCTGCTTTTCGCCTTCCCTCCACTGTAACTTTAGATCATCCCTGTTATAGTTCCTGCTTCCTTCCCTTGATTTTTTTTCCCTTCATCGTTATACACATCAAGCACCCTCTCGGTACGCTGTTACTGTAACTCGATGCTGAGTTAATTGCTTTTGGTCTCCTCTCCAAAAATAAAATACAAGTCTATATAATTAAGACGGGAGAGTATATATTACTTTTGATTGGCATACACGAAATTAATTTGCATATACAACACATATACCAATTATCCTCCACTGCCTTTGAGCCCACATATATATTTCTATGACAAAGTTTTATTGATAACAAATATGATAAGATAATGCAATTTCATGGAAAATTCTGGAAATGACGTAGTTCATAATTCTTTTGTTGCATAAAATGAAGAGACCTTTTTCTAATAAACATCCAACACGTGCCCTGCTGCTCCCCCTTACGCGTCTCCTTTTTTCTCTCTCCTCTTTCACTTTGTGTCTGCTTTGAGTTGAACCACTTCTTTTTATTACATTTCTTTCTTTGAATTTCTTTAGGAGACATAATTATTAATGGGTTTGAAGAAATCTTTCATACAAGACTTGGTAGTTGAAGCTACCATTTACGTCTGGTAAAAACGAGTCAAGCCCGTTAGATCGGCCTGTCCCACCAAATAAAAATGGAGGATTGGATTGAGTATTTTAGGCCCATAAAAAAGTTGGTTAAAGTGGGTTTGGCCCGCGATGGGTTGGGTTTTTGGTGGGTTGGCACGTGGGCTTAGTGGGTTGGCCCGTCTTTATTTTTTATATATTTTTTAATTATTTTTTATAAAAAATAAAGAGAAATGTTTAATAGTGATGATAATTCGTACCTCATGCAAGTAATGAATTATAGAATATTGATATGTGTTATTTATATATAGAAATTAAGAGATTTTTATAAAAGCATTATTTTAAAAAGTGTTTTCATATATTATATGTAATTAAATGTATATATATCTTATTAAATATATATATGTTACAAATATACTCAATTTCCTTTGAAATTTTTAAAAAAAAATTAAAAAAATTAAAGAATAATTTGGTGGGTCGGCCCATCTAACCCACAACCCATCGTTGGGTTGGGTTGGATTGAGATTTTGAGGCCCGCCATTAGAAAAGCTCGCCCCGCCCCGCCCCGCCAAATAGAGGGTTATGGTGGGTTGTGGGCCGGCCCACCCGCCGACCCGTATTGACACACCTACATCTAAATGCTCTGTTTGATAATGTTGATAATGTTAATTCGATGTTGAAATCCATATTACACCATAGAGATCTTAACATGTCATTTTTTATTTAAAATATTCATTAAACAATATGTATGTTTGTTTTGGAGTGTAATGAGTTAGGACTTAAGATTTTAAAATCTCAAATCTTTATTTGTTAGGGAATTTAGACTAAAATTATAATTCATTAAACACAATTATTTTTATACATCAAGGGCTATTTACTTCATGGATTTAGGTTGGTTTAGGATTAAAATCCAGCCTACACCCATGTTTACTTTGGTGGTTTGCGGCCCGAGTTTGTATGTTATCCAATAGATTGGGCTGGACTATGCTATGGATTGGCTCCCTTAATTAAACCCACCAAAAGTGGTGGGTTTAAACCAATGATGAAAATATCGATTTTGTTAGATATATTAGTACCTTAATTTTACGGAAATATCGATGGATATATCGGTTTCGGTGGAAATATCGGTACATATATTTTTCCGATTATTACCGACATTTCCCGATATTTATCGATATTTTCGTGATATTTAGCGATATTTTCTCGATATTTACCGATATTTTCCTGATATTTAGCGATATTTTCTCGATATTTACCGATATTTTCTCAATATTTATCGATATTATCCAATATTTACCGATATTTCCTTTATATTCATGAATTTTCCTATAATTTTTACCTAAAGTTATCGATATCGAAATCGATACTGATATATAACTAATAATTATTGATATTTCATTTAATTTTTTACAAAGAAATAAAAATATCGAAGATATATCGTTACACCATGTTTTTGTTTCGATCACGTCAAAAAATGAAAATATCGGGGATATATCGGGATATTTTCATCTATGGTTTAAACCAAGCCCAACAGTGGCTTCGACGAAATGACTAAAAAGCTCTTACTGTGCATAATATTTTTTCTGTTTTGCCCTTATACTTGACGGAAATAACAAATTTGCCATTACATAAAAAAATCCATTTGCACTCAAACCCTAACCCTTGAGCCACCATCGTTGATTGAGCAGCAGAAGGAACGCGACGTCTGGAGATTGAGTTGGCATCGGCAGCGGTCTGACGATTCTAACGTGAAACGGCGGCGCCTCAGGGAAGAAACCCATCTCCTCCCTATATTCCAGGTAAGACGTGAGATTTCTCGAAAACAATTTTGATGAACATGGAACTCTGATTAGTGTCTTCTGGAGGCTCCATCTGCTTCACATTTCTCTCTATAATTCAGTGTCCCCATCTTCTGGAGATGTATCGGTCATGACTAGAGGTGGCAATTTAGGCCGTTCGGCCCGGCCCGACCCAACCCAATGGGCCAAATGATAAAGTCAGGTCGGGTCAGACCAGCCCATTCTTTGGTCGGGCCTACGAAATTGGAGTCCGACCCATCCCCACTTAGGCCATCGGGCCAACGGGCCAAATGAATAATTATTTTTAAAATTAAAATAATTTTTAATTCATTAAATTCTTACACCAATACTAGAAAAATAACTTCCTATTATTATAATTTAAGACATTCAATTTAAACTATAGTATCCTATTTATGTAATCGAAATTAATTTTTGTAATATAATTAAACTATTAGTGGGGACAAAATCCGATCATTTTTTACTTCCATTTAGCATTAAAAAATATTTTAACTCAATTATCATAGTTTGCTAGTAGATTCTAATTAGTTAATGATGGTTAAAGATGAGAAAAATTATAAAAAAAAAAATTTAAAAGAATACATAAAAACATGGAGGAGGTAATTGAGTCACATGTAAAATTGCACAAAAAAAAATAATTAAAAAATAAATTTATCGGGTCATCGAGCCGGCCCAAGCCCAATGGCCCAAATTGGCCCGAGCCCATCCGCCCCATCGGGCTAGGCCAAAAAGTTCCGGTGTTTTTTCGGGCCGCTCATTTTAGAGCCCAACCCGGCCTAATTTACGGGTCGTTTGGACCGGGCTCAAATTGCCGGCTCTAGTCATGACCCATGTAATTCGAGTCATATGATCCAAAAAAGTTGGTTTTCACGCTCAAAAAGCGTCTGCAAGCACCCCACGCACTGGCACGTGCCCCCACGCACTAACTCGCGCCTCCAAGTCCGCGCTCAAACCTTAATTTCGCTAATTGACCTTTTAGTTATATTCGTCTAACCTTTTAGTCAAGTTCGCATAACATGTATATCCTGATAATTTAAAATTTTACAGAGTATTATAGTTTAATTTTTGTATTATAAAAATATAATTTTTATATTTTTTTAAAGGTTATGATAGTTGTATATAAATGTTATATCAATATAACATAAATGTTAAATTATTATAACGTAAAAGTTTTCAGCTATATTTCTTACATTATACTGAAAAGGTTTAAGCATATTAATTTAAAGGTTAAAATATTTGTACATAAATGATATACTCTTATAAATATAAATGTTATACTCATATAACATAAAAGTTACCACATAAATTAAAAAATAAAAAAACTTGGGCTCGGATCAGGCCCGACCTGACCCGCGAGTGCCCAGTTGCATACTGGTGCACAGAACAATACTCTTCATTTAAATACTACCCTAATTTACAAAATTAAAAAAAAAAAAAAACATCATACTCTAACCTATTAATACAAAATTTTCAATACATACATACATTTCTACTATTATAAATATCCAATCATTAATACTATATCAACTAACTATAGTATTTCATATACACGTTTAATTTCTTAACAATGATTTGAACAACTACATTAATAATCCTGCCCTTTAAAATCTCATAATAAACACAAATTTTAATTGTTTACCTTTATATTTAAATCTTATGATTTCAAAGTCGAATTTCTCCGATCCTACATAATTTCCGAACAAACATATCATATGTATTTAATTGGAACCAATAACATTATTGATAATATGTTGTCTTAATTGAATATAATAAGATAAAACAAATTAAAACCCAAAATGTAATAATGGATCTTAACTAACCAGAACCTAGTCTTTTAACAATTATCATAGGTTGAGAAAGAAGGTTTGGTAACGAATTAAAATGCAAAAGTACTGTGAAAATGACTTGAATTATTCATGTCATAATTAGCAAGTAGATGTGCATTACAAGTGATGCATATGTTCTATTAAATTATCATTTTGTTTCATAATTTTAGTGAGTGTTAGTGAAAATATTATGACATTAGTTTCTCAGAAATATTAACCGATGAGATAAATATGAATTCTAGTTTATTAAAATGAAATCATTTTAAAATTCTGCGAGATATCAAAATATTTTAATTCAGTAGGTATAAGTTTTCCACTAAAACTTGGGTGCACCCGGGGAACGGATCTTAGATCCGTGCCCCCAACCCGACCCGGCGCGTGGGCCATCTCCATGTCCGCCCACGCGCCCCCACGCGCGTCTGCAGCTGTGCTGGTGTGCGCTCGCGCACACCAGATTTTATGCAGTGATAGGTATTATACACATACTCTTAAGGTATTACATGTATACTCTTAAGGTATTACATGTATACTCTTAAGGTAATACACATTTATCTTTAAGGTATTGATTTTAAAACATAAGGTATTACGTATGCACCTTTGAGGTATTACATATTTGAGTATAAGGTATTACATACTCACCTTTAAGGTATTACTGCTTTTGAGTATAAGGTATTACATATTCAGCTTCAAGGTATTACTGTTTAAACTTTAAGGTATTACTGCTTATAGTTTAAGGTATTACATATTTATCCTTAAAGTATTACATAAAACTAGTATTATACCCGTGCGATGCACGATTTGTAATATACGATTGATTAGTTTTAAAATTTCTAATACTATAATTTAATAATATTATCTTAACTTAAATTATATATTAATAAGAATTTAATTCTTTATCTTTAATGTGTCACATCTTAAAAAATATTATCATTTTAAAATGCAAACAATAATGTATAAATGTGTATATATATATATCTATATATATGTTCAACAATGAATTTTAAATTCTATATTTGAAATATGAAATTTTTAAATAAACACCAATTTAATTTGTACACATACCCATTATATTGTAAATTAAATCAAATTTAGTACTAAGAAACATTTATTGTAAACGATAATTGATATTTAAAAAATATGTTACTTCATAAAGATATGTTGTGCTTGTTACATATTAATATAGATATAAGTATCATGATTAATGTATTATTATATTTTTGATACATACTTATTAACAAATGTGTTAGTAAATAATTCACTTGCATTCACAATTATAGATTTCTAATTTAAAAGTTTTGGTCTAACCAATGCAAACAATTTAATTATTTCAAGTTAAAGAAAAAATATAAATCTCATCAACTAAAAAATCTTGATATGTATTTAAATAACATAGCTAGTTCAATATTCAACTCACTTGTATTAGCAAATATATCAAACAATTATACCAAAATATTTTTCATTGTTATTAATTTCTCAAAAAATCTAAGACTTTTTATTTTAAATATTATTTTTTTAATTTCTAATCTATAGTTTAATTTAGTCATTTATCTTTGTATTTGTAATCTTGTTAAATATAATTTGCACCAAAATGTAAATATAAAATTTATATTTTTCATAAACTAAAACAAAATTTAAAATAAAGAATAATTAATTTAAAGATTATAATTTATATCAAATAGGGAAAAAAAGATAAAATATACTTCAAAATCTACTTACCTATAGGTATAGCCTAACCTAGTGGACCCCACAACCCTTAAAAGTATAAATCTTGTTATTTTTTATTTATTTAATTTCTTGTAACTACTTTCTTTCCATTTATAGTAAGTTAATTTGGGAGGGAAAATTAGTTATTGCTATTTTTATTGAAGGTCTTCTTTTTATATATATATAGATATGTTTCAGGTATTACATAAATATGTTTAAGGTATTACATTTTTATCTATATGGTATTACACATTCATACTCACATTTAAGGTATATTATTATATATAAGAGAAATAATGGCAACACATCCAATCCATCCACATGTTGAAGGAGACAACATATGTAAAATAAAAATGAAAAAGGTAGGCTGGATCGAGTAGACAATTACTCAAACACAAAATAATGTAAAGAAAGCCTCAAATGCAACAAATGAATCAATGAATCTAACTAAAACACAGGGGTGATTCAGAAAAGCACTCCTTTTTCCTTTCTTCTTTTTCTCCTCCTCCTTCTTCTTCCAAAATCATCTTCATCCTTGCATCGATGACAGAATCGAGAGTATCTTTGATTTTGGGCATCAAATCCCTCGTCTCCTTGACGATCCCCTGGAAATTAAACCTGGCCAAAATTGGAAAGAAATCGGAAATATTGGGCTTCCCCACCGGAGTTGAAGAAGGCGACGGGGTCCGATGAGCCGGACCTGGATGAGCTGCTGCCGGAGGGGTTTCTGGAGAGAACCAAGGATCGGGGTTTCGTGATAAAGTCGTGGGCTCCACAGAAGGAGATGCTGGCTCACGACTCGGTAGGTGGATTCGTGACTCACTGTGGGCGGAGCTCCCTGTCTGAAGGGGTGTGGTTCGGAGTGCCGATGATCGGGTGGCCGGTGGATGCGGAGCAGAGGATGAATCGGGCGGTGATGGTGGATGATCAATGGCGCAAACGTGGGGAAAAGTAGAGGTTAAGGAAAAAAATAAAAAATAAAATAAATATATATATAATCCGGGTCGGGTTGGGGGTACGGATCCAGGATCCGTACCCCGGGGGCACCCAAGTCCTACTCTAAGTTTTCAGAGTGACTAGAAAATCTTTTACAAATTAAAATTGTTAAATATGAAATTCAAGTAGTACTGTTCTAAAACTCAAATCATTTCGAGTTGTAATTAATTAACTATTATAAATGGAAGATGACAAATCTGAAATGTGTAATTTACCAAAGGAGAATATTAACGATAGAGAAACATCTGGTGTTTTGTAAAAGTTATATTCTTTGTAAAGATGCATTCAAGTTTAATATAAGTGAAAGAATCAAACCATCAATTTCTTTTTAGGTGGAAAAGACTAAATATCAACTCTTTGAAAGGCTGGTCAATTTATATACTACCTCCGTCCCAAAATAAATGACGTTTTAGCAACTAAAATTTGTTCCAAAATAATTGTCGTTTTCGTATTCCAAAGCATATTTACATGCAATATACCAAATATACCCCTATTTACTCACCTCAAATTAAATGTGTTAAAGAGATAAAAGTACCTCATTAATTAAACTTAAATAGGGGTAGATTGGACTTTTTATCACATTTCTTAATATATGTGCAAAAGGCTAAAACGTCATTTATTTTGGGACGGAGGTAGTATTATATATATAGTATATATAAATCTATAAAATGTGGCAATCCAAGTGCATGGATCTAAATTGGTGCAATGAGGGTGTTTCGACCCGGTCCATGCTCATTTAGGTTTCTTTTTTTTTTTTCGCCTGAAGTGTTACCTTTATGTTATATGTGTGTAACTTTTATGTTATATAAGTGTGACATTTTATATACAAATGCAGTAACCTTTCTATACTCTAATTTAAGGAGAGAAAAAAAGGGAAGTTTTTTTGACAAAATTTGTACATATTTACTTTTATGTGATTTTAGTTGCACCTTTATGTAATATTAGTTTGCACTTTTATATGATATTAGTTGCAATTTTATCAAATATAAAAGTACAACTAATATCACTTAAATGTATGTTCATCCAAAAGATGCACTCAAATTTCCTTAAAATCTTCATTTTTCCAAGTTACTAAACATAAATGTCACACTTATCTATATCTATATATATATATATATATATATAAAAAGAGAGTAAGTCTCTTGTGCATCAGGTGCATGGATCTTAGATCCATGCACCCGGGTCGGATCCGGGTAATCCGACCCGCTTCTTTTTTTTTTTTTTTTTTCGCGCTTGTTTTTTTTTCAATTTTAGTCATGACTTTTAGTTATGCGTAAGAATACCTTTATGTAATGCGTAAGAATACCTTTAGATTACCTTAATGATACCATTATGCCCAGATTTCATACCTTTACGTTAAGTTAGACATACCTTTAGGTTATGTTAAGAATACCTTTAGGTAATGTATAGAGATACCTTTAGGTTATGTTAAGGATACCTTTGTGCCCAAATTTCATACATTTAATTTAGGTCAGGCATACATTTATGTTATGTTAAGGATACTTTTATGTTATGTTAGAGATACCTTATCCATAAGGTAGTTGTGTTACACATTTTGTACACAAAGGTATCTCTAACATAACATAAAAGTATTCTTAACATAACCTAAAGGTATCCTTAATATACCTAAAAGTATGTTTAATATAATCAAAAGGTATTCTTAAAATAATTAAAGGTATCCTTAACATAACCTAAAGGTATGCTTAACATAACTAAAAGGTATTCTTAACATAACATGGTATGTAACCTGGAATCACGATTTCAAAGGTATCCTTAACATCACTTAAAGGTATTCTTAACATAACCTAAAGGTATGCTTAATATAACCAAAAGGTATTCTTAACATAACTAAAGGTATCCTTAACATAACCTAAAGGTATGCTTAACATAACTAAAAAGTATTCTTAACATAACATGACATGTAACCTGGAATCAGAATTTCAAAGGTATTCTTAACATAACTGAAAGGTATCCTTACCATAACTTAAAGGTATCCTTAACATAACTGAAATGTATCCCTGAAAGGTATCCTTACCATAACTTAAAGGTATCCTTAACATAACTGAAATGTATCCTTAACGTAACCTAAAGGTGCGCATCCGCCCAGGCGCGTGGGAGCGCGTGAGGGCGCGTCAGACGCGCGTGGAAGCACGTACACGCGCGGGTCGAGTCGGGTGCATGGATCTAGGATCCATGCACCTGATGCATAAAAGTTTTTGTGATAAAAAGAAGACCTTTGGAAGAATTTACAAGAATACCATTTTCCCTCCTAAAAATGTCACATCAATGAGCAATAAAATAGTTATATAAATAATAGTTTTTCAATAAAATTAATCATATAATTTAGCATTCTTTTCAATATGGTATATTTTACTATTTATACTTAGAATTATCATCATCATTATTATTACTACTACTATTATGTATTATTATTTGTTTGTGTTGTTGATTAACGTTGTACAATAGTGAGAAATAATTTAATTTTTGTGTATTAACTATCATTATTTAATGTCTAAAATTATTCTCATTCTCAAATTTAAAGTTAAATAGATTTTAGGATATTTTTTTATAATTTTGCAAAATGTTGTGTGCAAGTAAATATTTCAAAGTTGATCACACAATTTATATTGTTGATTGAACAATTTTGACCAATTCAAAGAATCAATAGCTTAAATTATTTATTGATCCAATAAAAAAAATCTATATATATATATATATATATATATAAAGAAGACCTTTGGAAGAATTTACAAGAATATCATTTTCCCTCCTAAAAATGTCATATCAATGAACAATAAAATATTTATATAAATAATAGTTTTTTAATAAAATTAATCATATCATTTAACATTCTTTTCAATATGGTATATTTTACTATTTATACTTAGAATTATTATAATCATCATCATCATCATCATTATTATTATTACTACTACTATTATGTATTATTATTTGTTGGTGTTGTTGATTAACGTTGTACAATAGTGAGCAATAATTTAATTTTTGTGTATTAACTATCATTATTTAATGTCTAAAATTATTCGCATTCTCAAATTCAATGTTAAATAGATTTTAGGATATTTTTTTATAATTTTGCAAAATGTTGTGTGCAAGTAAATATTTCAAAGTTGATCACAAAATTTATATTGTTGATTGAACAATTTTGACCAACTCCAAGAATCATTAGCTTAAATTATTTATTGATCCAATAAAAAAAATTCAACAAAAGATAGAAACAAATAGATGTAAGTTTTCAATTTTTTTGAATTTAATTGTTTTTGCTAACTTTAATTACTTAATGCTTATAATTATTCTTATTATCAATTTTAAAGTTAAACAAATTTTAAGATATTTTTTGTAATTATGAGAAATGTAATTGTATATGAATAAATATTTCAAGACTTATATTGTTACTTGGTCACATTTAATTAATTCTAAAAATCATTAGTTTATTAAATTATCTATCAAGCCGTGAAAAAAGTTCAATGAAAAATAAAAACAAATAAAATGTAAGCTTTCAAGTTGTTAATTCATTATCTTTTTCCTTTTTTGTTACTAAAATTACTTAATATTTATAATTATTCATATTATCAATTTTAAAGTTAAAAGAAATTATAATATATTTTTTTGTAATTATGAGAAATTTTGTACATAAATAAAGATTTCAAAATTTATATTGTTAAATGATACTAATCAAAATATCTATCAAGCCAACGATTATAAATATATTTTTATTCAAAAGAGAAATAGAATATAAGCTTTCAATTTCGTTGTTTAGATTATTTACAAAATTTGTATTCCAACATTTTAATATTGTCAAATATATGTAGAATGACATGTCACAATAAAACGAATGCACAAGAAAGTTTGAATAACACAAGCGAGATATGAGTCAACCAAATTTTACTTTCTTCAATTAAAACTCTACATTACTCAATAATTTTTTTAATAATAAAATATAACTTTAAAATCAATAAAAGAGATGAAAATTATATTTCTATATTATACAAAATTTAGAATAATAAATGATTTATAAATAACTTTTTAATATAACAATCAAAATAAATAATAAATCGCGCATCGCGCGGGTGAAATACTAGTATAACATAAAAGGTCACACTCGTATAACATAAAGGTAACAACCTTAAACAAAACAAAAAAAAAAAAGAAGAAAAAAAACAAATAGGTGCAGATCTGGATCGAGTCGTCCTAATTGCGCGGATCTTAATTCGTGCACCTGTTTCACAGGAGAACTCACGAACATTCCGAAATTGATAAGTTTAAGGTGAATCTATTATGTGCATAGCTAGGTCTTCCAAGACAAGAAATTTCACCTCACATATCTATAGGGATCCTTTGAATAAAATTATAAAAAAAATTACTTTTTCTTGAAAACTATTTTCTATTTGTAAAGTATACATTGTACAAGCGTTTGCATAACAATAATGACAAATTTGAAAATAATATTAGTAAAATTGATAAGTTGTAGAGAAATAATTCATGTATGTATATATCCAGCCTGACTTAAAATGAAAATGGAATCTAAGAAGATCTTCAATAAAAATAATATAACTAATTTTCACTCTTAAATCTGCATACTATAATTGGAAAAAAGTTAGTTAGAAGAACTAAAAAAAATCAAAAATAAAATATTTGTACTTTTAAGGATTGTAGGGTCCTCTAGGTTGGGCTATAGCATATTGATAGGTAATGTAGGTTATTTTTGTCTTTTTTATATATTTTATATAAATCATAATCTCTAAATTAAATTAGTTTTTCAATTTAATTTTTTGTTTTAATCTATGATATATCAAATTTATCATTTTGGTATATAGAATTTTGTTGCTAATGCATGATATATCAAACTTATCATTTTTTTTATGAATTCTAATTTGTTATTTACATTGCATCGTAAAAAAATAACAAATGTATGAATTTGATATTTAAATTTTGGTGCATAATTATATTTAACACAATTAGAAATACAAAAACAAATGACTAAATTAAACTAAGATTAGGAAATTAAAAAAAATAAAATACAAAGTTCTAGACTTTTGGATAAATTAATTATAATGAAAAACATTTTTATATAATTGTTTGATTTATTTGTCAATATAAGTGGGTTCAATATTCAGTTATCTACATTATTTGAATATATAGCAAAATATTTAGGTATTTATATCTTTTCTTTAACTATAAATAATTAAGTTATTGGTTGAACCGAAAATTTCGAAGAAATTTATAATTGTGAACGTTAGAGATCATTCAAAAAATACAATAATATATTTATCATGACACTTATGTCTATATTATAAATTGCAACATGCATAACATATCTTTAGGAGTAAAATGTTTTTCTAATTTCAATTATCGTTTTAACATCCATGACACAATAAATGTTTCTCATTACTAAATTTAATTTATTTTAATTTACAAAATTGATTAGTGTACAAAATTGGTGTCAATTTTAACAACTGCATATTTCAAATATAGGTTCTATAATTCATTGTTGAACAAAAATATATATTTATATATTATTGTTTACATTTTAAAAATATAATAATATTTAAAATAAGAAACATTAGAGATAAAATATCTAAATTCTTATTGATGTAATAAATTAAATTATAAACCATGCATCGTATGAGTACAATTATAGTTACACAAATAAGGCAATTGAGATGGAGCAGCCCAAGTCCCAAGGTCTAATTGGACAAGAGGAAAAAATGTTAAAAATAATATGCATTATTGAGTGTGATACTGATAGCCCAGAAAAAAGTACCTTTTGGGCCAGAGTTATCAATCTGAATATTCAAAATAAATAAATAAATATAGAGTTACTTATTAATAATCTTAATATTATTAATAATAATAATTGACAAACAGTAGAAAATATAACAAATTGTTGTACTCCTAAAAAAGAGTCAAATCAAGTACTATTTTGTCAGGTAAATTGATAAATAATAGTAGTAAAAATTACTTGATTTTAAATGTCAGAAGGTGGGAAAGGAAGTACAGTCATTTTTTCAGGTAAATAATTCAGAAAATAATTTTGATAGTTTAGAATATAATTCAGATATTTTTAAGGAAAACGCAGCTCCAATATTTACAATGAATTTCTATTTCTATTTTTTGGATAAATTTCACAACAGGACTATAAGAAATTTGCAGTGCAAAAAAGTGTTGTTGACTTCACTTTGATCAATATTTCGTTGGCAATAAAATTAATTTTGATAGAATTAAAAGTCAAAAAGATTAATTTACGCGGTTTGAATCAGATAATTGATCGAGGTGGATAAAATTCTAAAAATCAAATTTTGGTGAGTGAGAAATTAATTATTAAAGTTGGCTAATTGAAATTAAATAATTAAAAAACAAGCTTTCACACAGATTACTTTGTCTACTTGATCAATGATCCACACAAAATCCTCTAACTCACATATGTTCTTACTCTTCCTTGAAGAGTGAAGACTTAGCAGGAACTAACTTACTCTCGCTAAGTACTCCTAAAACAATCTAAAAGATTAAAAGTATATAGGAGTGTCTTCAATTTGTGTGCAACAAGCTTTGTTCGTTCTCATTTTTGAAGGTTGCTAGCTTGCTGGTTTAGATAAAGTGACTAAAATTAGAGTGGTGAGCTTGTGAGTTTGGAGCTTGAATTCGCGTAGGTAGCTTGGAGTTTTAGTAGTTGTTGCAATTAGCATTCATCTGTATTTATAGCCTTGAAATTTTGCCCATTGAAGAGAGACACATTTTCAGTATTTAATGCTCTTGATTTTCATAGTACAGTTCTATTAAATCCAACTGATTTTTTCGAGCTAAAGTATCCTTTGGTTGGACAAGTGTCTTCCTCTTATTTCTTGAATCTTGATTGTCTCTACTGGTAACTAAGTATGATTCATTTATCTGATTTGACTCTTCATTCGAGTATCCTAGGATCATGTACCAGTGTCATTTCAGGTTGCTACCTATAACTTTGAGTGCAATATCCTTTCCTTTAAGTTGCAGCATCCCTTTTTTTTTTTTAGTTGCAGTGTCCTTTTCTTCAGGCTAGAGCATCCTTTTTCGGGTTGCTGGAATATCCTCTAATTATCCGAAAACGGCTAAGTATAGAATTGAAAAACTCACTAGAACATAGTGTGATAGGATACTATACATTCTTATTACAACATGTTTTTTGTCTCATCAAAACTAATACATCAATTCATAACAGAATCAGAGTCCAATTCTTTTACCATGATAAGTACACCATTAGTTTAAACGAATGCCGTCCTTCTTTTCTTTCCTTTTCTTTTCCCTATTTAAATCTGAAATTGAAAGAGATTTAAATATCCAAATTGCAGAACATAAAACTAACACAAACCATCCTAAAATCGAAATCTTAAAAAATTGACATTCAAATCATTTTAGAAAGATGAACAAGAAAAAAATTGGAATTTTATTTGAACTAAGAGCATAATATAAGAAACAGATGAAATAAGATTAATGGTGACGTCTAGATGGAGTAGGAGGAAAGTACAACAATAAATTAGGAAAAAGAATCCTATAATTAAGGATTCTAATAACTCATTAAATATCTATTACTATTTTTAAATTTTCAATTAGGTGGATGGATTACCCCGTGGGTAAATCAAGTTCTTTTTCCTTTTGTAACTATGTTTTTTAAGGTATATCGTACTACAATAAATGCAACAGTTACACGATGCTGACGATTACACATGAATTTTTATATAAACAGAAGATCATGTTTGGTAAAATTACATTTAAATGTGGTTGCGTATAAGTTTTTGTGTAAAAAAGATGATGTTGGGTAAAAATACATGTGAAAGTGGGGATATTATTAAATCGCAGAAATATAGAATATAATAAAATGGAATTGAGTCAGTGGTCCTAAAATAAACACGATAAATCATGAATATGAACTCAGCAGCTGAGTCAGCTCACACTGTCGTTTTATTTGTCGTCACTGCACACATTCTCGTGAAATAACGAAAGAATCTTCCAACTTTGATATGTAAAACTGCACGACAGAAATCCATCGATGGAGAACGGGGGTTCGCCGGCGCCGGCGAATGGGTGGCGTTTCAAGGGTAACGATGATCTTACTCAGGCCTCATCGCTCACCGTTAGAGGTGTGCTCAACATGCTCATGGGCCATCTCAACTCAGATGACACCCGACCCGTTATTCCTCTGGGTCACGGCGACCCTTCCGCCTTCCCTTCCTTCGGCACCACCCCTTTCGCCGTCGACGCCGTCTGCGCCGCCCTGCGCTCCGCCCTCTTCAACGGTTACTCCTCCACCGTCGGCATTCCATCCGCTCGCAGGTATGGTTTCTTACTTTGCAGCAGTGTAGTTACTCAATTAATTGAACAAATGTTGAGTTTATTTAACCTATATTAACCATAGGATTAATCGAAATATAGCACAATTCATTTTATGTTTTCAATTGAAGAGGTTGATTGTAGTTTCCACTAACCTTTGATTTGTTTGGCAATTTACCCTTGTTAAGAAATATTGCAAAGTAATTTGTCTCCTAATGGTTAGTGTTTATGGGCTCATCTTTTGCTTTTTCTGTCCCAAAAGGAAGAGATTTGTGCATGATTTTCTGAAGTATGATAGCTAAATGATTGATCAGAAAAGAAGGTATGAAATGTGGTGTGTGTATATATGAACAGGGCAATAGCAGAATACCTTTCTAAAGATCTTCCATACGAGTTATCACCAGATGATGTTTTCCTTACCATTGGATGTAGTCAAGCATTGGAAGCCATTATATCTATCCTTGCTCGTCCCGGTGCCAACATTTTGCTTCCGAGACCTGGCTTCCCTTACTACGAGGCCAGGGCCGGCTTTTCTCATCTTGAATTCCGCCACTTTGATCTCCTGCCTGAAAATGATTGGGAAGTGGATTTGGCCTCTGTTGAGACTTTGTGCGACGAGAATACCGTTGCCATGGTCATTATAAATCCAGGCAATCCCTGTGGAAATGTTTTCAAGTATGATCACTTGAAGAAGGTGCTTGAATCCTAATTGCATTCTTTAACTAAAAGATAGACAGTCTTTTGTTTCATTATCTAGTATGAGTGTTTGTTTGTGTTAAGTAGGTTGCAGAGGCGGCAAAAAAGCTTGGAATCTTGGTTATCTCTGATGAAGTGTATGACCACCTTGCCTTTGGAAGCTGTCCATTTGTTCCGATGGGAGTGTTTGGATCGATTGTCCCGGTTGTTACTCTTGGATCAATATCAAAAAGATGGATTGTTCCTGGTTGGAGGATGGGCTGGCTTGTCACTAATGATCCTCATGGAATCCTCACGAAGCAAGGGGTATTTTCGTTTCTCTTTTTTCTTGGAAAGTCGTTTCCGGGATAACTTGGTATAATATGTACATGGCTAGTTTACATTGTCAAAATAACAAATGTGATATGTAAGAAGAATTTTGGGCACAAATACTTTGATTCTCTGGTTGTGGCTACTGATGAATTTTCGTATTTTCATCATGGTGTTTGTGATGTGGTTTACTTTCTAATTACAATTTCATCTATTGAGACGAAACTATGAATTCTTTTTGACATTTTACAAATATGCAGATTGTTGAAAGTATCAAGGGGTTTTTGAATATCACATCTGACCCGGCAACGTTTATGCAGGTTATTTCATCCATAGTCGTATCATTTCTTTTCTTCTTCTTTTTCCTGGTTTTTTCAATCCATTTTAGCTTTAAGCACTTTAGAATGTCTGATAGTCAATGGATTTTATTCTCTCTGTTTATGCAAACAGGGGGCAATTCCAGAGATTCTTGAGAATACTCCAAGCGACTTCTTTGAGAAAATAATTGGTACACTTAAAGAAACAGCTGAGATATGCTACGAACGAACAAAAGAAATTCCCTACATAACTTGTCCAAGCAAACCCGAAGGATCCATGTTTGTTATGGTAAAGACATAATAGTCGATCTAGGATTTGTTACATTCATAAATAACCGGTTGCATGATAGGAAATGTGGCTTTGAATCTCAGGTAAAGCTTAATCTGCCTCTCTTGGATGACATTGAGGATGATTTAGACTTCTGTAGCAAGCTTGCTAAGGAGGAATCCGTTATACTTCTCCCTGGTAAAGATTTTATTCTCGATTTTATGAACACCAAGAATTGCTTTCTAGTTGTTGTTGAGCTTGATTCACTATATAAGATTAAGTTGCATACTTGTAAATATGTTTTAAGACAAGAAGAATCCTCGTTTGTAGGTCTCGCTGTAGGACTCAAGAACTGGATTCGTGTGACATTCGCCATTGAGCCATCATCTTTAGAGGATGGGTTTCGAAGAATAAAAGATTTCTGTCAAAGACATGCCAAGAAACAATGAAAGTTGTTTCTATGTGTATGAGGTTTGTCGAATAAATAATACGAGCTAGAAATATTGTACACGTATCGATTGTGTGAAGATGTCAAATATCGCGTTTGATCTGATACTTCGATTAAGTATTTCAGAATAAGTCAAGGGAATTTGGAAGAAGATGTAGTGTTCTTCTTTAACTTTCTCTTCTGTTTTATTTAGTTAAAGCAGGTTGGTGCCACAATATTGTGAACTTCTTAAGCTGATTCCAATTCATTTATTTGACTTGGAAAAAGTATTGATCAACTAGAGAAAATTTGTGAGTAATTGAATGTTGATATAAAAAGTTGGTTTTATGTAATAACGTTGAGGTTGATAAATTTAATTTTATAATGCTTCATAATATTCGTAATTAGTACTGCTAAAAATAGTTATAAAAAATTCGAGTGAGACAGTCTCATGCATAACTTTCATGAGATTGATCCTCATTTACCCACTATTAACTCAACCAATTTCCATAAATTTATATGTGAATTCTGAAGTGTGTGTTAACCCGTATGATCTGTAGGACGGTCTTACATAGTATATACTCAAAATAGTCGATGTGGTGGGTTGACCCGTGTAAAATTCAAAATAGTCAAGGTTAGAGCATCTGCAGCTGTTTGCACTATTTTAAATGCAGAATCTGCATTAAAGTGGTACACAAAAAGTATTTATCTCCTCGTTCACTACTGAATTTTACATTAAAAAATATTTCATAATATGTTTATATTATCATCCAATCATTCAAATTACCACCCATGTGCATTAAATTTTTTATATTACTATCTATATTGAAAAATTAACACTTGTTATATCTCAAATTTTATAAAATTAACAAACATTGGTGTAAAGATTGAATTTGTTAATATTTCAAAATCTAAACACAAAATCAAAAAAAGATGATTGAATTGTTAATAAATAATCATGTGCCCGGAAAGAATCTCAAGTAAATCCATAAAACAAATAGTAGCGAATAAAGGATTTAGCCAATTCTTGATTTTGTTTCCTATAAAATTGTTTCCTATAAAGGATTCTGTCTGCTTGGACTGCAGCTTATGGATGGATTGGGTTGACTGAGATTGAAGATAATCAAATCAAGTGAAATTAGCCTAACAATATTCGATTTGACTCGTTCACTGTACCAAAATCTACGTAATTTTTCGATTCTACCTCTTTTACCCGTTATCTTATCGGGCTGCCATTTATCTTCTAAAAGTTTGGAAATTTAACTCAAATTCAGTTTGAACAGTTGAATCGAGCTAGACTCGCACGTGATTAGCATGTGCACCATAGTTTTAAAATTATTTTTATCCAATAACTTATTCGTTCGAAACCACTAAAATCTCTTCCAATGTAGTCACAACTTTTATTGAAAATGAAATGTAACAGAGATATTGATGGTGAGGAAACTGCAATCCCGAGGTTGGAAAGGAAACTTGGACCTACCTCTCTGAGCGAAGTGGAAAATCGTGGGATGTGATGCAGCTGTATTTCTGATTTTGAATGTGATGCAATCATTTCATGACAAGTGTGATCCATGCTTTGATAGTGACACTTTCATTGTTTTCTGTGAGTTTCATCAACGTCAATAAATCCTCCTGCCCCCCTCCCTGATTCTGCAGAAAGTCCTAGAGAGAGAGAGAGAAAGAGAGGAGAGAGATGGAGATGGAGATGGAGAAGAAGCTGGAGAAATGGGGGTTCAAGAAGCAGAGAGAGGCGAGCCCCACTCCCACCATTAGAGACACTCTTGAAACCTTGAAGTCACATGTGAATGATAAGGAGAAAAGGGCAGTGATCCATCTAGGCCATGGCGATCCCTCCCCCTACCCATGCTTCAGAACCACCCCGGTTGCCCAAAATGCCCTTCTCAACTCCCTTCACTCCTCCCTCTTCAATGGCTACTCTCCCTCTGCTGGCATTTCTCCTGCTAGAAGGTTCTTCTCCTTAAAACCCTAATCCCATTCTCTTTCTGTTTCTGCAACTCACCATTTGTTTGTGTAACAGGGCAGTGGCTTCATATCTGAGCAATGATCTGCCATATGAGCTTTCAGAAGAGGATGTGTTTCTCACCGCAGGTGGAAATCAGGCCATAGAGGTGATTCTAACAGTGCTTTCTCGACCTGGTGCCAACATTTTGCTGCCCAGGCCTGGATATCCCCTCTACAATGCTTGTGCTGCCTTCAATCGTCTCGAGGTTCGTTACTTCGATCTTCTCCCCGATCAGGGCTGGGAGGTGGATCTTGCCGCCGTCGAAGCTCTGGCTGATGATAATACCATTGCCATGGTTGTCATCAACCCGGGAAACCCTTGTGGAAATGTCCTCACACTCGACCACATGAAGAAGGTGAGGCTGGGAACAATTTGTACCTGTAATCTCTTGTTTTTGTGGGCTAATGCTAATCTGGGCTTCTTGTTGCTTCCAAGATTGGGGAAACTGCAGAAAGATTGGGGATTGTTTTGATCTCAGATGAGGTTTATTACCACATTGTGTATGGAAGCAGGGAGTTCATTCCAATGGGGGTTCTGGGATCACCAGTGCTCACCATTGGAACCATGTCCAAGCGGTGGCTCGTTCCGGGCTGGCGACTCGGCTGGATTGCTGCTACTGATCCTAATGGAGTTCTTCACAAATCCGGGGTATTTACATATTATTATTATTAATGGATCCATATATATAATATATATATGGTGATCAAAAGAAGAGTGATTAATGTATTATATGTTATCTCAGATAATAGAATCCATTGAGAAGTATCTGAGCATCACATGCTGATCCTGCAACTCTCATCCAGGTACATATTTTTCAACTATTTTTCAAGAATCATATGATATGATATGATGATATATATATATATATGGTGACAGGGTGCAGTTGCAGAGATCCTGGAGAAGACAACAAAAGGGTTCTTTTCGAAAACGAATGATACACTTAGAGAAGCAGCATATGCATGTTATGAACTGGTTAGTGAGATCCCATCACTTAGATGCCCACACAAACCAGAAGGAGCTATGTCTACAATGGTATTCTTCATCGTCTTCTTCTTCGAATCATCAATTCTATTCAACTCCTCTTGCTCTTACCCGTGTCTACATTGCAGATTGAGATAAAGCTTCCATTGTTGAAGGATGTCAAGGACGACATGGATTTCGCTGTCAAGCTTGCTCAAGAGGAATCTGTTCTTGTTCTGCCAGGTTACAATGCATAATAATGTATATGCTGCTCCGTTTACTTTGACAAACTAAGACGAACTAATTGTCAACTTCATAGGATAATACGTAGATTGTTATCCAATTTCTATGGTTACTTTATTAAATAATACTACCTTCGTCCCTGCTATCTTTGCCTACTTTTCGTTTTTGGACGTCCCAGCTAACTTTGCCAACCAAAAAATGGCAAAGAAAAATTTACTCCCTTACCCTTCCATTTCTTTCATTTTACAATTTTTTCACTCAAAAAACACACATTAATTACAAAATTGCTACTCAAAAACATTAAAATAACATATCACATCAAAGTCAACAGTTTTTTCTTAAACTCCGTGCGGTCAAACCGTGGCAAAGATAAGGGGGACGAAGGGAGTAATATTTGGATAAGGACATTAACTATCATCTGGATTTTGATGGGTAGAAAGGACAATCAGCTCGTTTATTTCCATATCAGTATTCTAAATTATCCTTCAAAGTAAACGGAGCCTAAAATGATTCGAAATGTGACTCTTACATAAGTAATTGGAAATGGTCTAACGTACAGGATCGGTGTTGGGGCTGAAGAACTGGTCGCGCATCAGTTTCGCGGTGGATGTGGCCACTCTCAAAGATGGACTCGCCAGAATCAAAGCATTTTGTTTGCGACATTCCAACTAGAACCATTTCTCTTGTGTTTTCTAAACTTTGCTACTAATGATCATGAAATGAAATACGAGGTGAAATATGAGGCCTCGAATCAAATAATATTTGGTATTTACATCATCTAATGATCCTATGTATGATGATGTGAAATAATTATTGGAGGACAGGACACACTATTTCGTGGGTTGGCATGTTTTAGCATGGACTTCGATTCTTAGTTGTAGGTCCGGGTCAACCCGGCTGGATCCAAATTGTACGTGCACTTAAAGGAACCAACTCTTTATGTGTTTAGCAAATCAACAAAATCTTCAATTTATGGAACCCAGTATCATGTCATATCTTTGACCAAATCATATCCGTTGAATACTGTTAATTGTGTATCTTAATTTGGTGTATATGGAACATAAATCATATACAAAGTGCTTATTTTATATTAAAAAATCTACGTGAGACATCTTACAAATAATTTTCGTGAGATGAATCTTTTTAATTTTGTGAGACGAATCTTTTTAACAACCCGAATTGTAAATAATTTTCATGAGACGAATCTTGAGCCGAATCTTTTTAATAACCCGAATTGTATGTCCTGATGTACATGGAACCCAGTATCATGCCATATCTTTGACCAAATCATATGTTATCTTAGTTTACTTGTATATTGATATTTGTTGAATATTGTTAATTGTATATCTTAATTTGGTGTATATAGATATTTGTTTATTATTGTAGGCTTATAAGAGACTCTCTTTTAAAGTATTTTATTAATGTGGGACAACTCACATGTCAACATTTTATCATTTAAATTCAATATTCTAACATGCCCCCCTCACATGTGAGTCCTTCGTCAATTCAATATAATCGGAACAGGATCACCCAATTCAACCCGAGCATATACAATCGGAACATGATCACCCAGCTCACCCGAGCATATATAATCGGAACATGATCACCCAGCTCAACTCGAGCATGGGGCCCGCTCTGATAGTTGTTCTCTGTGATCATGCCTTAATGATTGGCTAATGTGCTTCTATGTGTTTGCTTAAGTGCAAGATGTCAGTTAATCATATTTTACGTAAAGTGAGAAAAATATATTATTTTTAGAAAGTATGTATATATATAGTTTATTTTTCTCTATTTTTAGAGATATTTGTGTGGTTAAGGGCAAGATGTCACTCAATCATATTTTACGTAAAGTGAGAAAAGCATAATTTTTTTGAGAAAATATGTATATATATAGTTTATTTTTCTCTATTCTTAGAGACTGGTATCGGACACCGAGATCGCCCACAAAAAGAGTTTAAGGACCCCGAGATTGCCCTATAATGTGTATTAAGTTGCTCTGTTTGGATTCGGTGGCTAGCTATCCCGGATTTCTCGGAGTTGCTCATATTGGTACTATGTTTGGGACAATAGTATATTATTTTCAAATATATGAGTATATTGTTTTTATTAGTTGATGTTTCTTGTTTTCTATATATACGTTGCTAATTAAAATATTTTGTGAGATTAGGTGATGTACTAAGCGTTTTGCTTATAGTTTTTACCTCATATTGCCGAAAAATGCAAAGGTAAGGTGTGATGCAAGGAGGTAGCAGCGCTGGAGTGTGATTGGTAGTGACGGCAAAACCTCGGAATTGGTTTAGAACTTTTTTTCATGAGTTTAATGCTTAATTTGACGTTATGATTAGATGTTAAATTTTGACTCTCAAATGATTTTGAAAGAACTAAAATATACAACATGTTTCTTAAGAAAGTTTATTTCCATTGTTTTTTTTTTAAATCTATGAGTCTTACTGAAATATTCATTAGTTTTGAAAGTTTAGTATGTTTTAGTAAAGGTAATAACCCTACTAGAAGGGGTGTTACAAAAACTCTTTAAATATTGTGGCATTTAGAGCTACTCATTTGTCCTTGAGCCCTCATTGTTTGGTCGAGCCTACCTACACTACTTTAGTGCAGACTGCACTAAAGTAGTGCAAAAACAGTATTTTATCTCCAGCAGTTTGCACAAAATTTTACACTAAAAAAGAATATTCCATAATATTTCTAATTATTAATTTATTTAATCATATTTTTCAATTTTATTATAATTGATCAACATATTTAACACACATAAACATTATTTAATATAATTTTTGTTCTTTATATTTTTAAATTTAATAAATAAAAAATTGAAATTGAATGAAACTTAACTTAAAGTGAAAACAAAAGCAATAACATTGTTTTTATTGAAATGGAAATAGATGTTACGTAATGATAATTTCTAATTTTCTGAATTAGAATATTCTTCCCATAAATGATCAATTAAAGCATTTCGGAGTGCGAAATGAGCATTTGCATCTCTAATTTGTCTAAATCGACCAAGAAAATCTTGAAAGCGGGTGGATTCGTTCTCAGCAAATTCGATATCCGAGGGTGGCACTTTCAAGTTTTCTTCAATTGGAGCAGTCAGATCTCGTACATCTTCTATTATCATATTATGCATGTAGTCATGATATCTTGCAAATCACTTTTTAACCAAAAACGTGCTGGATTCGCCACAATTGCAAATCTCCTTTGTAAAACTCCAAATGCACGTTTTACATCCTTTCTACATGCTTCTTGTTTTTTTGCAAATATTGTTTTTTGGGACCACTTGGTGAATGGATAGTTTGCACAAGAATTGTCCATTTAGTATAAATATTATCAGCTAAATAATATCTCATATTGTAGTCCTTCCCTTGAATGACATAATACGCTGGAGGAGCAATGCCTGTAGCAAGGTTGGAGAAAAGATTCGATGTCTCAAACACATTAATATCATTGTTAGATCCTGGTATCCCAAAATATGCATGTCATATCCACATATCATAATCTGCTACAACTTCAAGAATAATCGTTGGAGATCCACTTCGCCCAGCATATTGTCCTGCCCAAGCTGTGGGACAATTTTTCCACTTCCAGTGCATACAATCAAGACTACCCAACATTCCTGAAAAACCACATTCCTTACCAATATAAAGTAGTCTAGCAATATCGTTAGGGGTGGGCGATCTCAAATATTGCTCTCTCTGTATATCTCAACAATAGCACGACAGAACCTCTTAACGCATTACAGTGCTGTAGATTCTCCAATTTTGATGTACTCATCTGTTGCATCTGCTGGAACTACATATGCTAGTTGACGAAATGCAAATGTTACTATTTGGAGTGTAGACAAACCAAGTTTTCCAGCCGCATTTCTTCGCTGCACAAAGTAATTATCATGATTAGAAACATCACCAACAATACGAAGGAATAAATTTCGGGACATTCGAAACGTCGGTGAAATTGTTCTTCATTGAATGTCTAATTTTCAGAGAATTAGTCATTGAAGAGATTTTGTGCTGCTCCTTCTCGATCACGATAAATCGTTCTACGATCTGGAACTGAGTCTCCACTTGTAGACTTGATATTTTGGACCCTAATGATTTCTTCCATTCTTTTATTGTTGTTGTATATCTGCTCCAAGAGTATTTGTTGCTCCTTATCGTAACTATCCATCCGTTGTTGAAACTCTTCATCGGATGAGCTTGGTGAATTAGATGTACGAAAAACGTCAACGTGACTGAAATCCATAATTTGATTATGAGAGTAGTAGGATAGAAAAGAAATGACTAATCAATGAGAAATGAGGTAGAAGACAATGAAAAAAAAAAGATTCTTGCATATGATCATTAAATAACAAAAAATAGTTTGTGAAAGAAAGCACAATCAATGTACTTTCAAGTACAACCGTTGATCCCCACTCATCTCTTTAAATCTCAACCATTAAAGAAAAAGTAGGAAAATTAATGTGCTTGATAAGTGTCAATTTTGCTATAACTTTGCGTACAATTATATGGTCAATTGAGTGCGTTTGTGTACGTTTTTATAGCAAATTGGTTACTTTTCATATATTAGTTGCATTTGATGATTTTTGTGCTAAGTTTCATGATTTTAGTGGAAAAAATATGAAGTTCAAATGTGATTAAGAATCGAGAAAGAAACGAGGAGGAAACGAGGTCGAAAATGAAGAAAAACTGGAGCTGTGTAGTGAGGCACGGACAGAAGTAGCCTCGCACGGTTAGGCCTGCACTGGCGCATGACCTTGCGTGAATGTCCAGAGAAGAGAGCAGCCGCGCACGGTCGGCAGTGTCTGGGGACACGGTCGTGCATGGCTGGCAAGCGAGAGCGCAGCGGGACAAACCGTGCCGTGGACACGACCGTGCCCGGGTGTCCTAATTCATCTAAAACACGATTTTGGATGGATTTTATCCTAAATGTTAACCTCCAAGACTCCTAAAGAAGATATAAATATCCCAACAATTCCAGAAATCAGAGAAGACAAGCATTCATAGAGAGAAAACACAAATTATGAGAACATCCAGGAGGAAATACGAAGGAGAATTCGAAGATCGAGGAGATCGTCGTCTTAGAGTTTTTCTTTATACTTTTCTACTTTTTGTTGGATTTCGGTTTTGATATAATGTTATCAATTTTGTCTATGAATTCGATTAATATTATGTCTGGCTAAATTTTCGTAGGTGTCTAGGATATGTAAGTAGTTCGGTTCAAACCTTGATGGATCTTTGATTTTAATTCAATTTCTTGATTTTTCGATCCTATTCATGTGTTTATGATTTGATTGTTTGTTTGATTAGAGGCCCTAATTGAGCATGTTTAAGTAGTTAAGTCAAAATTCGAGAGAGGAAATTTAATTACGAAAGAGTAAACACGTGACATATATGCAGCATGAGATCGAGAGATAATAATGACATATGTGATGAGATTTTCAATCCTAGGTGCTTTTGGGAGTTGTTGTGTTATATCAGATCGAGTAGAGATACCTCTGGTAGCATAATAATCAACCGGTTAAATTGACTCGAGAGAGCTTTTAATTTGATATTCGTGACTGCTCATATAAGATTATTAATCAATGAAATTGGATTGATCAAGGTGACGTTGAGGGAAGAATCGGATGAAAGCATGTTCTAAAACCTGTCTTAGATAATTGTTTGATCTTGTGAGTTTTTATTCCCTTTTAGTGAGCATAATTAATCTGATATCTTTTGGATTTGATAACTTAGATAAAATTTAGGTAATTAATTAATTCTAATGATAGTCTCTGTGGGATCGACCTTGCTTGCCGTGTCTACGATCTACACCGTATACTTGCGGGAGTAGCTTAAAGAATTAGGTGAACAGTGCTTTCAAGTACAACCATTGATCACCCACTCATCTCTTTAAATCTCAACCATTAAAGAAAAAGTAGGAAAATTAATAATTTTCTGAAAGCACAATCCATGTGCTTTCAACTACAACCATTGATCTTTTATCAATCTCTTTAAATCTCATCCGTTGTTAAAAAAGTAGGAAAGTTAATGACTTTATGAAAGCACAATCTATGTGCTTTTAACTACAACTGTTGACATTTTATCTATCTCTTTAAATCTTATCTGTTGGGTTCTTTTAATATTTTTACCAAGATCTTTTATAAATAGCATGACAAACCACACATATCTCTAATCTTTTCATTTACTCTATATTCATCATCTCTCTATAATGTCAAAGTCTGGCAGTGCCAATTATTCAAATGCTGAAGATCGACATCTTTGTGGTGTCTTTCTTGAAGTTTCACAAGATCCAATAGTTGGTATAAATCAAGCAAGAGATCAATTTTGAAAACGCGTTACAGATAAGTTCAATTCTGAAATGTCAAACTCTAACATAAAAGTGCGTAATCAAAGATCACTACAGTGTCGTATGCAAACAATTCTCAAAGATACTAGAAAGTACAGTGGTTGTTTGTGTCAGATTGAGTACATGCATCCAAGTGGTGCAAATGAGCTCAATATCGTAAGTATTTATTTATATGTTTTATTATTTTATGTGTCATAAATATTCTCTCAATAACTTCAATATGCTTTACAGATACGACAAGCAAACGAGTTATTGATGCAACAAAAAGGATACAAAGACAGGTTCAAGTTCGACCATGTGTGGTCTGTTTTGAAAGATTATGTGCGGACTGAAAACACAAGTGGAGTCTCACCATCATTTCCACAAGAAATTGTTAATGAATCTCCTATCTCTCTTGACTTTGTTGCACCTTCATTTTCAATCGATTTAAGCGATTAAAAAGTAAGTGGTGGTTCTTCATCTCAGCGGCCACAAGGAGTAAAAAAGTCCAAATCTAAAAGGAAACAAAGTGAAAAAATGTCTGCTTTTCTAAACACTATGAAAGAGGAAAATGAAAAATTGCAAGAATTATTTTCAACTTCGGCTGCAAATAGGGAGAAGGATATTGAAGTGCAAAGGCAAAAAGTTGAAGCACGAAAGCAAAGAACTAAAGCACAGATACACCAATATGAAATGACTAGACAAGATAACATACTACAAATCGATTTGAACACGATTGTTGATCCCGTAAAACGTGAGTACTACCAAGAACAACAAAAAATGATTATGCAGACAAGGAGACAATCTTAAGTACAAAAACATACCAATGCATTTGATATGTTTGGATAGTTTCTGAATTTTGGAGGGTCTGGTTCTGGTCTCTCAAATTATTAAGTTTTATTGTTATTTTGAGTAATTTTATGTTTTCTTGTCATGTGTTTTAATCTGATTTTCACTTCTTTTAGTTTTTATTTTCATCTATTTAATTTTTTGTAGTAATTTTATGTGGTATTTCCATGTATTTGAATCCATTTTTAGTAATTTTATGTAATTGTTTTCATCGATTGTATTTTTACTATTCATGTTGAGAATTTACCACTCATGTTCATTTAAAAATTTATATTATCATCCACATCATTAAAATTATCACTCGTGTTAACTAATGTCACTTTTATATTACAAATTGAAAAATTAATACATGTATATTCTCAACTTTCATAAAACTAATATATAATAATAATTAAAAAAAATGAAAAAAAAAAGTAGCCCATCCACAGTGCGGCGCAGAATGTAGCGCCCAACTATTCTTCCCTCTACTCTAGCGTCGTGAATACCTTGTTGTTGGGAGAATTGATTAGCGACATAAGCTGGGATAGCGCCTTGCTGTAGGTGCTCTTATGCTGCATAATAATGGAGCTATCATGAATTAAAATAACAAAATATAATTAAAATAATGGAACCTAAAACAAAAACAAAAGTAACTAGAAAAAGAAAAGAAAATAACCAAAATTATCAACATGGTCCTAAAGTCAAATAAAATTGTCCATTTTAACGGTAAGGAGGCCAAAGTAGAGGGAACCCACTAGCGCCGTTAAATGTTAAAAAAAAAAAAAACCCAACGGCTATCCCAGCCTAAACCCTTCCAATTCAAATATAACAACTCTCACAACCTCCATTTTCAACAATACCAACAGAAATCCAAGCTTTATCCATGGAATCAACACCACTCTCTCAGAGTTCGGAGCCCCGGACCCGACCCAAATCGGCCTCTAGGCTCTCGAAGCTTCGCCATTACAGAGAATCGCCGATTCCTGAATTGTCCCTTGAAATCGTCCCTTCTTCGCCCAAAATCTCCACTCCATCGCCGGAATCAACAATCTCACCCAGACCACCTCCTTACACTCTCCCACTCCACGATTTCCTGATGCTATCCGCTTCCCCTCACAAACGATCGAAAACCAGATTGCTTGACATGGGTGATGATGCGGCAATTGAGGCCGGTGGCGTTAGGAAACGATGCAAGAATCGGAACTCTGGATCTCTGTGCGGTGCTTCTCCGAGGAGCAGCCGGAGATCGAGGAGAAGGTTGGAGCAAGATATGAGGGAAGAGAGAGAAGTTGTGGTCGCAGGGGAAGAAGTTGTGGTTAAATCGAGAAAGAAGAGACATGGTGAGAGATCTAAGAAGGATAAATCAGTTTCAGCTCCTATAGTTACACCACAGAGTATGTGTATGATGATGTCAGATCCTTCTGTTTTTTTCGATTTTTCCTTGTTAATCAGTCTTTCATTTAGTTCAATTCTCTTGGATTTAGGAACAGTCGATGGTGATGATTACGATCTTGATGCAATCGGGGAGATTATACACGATTTAGTTACGTGGAAAGATGTCTCGAAATCAAGCCTCTGGTTTGGTTTCGGCTCTCTTTGCTTCCTATCTTCTTGCTTTACAAAGGGTATTAACTTTAGGTATGTTTTCATAATCTTCTTTGAGTTGAGGATTTCTTGAAATTTACCTTCAAATTGTTGTATGGGAGAATTGATTTTGTAATTTTGCAGCATTTTCTCATTTCTATCTCAAGTGGGACTTTTTTTCTTGGGAGTGTCGTTCTTCTCCAACTCCCTGCGCCAAAGGTACGATTAGTGAAGCGATTTCTATATCGTATTGTGTGTGCTTCATTCGATTGTTTTTCGTGTACTTGATTATAAGCTGCATTTGTCGAGGAACTCAGGGATGCGAGCGACATTAAGCGTGATTTCAAGTTGAAAGAAGATGATATATTGAGGATTGGGAGGTTAATACTTCCAGCTACAAATCTTGCAATTTCGAAAACGAGAGAAATATTTTCAGGAGAACCAGCCATGACCCTTAAAGTAGGGTTACTTACACTTGTGATCTCTTATCTATTTTCTTTCATTGATCATTTAAAGATATGGGCTAAATTGCTGGTTTTTCTGCTTGTTTTTAGGTGGTTCCAATCTTGCTTATTGGAGCAGAGTATGGCCATCTTATTACACTATGGAGATTATGCGCTCTTGGTAAGTTCATCAGATCAAATGGCTTTTTGAATCAGAGAAAAAAGAATCTTGATTTGTGAAAATTTTCATTCTATAACTTTTCTGCAGGTTTCTTTGTTAGCTTTACAGGCCCAAAATTATACTCAGCATACTCCTCTCAGTTATCCAAGAAAGGTTGGTGCAATGTTCACAAGTTCACTACACTAAATGTGAAATTTGTTCTGGGGAATTCATGTATATATCGATAAAGTTGTAATTGGATGTAAAACAGTCGAATATGTGAAGAATTGGGGTTTGGAAGCATGGGGAGGGTGCACGCACAAAAAAATGGTGGCCGCATCGATCGTGACAGCTTTCTGGAATTTGACATCCATCAGAACTCGAATATTTGCTGGTAAGAAAACGGTATCACCATTGTTGCAATTTTCTCTTTGCTTCTCCAATCGTAAACAAACATTTTTCTTTCTCATGTGCAGCGTTCTTGTGTCTGGTGATACTGAGATACCATAGACAACACTCAGAAAAACCGATCAAGGAAGATGCAGCGGAGGAGCAGGATTCAAAAGCAGTGGGCGACGAAGATGCAGCAAAAGGAAAAGAGGAGATAGAAAAGGCAATAGTCCCAGTGGAAATCGAATCCAAGAAATAACACTAATAAGATCTAAAAATCAATCTATCTGCTGTTGTTATGATATCTGCATTAATAAAACCTATGTATATGCTCAATTTTCATAAGTTCGTTGTCTTCTATCAAAGTGGTTTACTCATTCATTCAAGTGATAACTTGCGTAGACGATGTTACAGCTATAATGAAAAAGAAGGCCAACTATTCCATAAGTCATTCAGTTGTAAGTTGTAATCACATAAACATATTTATAGCAGCAGATGATATGGGAGAAATAAACCAAACAGCTCATCCATGGCAGTGGCACTAAAGCCCTCAATTACGGGTTTTGGAAGGTAAGGAGCAAATTAACACCGGAACTTCAAAGGCGATGCCAATAACTTCCATTATGCATCATCACAACCTGGCAAAAGCAAGGACGAAATAATTTGTTCAGGTAAACTAACATCTTATGCACATATGAATGCATTATTAGGTGTCGGTCAATGTTTTTACAGCATCCTGCGAGAGATACACTACTCGTCGTGAATCTGGTGATACATAAAATTTATATTGCATACTCTTCTAAAGCAAAGCATTATAAGTAAATATCAAAGAATTAGAGAGTGTTATCGCATACAACCAATTCATTCATTCCAACCAAGATACCCGATCATGCAAGGCTTATTACACATTTTGTCCCTCAACTACTTTCAGAAAGAACACATGATAAATGAAAGACCATAAGTGTATCTGGTACATAAAGTCTTCTAGATATGTATCAGAATATCAGAAATAAAGAAATGTGTTGCTTGACACCTCTGAACGATGGTACTGATCACAGGTCATCATTGCAATCTGATAAATATGTGAAAATCAGTAAAAATACACTGAGAACTCCCAAAACAAAATAATGCATGACCATCAACTGAAAACCAAAATCAGCGAAACAACGGTGTATTGAAATTATTATTGAAGAAAGGGCAGGATTCTCTAGACTCAATAAAGTGGCCATTCTCCAGCTTAATTTAAACTTTCTTCAAATTCCACGACCAGGGTTAGAAACACAATAAATATTCCTTGCCTTCCAAAGTTCATCACACATCATTGCAAGCTGATTCAATAATGATAGGATATATGTTAGAATCAAGAATGGCTTTCCCTTATTATGAAGTTAATATTCCCTATCAGTCACTTAATAATATCTACCCAGTGAAGATATATACTATTCCAGTTCATAAGCAAACAACTACAAACTTGAAATATACAGCATCTGATGGAGGAAATTATAAAGCGAACAGAAGATTCGAGAAATGGATTTGAGTGAATGATTCTTTTAGTAGACAGATAAAGAACTGGCAAATAGAGCAAATCGTTTATTCATGCAAAAGCAGGAAAATGTGTCTATCCAAATTAACCATTGTCGTCTTGTAGATATAACCTTAAGAGAAAGATTACAAGTAATTCCTCTTCCATCTCAGTTAGTCTTGTCAAGGGCCTAGAACGGGCAGAATGAATAAGGGACTTCTCTATCAATGGGGAAATAGGCATGTTGAAGATAAGACATCTGATTGTCCACATTAAATAAGGACAACAAAAGAGTCCAAGAAACTCTGTTTAGTTATCACATTCAGAAACTCAACCTCACTGCAAAGAAGATCCTAAATGGAGAACTGAGAGGATATAGAGGGGAAATGATTTGAGTTGTAAGTCTGAAGGATATAGAATGGAAATGATTTCAATGACAAGACTGGATATAGAGGGGAAATATTTGAGTTACTAGACTGGAATAATCCTATAAACATGCAAAAATTAAAATGCTTTAAGCAGCAGGACTCTATCAAAAGAAACCAACTCACCGGATAAATAAAAGGTGGACATGGACAGCAAAAGAGGGCTCTACAACGCTAGATACCTAAGTCAAGAATGAAAAAACCATTGGTTAGGCAATCTATCAGCATTTTGCAATTTTAAGAAGTAAACTAAAGTTCTAAAGAGAACTCTGTGTAAACACTGGTTTACGGAGGAAGATGAAAGACCAAAGGATAGGAAATTAGGAATCTTATATCTCATAAATCATCAAAATATTATAAAATTATCTCTGATAAAAATTGTTCGATAAAATATAAACGGCACAGGGCAAAAAGTGCATGGATTACAGAATGTATGATGATTGTAGGTATAGCTGATGGTTACAGGAAAGCCATGTCCCAACATGCAATTGATATGGTATCTGACAAACTTCATTTTATTCTAGAGTAAGCAAAAGAAAATACTGAATGGCACCGGTTGAGAATAAGTCGGTAAAAGACTTCATTTGTTATTTTAACAATGTGCGTGTATTGTTTTGCAAATTTAAGAAGCCTTCTGTAGTAACTAAATCATGGAACTTTAGCAACAATGGAGTCATAATTTACAAGAACAAGATAGCCTGGAAATGTCAATGATCTATAACAGAGGAAAGGGAAAAGGAAACAAAATGTTCCAGAGGAAAACTACTACTGGAAAACTCTCAATTGTGGACTACTCACATGCATGCTAAAAGCCTACATTTACGTCTCTTTTGTAACGCAGAAGAAATTAATCATTTACAAAAAAAATTTAAGCAAGGTAAACAGTTATGTATACATATAAATGCAGCACATTTATCAACTGCTTCGATATAAAAGTCAAGCATCTGCCAGAGTATAGCAAAGAGCCACAATACAACAATAATTCATAAAAATATTTCTTTTCCATGATGTCCCAAAAAGTGGCTTGCCTAGTGGAAAACTATTTGCTTTTGAACAAATTGAAAAAATAGATGAAAATCAAACTATTGAATTCAAGGAACGGAAACACATTCCCAGAACTAACAGTTTACTAAAGCTAATGTACGAGATCACAAACTCCTGAGATAGTCAAAGTTTTGAGCTTTCCAACTCCAGGAAGAAATTCCATTATAACTAAAATGGAGAGATTACAAATGCATATGTAAAACCCTAGTAACAAACAATCATGAATTCATAATACACTACAAAGTTGATGAGACAGAACTAATCATTAAGCTAACAGATCACCTATTAAAGTCAAATTCAAGCAAACAAATAAAATAAAAAAGAACTCATTGAAGAAAATAAAGTTCACTCCACAGTACCTTCGGGGAGCCAACCAAAACCGCATCGAGAGACCGTGAGCATTGACGTCATCAACGCTGAGGCAGTAACGGAGTGGTACGGCTGCATCGACTCCAAGCACGCACTCAATTCAGTTGGGGACCTATCTCGAATTCATTCCATAATGAGAACATATATAACTTCAAATATAAAATTCCATCACAACACAGAGTAAGAGTTGATTGGAACGCAATTTGAACTGTAGAGGAAAGATTCTCAAGGTACCGGAAAATGCGATGAGCGAGTAAAGGAGTTCTGGAGGGGAGGCGGAACGGAGATGAACGAGCAGAAGTTGCTTGTGAAGCTAGCCTGGTGGCGGCGTTACGGACGGAAGATGACCGGAAAACGGATCTGGCGGCGGATGAGGCGGCAGCGATTGCCATTTGTATTCTTAAATTGATGTTATTGAGAGAGAGAAGAATGGATGGGTTTTTGGAGCTAAAACCCTACCCACAAAGAAAGGAGTGTTTGGATGCGCGTATTCAGTTAATCTGGAAATTAATAAGGTTCTAATTATCCCAAACAAGCTGTAATAGATTCATTAGAAGTGGATTATTTTTCTTCTAACATTAGTAGGATATTTAAGACATGTACAAATGTATGCATATGTATTTTACAGTATTAAATAAGACTGCTACCCTATTCATAGCGTCATATTATTATGTGTCCACTTCTTATGTGTTAGTTATATTCTGACATGTAACACCTCTGACGTGTTAGATATATTCAACATTACATGTCAGGAACATATTAATAATTGCCCATGAATCTTGCTCATGATACTTTTATTTGCATGAAATTACAATTTTACTATGCAAGGACCTATTTTAAAGCATATGAAAAATACGAAGACTGAAACCAATTCAAATGAAACCTAATTTTCAAACAAATAAAGAACATATATATTCAATGTTTTCAACTAAAAATAGAATGATTCAATATAAAATAATAACCCATATCATTTCCTCAAATTTTATAATATCTCATTCTCCCATTCTTCCCAAATAAATAGGACCATATTTATCTAATAAATAATTCTCAACAATATGAATAACAAAAAAAAAAGATGGAACCTCAAAATTTGATAACAATACATTGTCTCAACTCAAAATCCGAGTGAAAAGGGAAGACTGGATGAACACACATCTAGAGTATCAAAACAATCACCAAGACACATGGAGAAGGAGACGCCCATAACTAGATCTCCACCTATACTTGGTATGAGCTCACTAACCATCTTACACACGTACATTTGCTTTGATAACGAACTCCAAATTTTGTGTCGCAGAAAGAGCAGCATGTTTCTCGGTCTTACCAATTGATCGATGATGTCCTCAACAATGTATACATTGAGCCATAGGGCAAATAAATCATTCAACTTCTTCGATAATTCTTTTTCTACGTAATGACTCCCTTGGCATACTTCCTGGTGCACTGTGAGCTCTCCTCCTCTCGTCTTTCTTTCTTTGAGCTTCAGTCATGAGACGACGCATAGAAGCTGCTTTATAGATTGCTTTTGGCAAGTGTCTGTGCCTGTTAACATCACCATTTTGAAGGATAAGATTTCATTCCACCTACAGATGAAAAGCACTAATCTGGGTTTGTAGGACTTGAGGACAGATTCTTAAATATGAAGCTAGGCAATCATTAGGACTAACCTATCTACAACGGAACAAACCTACTGAGCCTACCATTGATGAGGTGAAACCAACAGCTGAGGTACCATTCATGATTATCATGATTTGGAATTGACTGTCTTGCACCATATCAGTATTGAACACATTAAGCAGGTTATGGTGGTTATAGGAGAGCATTTCAAAGGTAACTGAGTAAGGATCCTCCTATTCCCTTTTCATCTTTCTCACCAACCCCTAATTCCTTCTAAGTTACTGAATTCACATCTGCGGACTAGGAATATCCCATTTTAATTTTCTAATATAAACATAAGAGCCAAAACTTTGCATGTTAGCACTGATCATTGGAATAACATTTACAAGCTCTGGACTGAGGAGCAAATTCAGCATAGTATGAACCTTTGAAGAGAGCAAACATATCATTGTTCTCCTATATTCTAACACGTTAGAGGAAGAATTGTCATAGCTTAAACCTAATCAAATAATTTACGATCAACCTCTTAATATTTAATAGAGCCTTGCATATAATTTAATTGAAGAATGTACCTGACTATGCGTTTAACCTCAGGAAGATGCTTGTAACGATTCTTAACAGCCTCCAAATATTCATGCTTTTTATGCTCTCTAGGCAAAAGCTGCAAAAGGTGACAATAATTCAATTTAACAATCAATATATGAAATTCCAGATTGTTAGATACAATGAAAAACAAAGAGTATTTGAACTAAGTTATAACTCAAATAAACTAAATAATTTAGGCTACTTGATCTTTAGACTACTTCAATTTAACTAATCAAATATCCAAACATATTTTTATTTCACACAAAAAACCAATACAATCTCATAAATCATACTAAAGTCAAAAATTGAAGTTGAAAACATAGCCAAACAAACCTTCCCATCCCCCCCAAAAAAAACCAGTTCTTGTTTTAGAGAAAATCTTATCAGTGTCCCAATGTATATCTTTAACGCGAGATTATTTTTTTAGAACTGAGTGAAATGTATGACAGGTATGCAACAAAACAAGAAGAGATCCATACAACTCCCTGTTGCTCAGATGCTTTAGCCTTCCAGAGTCGAAGGTTGGTATCATCACTTCCAGAGACAACATAACTTCCATCATAGGTGAACTTAACACAAAAGACCCTATATAGATGAAAAAAATATGGATGAGGGTCTTAAAAAACAATAGGTGGTGATATGATAAACATACTAATCACAACAAATCTCTAGCTAAAATAGCAACTAATTCAATTTAGTTTTTAAGGACTGCCAATTAAACCACATCATCATATAGACAGGTATCTGAACATCTAGTGCCAGGTATTAACTAGACCTTTGCATTCTCTTAGTATGATAGATTTCTCGGCTGTGACCAGCATTATATTGGAATATTCTAACCTGCAAAATGCAATATATAGTGACATCAAAATATGTGAAGTAGAAACAGAGAGCGTTGCACCAAGAACAAACGAGAAAGAGTAGAAAACTCACAGTTCTATCATAAGATCCAGTTACAAATTCACGACCACTTGGTGAGTAATCAATATCCATTCTGCAAAAGGAGCATAAAATTAGGAAAATTACTTGTTTATACAAAAATTAGCACTTAAAAGCATTTTAGACTACAAAAATTTTGTATGGTACACTTACACTGCAGATACATGATCTTTGTGCACACATCTGGCCTCATCCAATTTCCGAACATCATAACTATAACAATTGCAATCTTCATTTGCCTACATTAAAGTTATGCTTAAAATCATAATCATGTATTTCTGAACATGATTTAACACAGGTGCACCCAGATCTTAGCTTATACTCCATGCATTTGTAAGAAGTATGAGATCAGAATAATGCATTAACAGCACAGATCAAATTTGACACGCTTAACAAGAGTGAATGAATCATCCGTATACACAAGTAGGTATATAAGAAGCAACTCATATGTAGTGTTTTCTGGAGTTTTACTGCCACGGCAATATTATCTTAAGAAATAAAACATTGGAGTATCAAAAGAAGAAGATCCCCATATAAGTATGTAATACAAACAGCAAGGAACCAAATAAAGATAGAATCCTTCAAGGGAAATGAATGGATATAACATTCACAGATAAAACATGTATAGGCTTTTATATTTACATTTGGATTTTGGAATTTCCAGATGCAAGTGTTACAATTTTTTTAGAGCCTCTTCAATCTCCGATTAAGCATTTAAAACAAACAAGAAAGAAAACAAGTAGTTTCACAGTTGGCTTACAGCTGTAAAGTTCATCGGTTCCAATGGATTCCACGCTATAGAATTAGTTTTTGTCTGTTAAAAAAGAGAATGATAATTAGGACAAGTATCGATAAAAGCACATATAAACATCGCCAAGTAACGATTACTAAGAAGGATAGACAAACATATGGCCAAATATACGTGTACAAAATGTAAACACTTGGTGTTTTCATATAATACAAAGTTCTACATTTTCAAGTCTTCAGCAATAAAAAATTCAAGTAGTAAGATATAAGCCTATTAATATAAGGGCATACACATTGATTCTGTGGAGGCATTTTTAGCTGACATAAACATATTTAATTAATTTATTCTGTCCGAAACATTTTAGCAGAAGGTGCAGAATTCTCCAGCATTAACATCTTTAATGGAGAGAGAAAGGGATACAAGTCTCCCATCAATGGACCCACCATCACCATCACCATTATTATATTATTTTTTCAACCATTTCATTCCATTATCTTAATATATTATTAAAAATTAAAAATTGATTGGTGCGGATCCTCTAATAGACATAATATTTACTATTAATTTTCAATTATTGCATCTTCTTTGAGAAATGTATTGTCAAAAATTGAATTTTCATATTTCCTTTTCAGGTGGCCAAAAGATATTGCCCCTTAGTGCAACCTGTGGTAATCATTGGCATCAGTTTTACTGAATGAAAAGCAGCAAGTGCACAAAGATAACATAAGATTTCAATTTCCAAGAAAGATTGATTAAGCATTCATTTAAGGAAGAAATGTGGGCTCTCTTCCGATTATTATTAGAGTTGCACGCACAATCTTCACAGCATCTTCAACATCTATTCCTCTCACAAATATCCAATTTCAAGGTAACACCAACAAACCAAAATGCATGTGTAATATTCTGAAAAAGAACATAGTTAGATTAACATCATGAGTTTATAACTAAATTTAGATCATCGTGACTAAAGCAACAATGAGCTAGCTAATGATCAAACAATTCAAACTCTTGATCCAAAACCATAAAGCGACATGCAAAGAATATCAGTATGGTTCTACCACATTCCTTGAACTTCTAATCAGTAGCATTTATTTCTTAATATTTCAATTTCAATATATGAAGAATAGACACATGATTATCATAACCAGCTCTTAGTGCACCAAAGTTGGTATCAAAATAAGATTCTAAATTGTAGTGAGTGTAAGATATAAAGCCAATGTGACCTCAAACTGTCTGCTCTTCAGCAATTCATCAGTGTCATACCCACCATTTCATTAAGAAGCGACTATATAATTCAATGTAGACCTGGGCCATTTGGATATAGCTAGTTAAAGAGAAATACAGAAGTGGAACTATCTACTTTGAGCTTCACTCCTGCAGCATAATATTCTAATCCAAAAGGACTACAATATTGGAAAAAGGCAGTTCAAGATCTTCAATTATGTGATAGCTACCTATAAGTTCAGCCCATACACACAAAATTGACAATATATTGATAAAAAAGAGTTTTGCTACAACATAAAGTTCTTGTAAGCTGAAAATAAAAGGTTTCTTATATTATGATAATATGATCAGTCTCCCTAATCTTTAATAGGAAAATTAAATTACCACTCACCCTCATAATAATCTTTCTTGCAGGAGATGATAATCGTAAATCATATATAGCAATGCTTCGATCACTGCAATTGCAAAGTGAAATGAGATTAAACAGAGAACCTAAACTCACATGATAATAAATTTCCCCTGTGTGGACATACTCATAACAAAAAATGCAATGATTCAACAGTAGCTGCTTGTGCACTGCACATCAAGTACTCAAGGGACTCATTTTTAGCTGTGAAGATAGAGAATCTGAAATTTATACTCGTAGTATGTATAATTTGTGCATATCAACTTAAATTATTATCTCAGGGATTCATGTGAAATACAGACCTGGCTGAAGTTGCTAACATATTTGGTTCTGCTGGATTAAACCGCACAGATAAAACTGTATCTTTGCCCCATTCAAAACTGTTTACAGGCTGAGACCTGATTGTCAAGAGAAACATAATATATGAGAAACTTACTCATTTCTAAATAGTAACAAAGATTCAATGATAAATTCAGAGGAAACCTGTTGTGGTTCCATATATCTACTTGAGCACTAGCTGTAGCAAAAAGCTCACTATTACATTGGTGATCAACAGCCCTGAAAAAGAAATATAAAGTGGAAAACAATATAAAGGTGATATACACAAAAAAATTACATAAAGAATCATCAAATAATATTATTCTTGATCATATGATCCAGTATAAGACATTCAAATATTATTCGCGAAAGAAAATGAAATTTACCAAAAGGCGTTCTTCCAAACATGGACTGCTAGTGCCTGCCACAAAACCCAAACCAAATAGTTATTCAGACAAATAGAAGACTGACCAGGGTAACAAAACTAGAACAATCAAATAGAGAATAAAGAACCACAAACCTTGCCTTCATTATCTGAGGGGTCATCAGACTCCATAAGAGAAGAAATGGGAATATTCCAGAGCCTAACACTGGGAAGTGAAGTCGAGTTAACAACATCAGAACAGAATACCAACTAATCCATTTAAATCATGTAAAGACTAAATCAAGTCTAGAATATAGAGATAAAGCCTCACGTGGAATCAGTCCCACAGGACACAAGAACACGACCATCTGATGATACAGTGAGTCCCCGAACTGCACCTTGGTGACCAGGAAAGCGGCATACTGTTCGCCTGATGCCATATCAACCAAAAAATTTCAGGGTATAGACACCTTAGAAAATTGTGCGTGCAACTAATGCTTTTAATTTCATCATTTGAAAAAGGAACATTTATATGCTCAATGTGTATACATATGAAATGGCAGAGAGTTTAATATAATTCTCCAAAGATAACCAAAAACCACATGCATAATGAAACCAAGGCAGTTATTGGTGTTACCTAGTGGCCAAATCCCAAAGACGAATATCTGCAAATGATAGACAGTAGACAAGCGTTAGTCTTCAAATGATTCAATAAAATACCAAAAACTCATCTCGAAACCCTCATTTCACATGAAGAAAATTCAGAAGTGAAGTAACCAAAAGCTAACATCAATACTAAAGTACTACATCCTATCTTCGAAAAACTAATCAAGTAATTCTTTTAAATCTACAAAGAACTAAACTTCCCAGATGTCATTGGGTTCAGCTATAGCAAACTATAAGTCCTCGGAATGAAAGAAGTATACCTCCATCCATAGAACCCGAGAAAACGCTCTTTAAACGAGTTGGGTCCTTAGCAATAGACGAGATTGCGTCGACGTGCCCATCCATTGCTCCAACAAAAGGCCGAGCAAATATCTTACCAAAAAGAAAAAGGCAACAGTTTCATTCATTCATCCATTGAATCCTCGACAATTAGCTAAAAAATTCAATATAATCTTGCACAGAAACTACAATTGTGACAGCCAGATACATGGAAGAGAAAGGTACCTTATCTAATTTAGCTGCATTAACAGCTCGAACATACTCGACAGCTTTCTCTTGAGGTCGAAGGCTAGGATCGAAATTCCGGAAAACTCTCTGCAAAAAGTCAAAAAATATCAAATTCCCTCAAGAAAAGAAGAAAAAAACAGCGAACATAAAGGATTTAGCAAAAGCGCAATCTCATCAAGAAGGAGAAACCTGAAGGTCCTGGCTTCGTTCTCGAGTAAATTCATCGGTAGAGCGAGAAATCACTTTCACCTTCATCGCAAATTCCTCGTCTGTAACTTGGACGTGAGAAGTGAAGCTAAAACCCTAGTTTGGTGTTTTAAGGTTTAGGTGAGTTCCCTCAACCTATGCAAACGCCTGTTTGGTTTCTGGGTTTAGAGTTCAATAGGGCCCTTTTTTGTGGGTTTTGTGGGTTCGAGTTAAATAAGGGCCCCTTTTTGTGCAAATTGTAAAACTTGGTTTGTGGGTTCGAGTTAAATAAGGGATCTTAGTGCAAATTGTAAAACTTATGTGATTTTGATTTGAATTCTGATGATCAGCAACGTTATAAAGGTGAACATAATTTGAGTTACAAGTCGTAGGACTAAATAACATGAGATTAAGGAATCTTAGTGCAAATTGTAAAACTTATGTGATTTTGATTTGAATTCTGATGACAGCAACGTTATAAAGGTGAACATGATTTGAGTTACAAGTCGTAGGACTAAATAACATGAGATTAAGGAATCTTAGTGCAAATTGTAAAACTTGTGTGATTTTAATTTGAATTCAGATAATCAGCAACGTTATAAAGGTGAACATGATTTGAGTTACAAGTCGTAGGACTAAATAACATGAGATTAAAGAATCTTAATGCAAATTGTAAAACTTGTGTGATTTTAATTTGAACTCAGATTATTTGCAACTTTATAAAGGTGAATATGATTTGAGAACTGTAAACTGAAATGTCAAGTTGAATGGAAATGACTTGGGTGGTGGTTGTACACTGAATGAGTAACATGTCACATTTTGTTGTCAACATTTCTTAATTTTCCAGAAAATATAAAGATGTAAGATTTGTCACACAGAATATTAACTTCTTCAGATCTTGGAATTGAAAAGTCACTAAATTGAAGTAAAATCAATGATGCTATCTTAGTCGGACCATTAGGTTAATATACAATGCAGAGTTGCAAGATACTTGGGAGTAGCCATGGGAATCGAAAGGGAAAACTCGAGACGAAGAACAGAATGTCTAAATTACTAGATAAAGCTGAATTACTTAACAGCGTACACGTATATATCCCACCATTCCACCAATTCAAAACAGAGTACTAAGCATTGCCATCTAGCACCAAATGGACGAAACTCAAAAACAAACCCGAAAATAGAAGGGAAATAGAAACATCGCGCTCATCACCTCTTCAAGATCATCCATACCATTGAAACATTACTCAGGTTCAGTGCAATTCTGGTGCAATGCAAAACCAACTTACGGTCAATGTGAAGATTACTTCGTAAGCACCCTATTAGCATCAATTCTCTTCCTTATATTCTGGATTCTCTTTTAAGATGACAAATCCCTCAAGAATGGGAGAAAGAGGAATATATCTGAAAACACCATTTTAAGATTAGTGTTAAGGCTAGTTTCGACCAATGAACAGAATCACTACACGCAAAAGACATCTTACTTTTCGGTTGCAAGCTCGGCTCTGTCTCCAGCAGACAGAAGAACGGGAGTTGAGTGGGTCTGGAAACCTGTTATGGTCTTCGGGCGACCTGCTTGACCAACTACATCAACAGCCTGGCCCACACGGACAGGTACTGAGAGAGGTTTCAGGTTTTCATCCACAGTCATAAGCATCCTTGGCTGTAAGAAGATGCTTTAGTGAGCAGGAAGAGCATTGAAATGTGGACGGAGGGATAACTAAAAGAGAGAAAAAGAAGCAGAAAAAAAAAATCGGGAAGCCAATAGTTCAAAATGACAAGTCAGCATACCTGCATGGCCAGAACAAGGAAGTATAGAACATAATGATATTTTCCCAAGATGATAGCTTTCATATCAAGACATGCATGTAGCATAATCACGAGTCCAGCAAGTGAGGTCCTGGAAGAAAGTAGAAAAGTGGGTAGGAAACAGGATCAAGATTGAAAATGATGAAGCAATTGCATAGTAAAATAAAAGCAACTTTCAATTACATAACATACATAGAGATGAAAAGAAGTTGACTAAGAGCTAACATGCACTAAAGCCTTGTACTAACAGAAAATTTACAAAAACTGAAAAACAGACAAACTAATTTGATCTCAAATAATAGAATTATAGTATAGCCTCTGCACATTGAATGTAATTATTAAGGCTCTTGAGCACCCAGCCAGAGGTCTAGAAAAAAAAAAATTAATAAAAATTAAAATTATAGCTATGACTTTGGATTTTTTGTTAACAAAATTTTCCTAAACATTGGCTCAATCTTTACATAAGTCTGATATATTCACATGGAAATCAACAAGAAACTCTTCAAAGTATAATCATGTTCATGTCATATATTTGTAGACGCATCTTTTTCAGTTTCTAATGAGAACCATAACGATAAGCTGGGCGAATCCATGATTTGGGAAACAATCAAAATTAAAACTAGAAATGAGTAATTTTTAAGACGATAACTTACGGGGACATCAGAAAACGTTCAGAATGGTATGGAGAAAGTGTCAACAATCCTTTTCCCATATGGACAAGACCTTGAGCAATGCGCACCTGCACAATTTGCAAACATTTTAGATTCTACAAGAAATATAACAGTATAGTATGTGTGTGAAGCAGGCTTCATTGTTCATTAAGTTGAATTAAACCCATACGCAAAAGAGAAGGCTGGCATCTTTATAGTAATAGCTTGACAGATTTCGTAGCATTCCAGCTATCCTGGCGTTGTTGGTTCCAGCACCAATCAAACCCAAAGAGATGATAGCAGCCTGCAAAATCACAATGTATGCATTAGAATGAACAAACAATCCACTTCCACTTGCAGAATAACTATCTGAATAACAATTGAAAAGAAAAAGGCCTAAATCATAGTACCATTGCAACTTCCGTGTCTGCATCATGACTCAGCCTACTTAATGTATCCATGACATTGACCTGCCCAAAACCACCAAATGAACCAAAGAAGTAAATATAAGTACAAAGATGACGATTAAAGGAGGTATAGGAAGCTTGATCCCTTACTAAGAATAAATGAATCCTCAAAGTTTATTGAATAACTGCTTTTGGGATCTTCATGGCAATAAGACTAAGAACAGAATACCTTTGGGTTTGATATACAAAGGAGACCAAGAGCCAAAGGAACAGCTCTTCTAATGTTCTGCTCTCCATACTGCAAAAGATGCTCTAATGAACGAATGGCCATATCAAGCCCCAGTTCTTCAGCCATTGCTACCATAGCAATTCCAAGAACAGCTGGTCCCTGAAATGATTCACCCTTCTCAAGATGTTGAGCACACTGACCAAGGAAGTGTTGTACCTGCAACAGGAGAAGACAATTAGCACAAAAGATTGACACAGGGACAAGCCTTACCCAAAAAGTAATATTTCTAACCTTTAAAACATTCCCAGTTCCAGCATATGCGCAAGATAGTAGGGTCATGTCGCAATGTTTCCTAATTTTCTCATTAAATGTCTTTGAAACCTCAGCTGTAGCTTCAACGCTATCCTGTCATAGAGTAAGATGAAATGTTAATCCAAAATAGAGCATTTGACGTAGACAGTGAAATCTACGACAATTTTATGCAGAACTTCTGCTGATGATGAAGCTCAGTCTAGTTAGAAACCAAATAGATACACTTGGAAAAAAAAAAAAACATAGCTACCTGTTTCCCAAGATAGAGCAGACCAAGGCCCAAGGGCAAGAAACGAGCAAGGGGATCACCCAATTCAGACTCACTTCGATCCATCAATGCAAATATGATTGCCTGGGCGACCTCTTCATTACACGAACCCACATATACCAAGCCCAGAGAGATAGCAGTGAATGCCATAACATCTAGAGGTATCTTTCCATCTCCAAGTATTGGCATTAAAACACCACGAACCTGAGAAACTCACAAACACGAAAATCCAATAACATCAGAAATAGGACTACAAAAACATACAATTGCACCAACAAATAGAGAATAATCTGGAATGCCCTATTGTTTGACGAGTAAAAGAGAGGAAACTCACTTGCTCATTCTGAGAACCTGCATATGCAAGACCTAGACCCATTATTGCACCTATTTTAGTCGTCGAATCTTCTTTGTCTACATAGTCTGCCAACAGAGCCAATGCCTGAGAAGCAAACAACAAATGTCAGAAAGAGCCTAAGTCACACATTACAATTCCAGACTAGTTCAAAGCAAATGCACAAAAACTTTCTGTTTTATATTTCTTATCCGTTGGTTGCGTATTCCAGAGATAGGGACACAAGTGAAGCTTACAGGATCACACTCATTCTGAACGTTACAGTTTACAATTCCAACTCCTAATAATGCGCCAGCAATGACATGCGTGTCACTGCTGTGGAAATACTTGTCAAGTTGAGCAAGCCCAGAATCAACATCCCAGAGCAGAATCATGCCCTTCAGTGCATAAAAACACAATAATTATCCACACTTGACAAAATATCAAAAGAGGATACAATAGACAGTACAGGTACACACCAGACTAGCTGCAGCACTGGCCTTTCCATGTTCTTTATTCTTAAAGAGCCAGCTGGAAGATGAACCACCGCCAGTAGATGCTTCAGATGGAACTGTCATCAACTTATCCTGCACAGACAGAAATGAACGCCACGCAAACATCAGGACAAAAGGAACACATGAGCATACTTGTATTGGAATGAAATCAAACATGGTTTTATGCATACCTGACCGAATCCAGCATTTACAAATGCATTGACAAATGTCGCTGCCAAATTCTGCCTAGCAGAATCAACTGTACCCCCTCCACTACCACGGCCATCAAGCAGATGTGCCTGTAGAGCACACACATGTACATTAGAACTGGAAGGATTTAATTTAAGCATAATAATACCAAAGTTCGCTCAACACGAGATAAATTCACTCTAAGAACAAAGTTTACAAGGACAGAAAAAAATGCAAGATGCAGCAAGCATGGCCAACCAGAACAATAACATCTAAGAAACTCAGACCTTGTAAATATCCTCAGGAGATTTGGGCTCCATAACTTCAATATCACGAGCAAGTGTAAGATAGCCTTCACTCAACTTAGTATTGTTGATGATATCTTGCAACGGCTCCCTTTCTTCATCTTCTGCAATCATTCCTTCATCAAGTTCAAATGTAACACCCTGTTTATGAAAAGGCAATAAGCACACAGTAAGATTAAGTAGGGAATTCAAATGAAATTAAGTATAGGATAGTCCAAACACAGGACAACAACAACAGTCATTAGTATCCTAATGTATCAATGGCGATGTAACTTGGTATAGAAAGCAATGTCCAGAGACTTACATGGCGTGCCAGGATGAAACAAAATTGCTGCCTTTTCAGAGGATCAGTACAAACTTCAAAAAGCTGTTTTACATACTGCATAATGAATTCAGTCATCAGATTTAAAGCACAAATCTGTTATATTTTTGTCCCGGAGAATGAGGCCTGAACATCATAATATCTGCAATCATCATTGTCTAACCATGATATACTTATAAAACCCATCCAACATTTTTAATTTAGGACATGAGAAGTGGGCATCATAATCACAGTAAGAACAAACCTGCATATTATCGAGGTACAAGGCAATCTGCAGTGCTCTTGGATATTCTTCAAATTTCATATAAATTGTATGTGCAATGTCCAGAACTAACATGTCGTCTGGTCCAGGGAGGTATCTAAATAATTTTCATATGCAGCATTGAGATTAGTTCGTGTTACCAAAAGTAGTATACTTATATATCACCTGAAGAGGAAGAAGAAAACATGGTAAAACTTAACCATTTTATGGATTTCAACTGACTCAAATTCAGTAGCATGAGGCACTGGTGACAATCCTTTTCTTGGCACCATATGAAAATTATGGCAAGCAGCATATATTAAAAAAACAATAAATCTTCAAGACATGGCAGAAACACTAAAAACAGGTGGATTATTCGGCCATTTATGGGCATGGATCAGTCCCATGCACTAAATCCATTCATGTAGATAGGATTCTAATAATTATGAACCCCTTAAAAGCAAATTCTAATTTAAAAAATAACCATAATTATGTTCTGGAATCCGGTTTTAGATAGATTATCTTTTTACTTTAAGGGTTTAAGTATCCCTTGTACTCAACGTAAATTTGTTTGACCAGTCACAAAGGGGGGGGGGGGGGGGGGGGGACTTGGACTGATAACTAAGTTATTTTACCAGCTTCCTGTATTATTACATATAATATTTGTCATATCTGTTATCATCAAATAATGAAAAACAACTCATTTGCTAAAAGCAAGCTCAGGTGATCAACCTATAGCCCTATTGGCCCTAACCTGCCATAAGCTCGCCATGCACTTGAAACTTCTTGCCTTACAAAGGCTAGGCTTTACTTGGAGTTACTTAAACATCTCGAGAGGCACATTGCATCTGCTTTCAAACATGCAAGCCTAGTTAATGGACCCTAAGGGTTAAAAGCCTTTACTATTGTAATTTATGAGGACACCTGAACCAAGATATCATTAATTCTCTATCAACAAAAAAGTGTAGGCTGTAGGATTACGAAAAGAAACTATTTCTTTATCAGAAGTCAGAACACATCATACTTTGAAATGTTATACATCCAAACATACTACAAGCATTATAATGAACCGGTAATTGTTCTATATCTGTGCGAGTGAGAAATAGAAAGATCACTGCAATTATATGAATTAGCTCTGTTATAACGGTTAGGTCGGCTGCTGGTAGATAAATTTATGCAACTATGTAGAGAGATCTCCTGATAAGACAAAGATTAACTAAATAACCTACAAAGTCTAATTCTGTTGAAAATCCATTGCACAGGCACTTAATTCTCAATATTGCAGTTGCCACTGGCTATATCAAAACTATATAGCAAATTAATGCAGCAAAAAGCCAATTGGCAAAAGGCTCTGGAATCTACTTACTTTGCTGAACTAGTAAGATACAGGCATGTCCTTTTATAATTTGTACTATCCACATGCTCCACTAGCAGATCAAGGTCTTCAACCTGAAAGGCAAAACTACATATTTATCGTTTCTCCAAATCCATCAGCAATAGCATGACTGCGAAATTAAAAGAATGGCAGTAATACCTCCATAAGAAGATCTACCGCTTCAGGCTCAGCATTATGCTGCAAATACATGAAAATCCCATGCTAAGTTTAATCTTCCAAACATGAAATCAGATATGAATGCTTCAAATCACAAAAAAGCCACAGCTTGTTATTGCAGATTATGAAGTCTTCCATCCCAACCAGCATTACAACCAATCAAGCTATCCACTAATATTTTCTAACCAAAAAAAAAAAAAAAAGACAGAAAAAAATGCTAAGGGTCACGAATAATTGAAAGGGGTCATACCTGCATATGGAATGCAACAATTTGCACCACAAGGTCCATTAGATCATCAATTGGGCCTTCTTCACTCTGAAATATATCATGCAGGGAATTAATAGTATATAAATAATGCATAACAATCCTAACTGGGTTACCTATACAGTATTCTGACTTCATTTTCACCACCCACAGCTTCAATGAAAGTACTAATCCTATACAAGCTACTTAAAAAACTAAACAGAAAACAAAAAAGAGGCTGAGAACGTATAAATGATTGCAAACAGCGTTATTTCTTCATCATTTGAGACCACATACAGTTTTAATTTATATAACAAATAAGTGTAAAAAGAACTGAGTCAAATTTATGGTATTCTCTAATAGTTGAGTAAAATATTAAATCAGAATTAAAAAAAAAAAAAAGTGGTTAAATGATTGATATCTCAAAGGAGGACATAGGCCCAAAAAATACTCAAAATTGAGCAATCCATGTAGACACATCCATGCACTTGATAAAACTTGTATGATGGAAGTTCTAACCTGCCGTTTTGAATACTCTTGAGCAATTTCCCCAGCTAAATTTCTACATTGATAAATCAAAATGTGTAAGTAACTTCAGATTAACCTCATTTACAAGGTTTTCAGCTTACAGTCAAAAACAATAAAAGCTTCATGCCTAATTTACCTTTTACATAAGAATTACACAAACAAAATTAAAAAAATTGCCTGTAAGTCTTACATAGGTATTTTGCATTAGTTCTTCCGTGGGAATAAGAAGTGCAATTTCTCACCTGACATACTCATGACCCCAAGAACAAATATCACCATCTGAGCCAACTAATCTGTATTTAAGGCTCTCCTGAAATTATAGGAATTCAGAGTTATGATTACACATTCCATATACAGGAATAATAAGTAAAACAAGCATGAAATCAAATGAACTAAAAGAACCAAAATAGACACGAACCTCAAGGCTACATTAATTGGCTAACATGCTAGAGTAAGGCATGTGCTTAGAACAACCAAGTCCAACTTATATTAATAATCAAACGATTATCCATAGTTCCTACTATAATAAAAAATATAAAATAGAAAAACATCCTCAAATCGCTTTTTGCACTTTAGAACAAGCTTCAACTAAGCGTAAATATAATCTCTGAAGTTTGGCTCTTGGGAACAGGCTTCAATAAAAGTCAAAAGTAACCTTTGAAGTTTGAATTACAGTGTTGGCATTTTCAATACTTTATAATATATATACAAATCGCATGTTTCCAGTATCTAGACAGAGAATAATGGACATAATGAGCTCATAACAATAGAATTTAACAAAATGATAGAATCCCCCATTAAAAAATTTATCCAAGTCAAATTGAGATCCTGCAAGGTCATCTAACAAATACATCTGATAAGTGACTACATATCTTAAAACTAACTTCACAGCCCAAGATGAAGTTCTTCTACAACTTCTGCAACAACATATTCTGAAGCATGCAATTTTTCATTCATTTAAATGCATGATAGTGGACACCAAGTTACCAATTCAAAACATAATGCTCATGAATCAACTTCTACATTAATTACACAAATAATCCAAAACATTAGGATTTTATACACAACAAGCAATTATACACAGCTGAATAAAGGATCATAATAAGAGGTGAATGCATAAAGCAGGCAATTCATAACAGGTATTAGATTGAAGTCTAGCCTTTTTTTCTAATCCTAATATATGTTTCCAAGAGATTTCACACACACACACACACACACACACACACACACAAAAACAATTGCCATTAGAAGACAGGCACTGCAATGAGGATAACGAGATGTAAACTATCTGTTAATGCAGAAAGTGGTATGGCATACCCTTTCTCCTTCAGGTGACATCGTCAAGGCCAGAACAGAAAGTATATCTGCAAGCAGTTTCTGAGAGGGCAAAGAAAGTTCAAAGATAAATTATTTATACAAAGGAGATACACAGTAGAAAATTAAGAGAATAAGATGGCAAATAATAACTATTACCTTTAAATCAGAATCTGCCATTTTTTCATAATGTGCTTGCAGAGTTCCATAATGAGGACGTAAGAACTTCAGTGGCTTTGGAACTGAAGTCATAGAACTGGTCGCAGTACGTATTTCTTGCCTAGAAAAGAGAAAAAGGTAAAAGATAAAGAACAACTACAAATTATCTGAGACCAGTTTTTCAAGTATTTGAAGCAAAACTCAGTTTATATTGATATTGGAACTTGGAAGTAACAAAAATTGGAATAAATTCACAAATAGACTCGGATATCAAAGTGACTTTGCATACCATGCATGTTTGTATAGAAAATGGGTTGATTGTGAAAAATACATGACTATTTCAAATTTGGCAGTTTAACATAATCTTTTAAAAATTGGCAATTTGATGCACACTCTCTTTAATTTTTGCAATTTGATGAGTGAGATTACATTCCAATGAGATTTTGATGATGTGGCTCTCAAAACTCAACACACTTTGCCATGGTGAACACCACGTAATTCAAGGTTTTGTGATTACCGAAAATACTCATAAATAATTTTAGTTTTAAATCCTTGTTGTACTTGAAGACTTGAGTTTTGACTTGGCTAAGTTACGACATGTCCATTGTCCAGCGTGGCAGTGGGTGACACAAGCTCAGGGAACCACAGTATCAGTATTTCATCATGATAACATCAAATTGGAATAAATAAAAACCCATCCATTTAGTTTGCAATTAATAATGATATTTTATTAAATTGCAAAAGTCATAGAAGTTGTGCATTTTTTGTTTCAATTAAGCCTACAAAAATATAAGTTCAATATAGAAGTCATTACTAAAAAATTTAAACAAAAAAATAAACATCTAAAATCAAACAGCATACAGTTAATGAAGGAAAAATATATCGAAGTCTTGTAGGTTTTATGATGAGAAATCTAGTTAATGACATCACCTCTACTCATGCAGCCATATTCACCTTGTATCTTCTTTGTAAAAAGTTAAAAGATATTGAGATGGTTGTGTGCTTTAAGGAGTTCACTTAATCTCAATTTATGTGGTTGAATCTTTTTGATTTCTTATAATAAATGTGTCCATCAATGATTTAAAACAAATCTAGTACAAAGTATTCTGATTCAATCTAATTCCAGTAGTCTTCAGCAAGAGTAAAGGTTTTAAGAATGAAAGCAGGCTCATTTGGAAGTACAAAAACATGCTCTTTAAAAATAACCAATCCAAACATACAGGCTCCAAAAGATTATCACATTTTGGCACAAGTAATATAATCATATATGAAACTCAGCTTGTCAATTATCAAATAATTAGCTTACTATAACTAGATTTTATCAAGAGATATATCTTTAAAGCCAATTACAGCACATAGTTCTATATATCTGGATTTGGATAAGGTTCTGTTTTTCACAAACATAGTATAATGAAGCTTTACACACACAGATCAAAGAGGGATCTTTTTATGTTTATTGATGTGGAAGCTACTAGTTAGTTGGACACATACTTTTAAACATGGAAGCTGATACGTACTTTGAACCAATACTCCCAAGAAAAGCCACCTTTAGTTTTACTTCAAAGCATTTTCATAGTAAATACTTTTAAACATGGAACCTGATACATACTCTGAACCAAGACTCCCAAAAAAAATGCCACCTTTTAGAGTTTTACTTCAAAACCATTTTATTGTAAATTAAATGTAGGAGTTGAGCAAAATCCTGGTATCAAATTTCAGCCTACCCCGCTTCCAGGTCAAAGGAAATTGAAAGCGCTAGCAGTTTAAGATTATGAATACATGTTAGCAATCACAATCCTGTTCCTTGTTCTTGAAATTGTCTGTTTGCCTGTATTTATTTACCTCAGAGCTGAATTCCAATTCTGGGCGTTTAAATTCTTTTTACATTGCCTACTCCTTCCTGGATGCACTTTTTTTCTAAATCTTTCTATAATTACAACACTATCAACCATCTCGCAATTTCCTAAAGTGAATAAAATGAGAGTACACACCTCATGCTCTCTAGCGCAACCTTCTGCAGTCCAGGATCTGTGTCTTGTACTCTCTCAACGTACAACTCCAACTGCTGCTTCAATGCCAAGTCCTCCTCCGACTAAAACACGAAACATCAAGAGTACACTGAATCAATAGCTTCCAGTTCAAATTTCAACCAACAGCCAACAAAATTACCTAAACTAATAAAACCGAACAATTTCGAAACTCATTCAAGTGATTAATCATTCTACAACTTACGAGATCTTCATCCTTCTTCTCGTCCTTCTTTTTTAGGTCCTTAGCAGGCACCTTAACGGACGACTGGTCTTTGGTGGCTCCGCCGCTGCCACTGCCGCTGTTCGGTTCCGCTGGTGCCATGTGACAAACTGAGTGACCTTTGGGGAGATTACTTGGAGTAAATAACTGGAAATCGGATTGAAATCCTAGATTTGGAGTAAATTAAGCACAAAACTTCAGAAATTATGGAGAGATTTATATGCTTGTGCCCTAGAAATATGAAAGAAACAGAGCAGAATGAAATAAAGGGAGGAGTTTTCCTTTTCGCCAAGCAAACTCTTTACTTTCACTAAGATATGCAAATTTGGGCTTTTTGAGCCGGCCCATATTTCTAAAATGGGCCAACAATTTGTAACAAATAGCTATCTTTTGTAGGATTTAAGTTTTCAATTATAATAATGGTAGTAGTATAAACCCTATTGTACACAATTCTTATCGAAATAAATATTTTTAAGATGTTAATATAAAAATATAATACATTTTTTAGTTAAAAAATATAATAATTTGAAAAGTAGCTACGATTCTTAATATAGAAAAATGTCTTATAGTATTCGAAAACCTGTTTTAGTGAATCATATTTTAATATATTATTAAAGATCTTTAAAATATTTTTAGCGGAGTTTGTAATACATGTATTTTTAACTATATATTACATTAAAATAATAATAATTCATATAATGAAGACATAAATTGCAATATATTTAGAATTTTTCATAAATATACCTATATATATATATATATATATATATAACAATAAAACCTTCTCCAAAAATAATAACAATACAATTGTGGGGAATTGGAAAGGTTGGCGGGGGGGAGGGGGGGGGGGGGGGGAGGAATTGGAAGGGTTGGGGTGCAACTCATAATTTAAAAATTAAATAATTATATTATATTTAACATTAAATTAGGATGATATATAAATTTAATTTTAAAGTATAAATGATATATTTAATATTTTCACATTTTATCGGGCCATATATTAGTATATAATATGTGTGTGTGGCATATCTAAAATCTTATCTCGCTAGCTTTGTATAGTTTGAAACCTAAGTTGATCTAGAAGAAAAATAAACAAATGTGACGCCTAAAATCGTTTACAATTGTTTAACATCGATCTAAAGTGATTGTAGACCAATATCGATGTGGTGGTGTTGCCTAGAGCTTCATTTTTAAAACCATTTCAACCATATATCACCATAAAATCCTACACTATCTTTTATCTTTTACCCATTTTAAATGTTTCCTATGAAAATATTGTATCCAATGCATAATCATCTCATACTTTTCTTTTTTAACCACAGTTTATACCTTTACTACACGTCATGTCATATTTTATATTCTAACATACGGGATATTATATAAAAAAATTAAAATTGGTGAAATGTGAAATTTTGAATATCATTTATACATTAAAAATAAATTTGTAATTTGTGCGATATGTACACTTTAATTTAACTCTAAATACAATATTATATGATTAAATAATTTTTTCATTGTTGAAATATGAGTTGCATTTACAGAGGATAATATGGAAATATGAGTTATGTCTTATATCCTTTCTATCGAGTGACAACCATATATGGAATCAAGTGGTCCTCGGCGCACACCATAATGCACACGAACTACGGCGGGCACCTCTGTGCCCACACATTGAAGATCTTTGCCCCTGATACACATAAGTATTTGTGTATTTGAGGTCTAGTTCATCATATCGTCTATTAAATTGGAGAAGACTGTTCTCGATGCATGAGCATCGAGAATTAATAAAGTTAGGAAAAACACACAGATAACACTATGTGAAATTGCTATTTGAAATGAAGTGGTTTGCTTAATTCTGTGTAAGCCCTCACGTATGACCTATTTAAATAAAAGTTTAAATACGATTTGGTCTCCTGTGAGAGAGTTTCACATATGATAGAATTCAAGTATGACTTCTACTGTTATAACTTGTGTTATATAAGTATCTTTTCATCGGTACAAACATAAGTTCTATAAACATATCTTTTACAATTATAAGTATATTTTTTCTGCTATAAGTATGGTTGTCGGTGCAACGGTTGCACGTGATTGTTGTGTTTAAATACCTTATCAAAAAACAAATGTATATAAACCTAAGATAACAACACTTGCTATTCTTTAAGGGTTAAATTCAATTTTAGTCCTGTTAAAGAGGTGTCGTCCCATTTTAGTTCTCCTAAAATTTGATTTTCAATTTTAGTCCTCCTATCTCAAATTTTGACCAATTTCAGTCCAATTTCGTTGGAAAATTCAAATTTCGGGCCAATTTCCAGCGAGTGTTCCGCACTCGCCCCCAATTTACGATTCACGCTTACGTGGCCAATATCTGCTGATGTGTTAATTAATTTTCGTTTTATTTGATGCCACGTCATTAACTTACAAAAAATCAAAAAAAAAAGAAATTCAAAAATGAAAAACATTAAAAAAGATAAAAATTCATTATTAGATGGAGACTAATTCTCTCAAGAACTCTAATTGAGCAAGGCATTGGAGAAGAAGCATTCCCAAGGAGGGGCGACGTGGAGAGGGAGTTGGTGAGAAAGAGGAAAGTGATTTTGGGGCGGGTGGAGAGGCAGGATTTGGCGGAGGGAGAAATTGGCGGCGTCCATGACAATGGCCTTGTGGAAGAGAGAAAGGTCGTTGAGCTCGTCAGCAAGGGAGATGGCGATTTGGCGAGAAGTGAGAAAGCTAGGGGCTGAGGGCGGCAGGTTAGACCACCTTGAGGAGGCGGACGACGACGAAGGCGTGGGAGGAGCAGAAGGCTATGTTTAATGTTTTTGTTAAATTTGATTTTTATTTTTCTTTTAATTTTGTTCCTTTTTTTTTTTCATTTTTTGATATATTTTTCATTTTTCAAATGCATTTAGATGATTTGGTGGGTGATGTGGAATTTTAGGAAATAAATACAAAAATAAAGGTCACATGTGAACTTTTTAATGATGTGGAAAATGAAATTAAAGGGGCTGACGTGGCTTTTACATGGACTGCCAACTGGATAAAAATTAGCCACATCAGCGCGTTCGGATTAAGTGTACAAATTGGGGGCCAGTGCGGAACACTCGTTGGAAATTGGCCCGAATTTGAATTTTTCGGTGAAATTGGACTGAAATTGGTCAAAATTTGAGATAACAGGACTAAAATTGAAAATCGGATTTTATGAGGACTAAAATGGGATGACACCTCTTTAACAGGACTAAAATTGAATTTAACCCCTTTCTTTAACAATACTTTATCTCTTAGAATGCACTTGGACTAGAATTAAGTGTGATCCTTGACAACATATATAGAGATGAACTCATTAATTGACCAATATCTCATTAGACCCTATTTTGGTAATTTAAACTTATAGACCAAATTCCTCGCAGCTAATGTGTTTCAGAACACATCTTGATTTTTAAAATGAGGGCATGCATGCATGAAGTGTTTTTACGTGCATTTAAAATATAGAATGTATTACATAAAATTACAACCATGATGATCGATATTGCAAGTCATGTTGAAGCCGCTCTGAGTACTCTATATTTATGATAATTAACATTACAAAAAATAATGTCCAAACTTCATGATACACGATGTGTTCACAATGAAGCAAGAACCATAGTTCTTAAGAGAGAGAGATGCAAATTAGATGGTTAAAATCATCTAATTGATAGCTGGAAAAGTCGTCGAGTTGATTTGAGTGCAGTTAAGCACATGAAGAAGTTGCAGGTGGTACTTTAGGTATGCCTTGACGTTGTAGCTCCACCATCACACTGTCCACCGCCGGCGGTTTCAGCCCTAACGGTAGCGGCAGCCATGGCTTTGATAGAACATCTCCGATCGCTGCATCTACGCTCTCCTTTGACTGAAAATTTTAACACTCTTTTCATAAATACACTGAATATATAGGGATTGGATCCTCTATTCCAGGATCGTGTTCCATCTTATGTTTCATTGTTTTAATTAGATGACAAGTGTACATTGGTGATGTCATCTTTTACACATGTCGTGTGGGGATTATATTGGAACACCAGATGAAACACGATTTGGAATAGAGGATCCTGATTGGAATATATATGATTCTATTGTATATATAGAAGTACACGATAAGGAAGTATAAACATTTCTACATAAATATGTTATAATAAGAATACAACATTTTTTACCACTAATTCATTATTCACTCCCTCTTGTCTTTAAATAATGTGCACATATACATGATAGATTCATATTGTGTACAAGTATAGAATATGATTCTATTGTATAGAAGTACATAATATGAATCTATTGTTTTTAATACTTGACTTTATGTACTAAGAGCAATTTAAACATTTGACCGGGTCAAATGAATAGAAAAATATTTATTGGAATTATGGATAGAAAAGTAAAGATATAGGGAGCCATTTACATTATATGGTGAAAGAGTATAATATATATATACATGGTTTCTTGTTTTTCTCACGGGCTAGTTGAACATGTCCTTTTATCTTTGGTCCATATGCACTTATATAATTGTCTCACTACAATCCAACCATGCTAGTATTAAAAAATTAAATAAGAGATTGAAACATGACATACAACTTAATTGAATTTCCCTTTTCTGTATTTGATTTTGGCATATATATAATAAGATTGGATTTTTGTACTAATTTGAATGTTACATTTTATAACTGTCACATATTAATTAATTAATAATGTTATTTGAGAAACAAAACGACATTTGAATTATAAGATATATCATGAAGTGCAATATTAAAAAACCGCATATAGGACACAAATATACAAACTTTCACTTTTCAAATTTACCTTTTCTTCGTATAACTTAACGGTTTTTTTTTTTTTTTATTCGTAATAGCTCTCAAAGATTTGTTATCACGGCTCGAAACCCTCTTGCTAAATCATAATCTATAACTTACATACATGTTTAGCTTATTAATTTTATGGTCTGAAGAATCCGATTTTTAGAAAAAAATTATTAAGGGAAGGATTTGAAATTCATGATAAAACGAAGTTTTGCAAAACAAAGGAATGGAGGGGCTCACCGGGTGAGTGTCGGAGGGGGGTTGGGGCGGTGTTTGTCCCTGGCCTACAGTCGGAACGCCATGGCCGGCACCTTCTACTTTATACATTGCCGGAGGTGGTATTCCGGGGACCATCGGAGTGGGAAACCTCTGCATCACACCCAAATTAAATCATAATCAAACCCAACCCAACTATCTAACTAATAAACCTACAAGACTTTGGATATAGATATAACACTAGTTGTAGGGTTTTGTTATTACCGCCGGTGGTGGCGGCAGATGCGGCGGAAAGCAAGGGGTTCCCGGCGTCGGAACCTATACATACACACAAAGATGGATGTGTAAGAATAATATAAGCAAGAGTGAGAATGCATGATTCATGATGAGTGCATGGTTATTTTATATATAAATAGTTATATATATAATGAACTTACATGGTGGTGGTGGTGGTGGTGGGCGGAGACCCAAAAAGAAGGGTCCGGCGGCGGCGGATGCGGTGGCTGAGCTGGAGGCCAAGCGTGTGGTGGAGGGTTTAGATGCTTAGGCCACATGGGCATCATTGATTGGTCGAGGGATGGATGGCCCCACACATGTAAAGGTCTAAAATGAGTCATTGGTGGTGTCACATGAGGAAACCCCATGGTTGGTGCAATCCAAGGGTTGATATGATCCCTCTTCCCGGCGCCGCCGTACATCTGCCGCCTCTGGCTCCAGCTCGCCGCCTCGGCTTCGCGGGCGAGCAAATGCTTCCGATGGGACCGGTACTTCTGCACAATTAGCAAATCGTTTTATTAATCAAGTTTGAAATTATTGTATGGTACGTGTTATCAACTCATATTGGCCATACTATTTGGAGAAAAAGAACAAAGGAAAAGAAAATATACCAAACATTGGAATGCCTTTTTCAATGTTTGCTATGATTGAAGAAATATTGCGACAACTTTTTAGCACTAAGAAAAAGTGATCGAAGATAAAATTATCTGTGGTGTTTGGTTCCAGAAAACAGTACTACTACTTTCTGTTTGATTGAATTGAGATAAAATGTAAGAGAAAGAGTAAGTGATAGAAAGACAAAAAGCTCTGGAAATTCTGCAGAGATAAAGTTGGTGAAAGCCAATTTGAATAAATTAGAAAAACTACAAGACAAACCCCACTGATCAAAAGAAACAAGTTAATAAAAAAAGATGGAAGAAGAGAAATGAATAGATTAGATTAAAAAAGGGCATACTTGAAGATGACTAGCAATGTTATGGCGAGTAAGACAATCAATTCCCATGAGCTCAAGAATTCTAGAAGGAACTGCTTTATCCACACCTAGTTGTTCCACTGCTTGCACAAATCTCCTGTGAAGCTCTGGTGTCCAATCTACCTATTTCAATTACATAAACACACTATTCAATTTTCTTGAATTCATCTCATCTCATCTCATATATGATTGAAGACCCTAGCTAGCTAGCTAGGTAGCATTAATGGATCATGTAATAATATATGTATACCTTGACTTTTCTCTTGGAAGGAGGGTTTTTGGAGTGAGCCATGGATTTCCTGCCTTGTTTAGGAGGTGGATTAAGATGAAGAGGATGATGGGTGGTGGTCATGGTTTCGTCTCCCTGAGGGGGACTGGAGGAGACGGAAACGACGTCGGAGAGTGAGGTGGTGGCGGCGTGGTGTTCGATTGTAGTTTCAAAGGAGGGGAACTTGACGTCGGAGGATTCGTCGGAGCCGAAGTCGGCGAAGATCTCGGGGTCCATCTCCAGATCAGGCAGCACATCGCCGTCGCTGATTCCCAGAAACAGATCGTCGAAATCAATGCTGTCCAGGAGATTCCCACCGGAGAAATCAGGGAACTCCTTCTCTTCCATTGGCAAACCACCTTCCATTTTCCCTTCTCTTTCATTCTTATTAGGGTTCCTCAATGGCGACACAGCCAGCATTCCACTCTTCCACCAACCACCTATACCTTGATCGATCACCTAAAATCCACTCTCTCTCTCTCTCTCTCTCTCTCTCTGTATATATATATGTGTTGGGTGGTGTGTGTGTATGTATAGTACGATTAGCAGTAGAGATTACTTGCAGTATAATCTTGGAGTGGAACAGAAGTACTAGCAGGAGGAGCAGTACTAAAAATCTGGATTCATAAATTTTGCAACTGCTTTTTCCTTTTTATTGCAAGTATATATATTGGTCTGCATCTGATGCTCTCTAGTTCCTTTCCCGTTTAGGAATGGATATAGAGAGAGAGAGAGAAAGAGAGAGGAGAGAGAGGGAGATGATGTGCACCACAAATTGTGTATGAGGACTCTGCAAAATTTGTATTTATGCAAATGTTGTTTTGGTAGTATATATGCAAGTATTTATGGACATGTATTGTGTATGTATGTTGGAATTAGTTTGTGGATGCTCTTTTTTTGAAGTTTCAATAAATCTGCAATAAAGTGTTTGCTCGTGAGTTGTTTCACTTTCAGTCTGCTTTTCACGGTTGATGAGAGAGAGAGGAGAGAGAGGGAGAGAGGGGGACATTGTCAGACAGTAGGGATAGGAATTGGATTGATACATATATGTATTAGTAATGTATATCTGTTGGTACAGTAAAAAGAAGTAGATCTTATCACGGATCTCCTTCCACTACCATTTCCATGTAACAACTAACAAGTTTGAAGGATTGTGGTCTACACATGTCTCTGAAATACGGATTGAGATCTTCTATTACACTTGGTGTTACATCTTATATTTCAAATTAATCACCACACGCTACGTGTATTCAATGACATCATTAATTAATATGTGGCGCGTATTAAATATTATGTAACATCGAGATGTTACACCAAATGTAATAGAAGATCCAGACTGCTAAAATACATAATAGTAACAACAATTTAATTTATTTATTTATAATCATGTGATCGAGTGTGAGAACAACACATTATAATTTTTTAAATAAGTTTGGTAGAGATTATGAACCCAGGACATCCATTGGGGACACACATAGAGGCTTGCCACCCCTAATTTTTTTCTATAAATTACATAGTACATTTTTGAAATGTATTAAAATTAAAAAATAATAAGTTTACTCTTTACAAAATATATTTTTTCTGATTTTCATAATTATCTTTTTTTGAACTCCCCTGCATATTCTTTCCATCAAATCAGGTCTTTTTAGTTATTTAACATTAATTAGAGTTTCAATTAGGTGTTATATAACTTAGATGAACTTTCTCATTTGTGATGAGCACGTGAAAGCACGGTTTCACAACCAAATGAGTGATGGATGAATGGAAATTTAGTGGTTTATCTTTAAAAAAAAAAGATATTCGAGCATGTCACTTACAATATCACTCATAGGTTTCTAGACATGGTGAATTGTCTAGGTTAATTGTAAATGAAATCATCTCTTTTTTTTCAATGAAATGTATAAACGAAAATTTTGAAATCACTTATAAACTATTTTATATGAAAATTAAATTTTTTATATATTACTTTCAATTGTGCCACCTCCTTAAAAAAATTCTGCATCCGCCACTGGGGACATCACAATCTACACCATAAAGGTCGATACCACTTGAGCTTGAGAATAAATTAGAGAATCTTGATTGATACACAAATGATGTGCACATGATCATCATGGTGGGTGAGCCAATCATCATTTCAAAACCATCTATTACACCTTTATTAAATTTAACATAAGCTGAAAGGTGGATTTGCAATCTTTAATTTATTCCTGATAATCTTTTATAGGATAAACTAATTACAGAATAAAAGTAAATATATCAAACAACGAATGTTATCAAGATTTGAAGAAAAGTTATGATCAGGAGATTATAATAATATATAATTAGTTATGAAATACCAATCTAACACTTATAATCAAATAAAAGTAAACTCATGTAGATCAGCTATTTTCAGACAGTAAATAGATCTAGTGTATGAATATATGTTATTTCTAATGGCAAAGTAATTAGGAAAAAGAAAAATGTGCAAGAAATTAAGGTGGCCTTGAAATTCCCTCAATGTTGTAAAAGGGCAAGAAAGTGTATTGATCGAATCTTCAACTACATTTAATATTGCATCTCATATTTTATAATATTTAATATACGTTACATATTAAATAATGATGTCATTGAGTAGTGTACGATGATTATTTTGAAATGGAGAGATATAGTATCAAATTTCATATAACATTTTATGTGATACATTAATTACCCTCCAATTTTTGCCCATACTTTGGAACTCATATCATTTCCTATACACAATGATTTATCTTTCATGAAGAGGTCATAGCTCCACGTATCTGTTTATGCACATCAACATTTTTTTATTCCAATTTTTATTTTTATTTTTGGCTTCATCTATGTATAATTGGTATATATATGTCACTCAACTTGCAAAAATATAGGAGATAGGAAACACATAAAAATAAATTAACCAGACTAGTTGTTTGAATATTAATAAGTTTTGAGTCCTTAATTTAATGAATGAGAAGAATTAATTCATATACTTTATGATATCTTATCATATAATCAATTTGTTTGAGTTGGATTTGTCAACTTATTATTTAAGTTCATCTTTTAAAAAAAATTGATAGTTGGACAATAAAACTGGATAGTGATTAATGTTAAATATTTTCAGCGATCATGCTGAAACACATTTCACACAATATATAACCTTCTAATGAACCTACTCTAGGTCATTAATCTTCTATAGATGCAATGAATTCAAATCTCCATAAATTTAATTGTAATACAACCCTATTTCATATAGATTATCGTTCTCAAGTTTTTGTCACAGATTAAGAAACATACAATTTGGGTACAAGTATATCCTTAAACAATGTTTATCTCTCTCATCCACTCCAAAATTAAATTGATCCTTTCTTTATCTATTCTTTAATTATATCATGATTATAACTTTCCCAACGTAACATATATAAATCAAGAAATCTCTAAAAAATTGAGATTGAGGGTGAAATTGGAAAAATAGTAGTAAAATAGTCAAAATGACGATTAATATGAAACAAAAATTTGACTCTTAATTACGATAAAACTAATATGAGAGGGGGAGTATTAGTTAAATTAATTGATTGAACATCAGATGCTCACTTAAAATATTAGAAAAAAGAGACTTTTTTTTTCTTCTAAATTCTCAAATGAAAGAAGATAAACTATACAAAAACAATGCATAAAAGTGAGTAGGGAGTAGTCCGTTGTCCTTGCCCTAGGGCCTTGGCAACACTTATTTAATACAATTTTGAGTTTCTACCTATATCAATTATAATAAATAGATAGATTGTGATACTATTTATAATCTTTTTTCATTCTACTTACAATTCATAATAAATGAAAATATTGGATATATAATAGGTTTTTAACAGGTGATCAAAGCCTAAATCAAATTATTTATCATACTAACAAGTCTTATAGCTTGACTAGCTATCTCGTTTATATAAATCAATACCACAAAATATATATATATATATATATATATATATATATATATATACAAATATTAAGTCCATCATTTTATGTAAGTATGATAATGAATACCATATAAGTGGCATCAAATCGGAGCTAGCAAACATACATGCAGATAAAAATCTTGGTGACTATTAATGTATTTCATTGCTATATATTTTAGCTAGGAATATATTACAAGGAATTAATTGAAGATCATGATATTCATAAAAGTATTTTCATTATGGGCCCACTACATCATGTGAGCCATAAATAATGCCTACTTATAAGGTTTAAGTTGGCAACAATCTTGTATGTTACAATTAAGATTTTGGACTATATTTTTGTCTTTAATTAGTTCGAGAGAAGTACTAATATGGACTTGCTGGTTTGAGGTAGTGAAGATTGTCCATCTAGTACAATTTATAAGTTCTATTTTACCACCATATATTTTATCTATCAAATTCAAATATTGTAATAATGTATTTGTGAATGTATGAATTAATAGTGTTTGTAACTGAATTTTGGCTAAGTAAATACAATGTCGGATGTTGAATTAATGTTTTGAAGGGTCCAATAGACATAATTGCTGCAAGATTTGTCACTATCAAACAAGGTTTCATGTTCTTGTCTTTCTCCTACTTTCATTCATAGATGGAATGAATCTGTCTGCGATGAAATAACTAACAACGGAATTATGCTTCATGTGGCTGATCAAAGGCTGTAAGAGCGGACTGGTCTACAGAACATGATGGTTTCGCGTTTCTGATATGGTTTAGTAAAATAGAAAAGGACCTACTAAAGGGCGGGGACTCACTCATAGTTATTCATAGTTTCGAATTCAGCCGAATAAGCCGGACTGGTTTCTTTTTGCATTCCTGCACTAAAAAATATTTGTGATAAAAGTTTTAACGACACTAAAATGTTGTCGTGAAAAACCTAGTAATGCATTATGGACTAATTGCCAAAAAATTGAGCTTCAGGTTTTAATTAATTATTGTTAAAAAAATATATAATACTCCCTCCCATTCAATTTAAATGTTGTTTTGGAATTTTCAACTTTTTTTTTCTTTGTAATTGAGGTTTTGTGTGTTATTTCCCTATATGTCCTTGTACTTAATTAAATCTCATATTAATTAATGTGTATTCATCCTTGTTTTTACTAAAGGCATGGACTAATATTAATTGTAGAATATCAAAAAACTTAATTAATAAAGGGTATTTTAGGAAAATAAAATAATTTTAAATTTGTGTGTCAAACTTTAGGATCACACTTAAAATTAATAGAAGGAAGTGATAAATTATAAATAGTCGTCGTTCTTAAAAAACGCCCTTGAAATTTGTATTATTATACAAACTCTCACTATGTGCTTTTTTTTTTTTTTTTAAATTAATCTCTTGAGCTGAATCTTAAAGTGTATTAAGACATAGAAGCTAGTATAGGACCCACTATATTAAGTATCAAATATTTGTTGTCTTTAATACACACACACACAGAATCTTGCATACACTTTAGTATGATATTACATGACAACTGCATTTTGGCTGAGTTTATAAATTATTCAAAATATTTTATACTTTTAAGTTTTTCTAAAGTGTATGGTAAAAGTTTATTTTATTGAAAAAAACTCATTAGCTAACAAAATAAGATGGTAAAAAGGTATAATAAGTGTATGGATCGCAATATATATAATATATCTATGTCAAAATCCCCAACCATAATTTAATTTTCATAAGATGTGATTGAGTACTATTTCTCAAAACATCAAAAAAATGTGATGCTTGAATCATAATGTTATACAAATTAGAAATTGGTAGCTAGTGAAGTATATATATATGTTGTATGTTGTGTTGTCATTTCGTTTTTAAACTCTCACTCATGGACTATGGTGTGACAAATCAACTACATTTTTAAGGTGAAATAACATGACACGATGACATTGCATATCGTTTGTGAATGAAACACGACCCACATTGAGTGAGAGCACGAGACATGTTTGAATAAAGACGGTCCAGGATTTTGTTTTAAGTTGTAAAAAATTGATCAAAATATAAAGCAAATCAGAGATTAATATTTATTTAGTAGGCAAATTTTCACAATGTAAGGGAGCTGACCCTTCTAAATTAATGATGAGAATGAAGATTATTAGAAAAAAATTACATATACTACCTCCATCCCAAAATAAATGACGTTTTAGCCTTCTGCACATATATTAAGAAATGTGATAAAAAATCCAATCTACCCCTATTTAAGTTTAATTAATGAGGAACTTTTATTTGTTTAACACATTTAATTTGAGATGAGTAAATAGGGGCATATTTGGTATATTGCATGTAAATATGCTTTTGAATACGAAAACGACAATTATTTTGGGATAAATTTTAGTTGCTAAAACGTCATTTATTTTGGGACGGATGTAGCAAGGAAGACCGCATGCACCCATCACCCTTTAAATCCGTCCCTATGTTGGAATTTGGTGCAATCAATTTTTTTAAGTATAAAAACATATGAAATGGTCTCTTGAACATGTTTATATAGGAGGAAATAAAGAGAGAATGCAATATAATTGGATTACAATATTCTTAAGAAGTGTAATCGTATATATCAAGATTACACAATAAATCAAATAATTGAAACTATTATGAAAGCCTCATAATCTTATTCTGTAATGAAAATACTTGAATAATTTATTCTTAAAATAAAAACTAATATTTAATGAATTGTTCAAATGACTTGTACAATCGATATAAACATACACTTTTTTTTTTTTTCTATAGAAACGTAATCAAACTCTCATAAAAATATCAATGATAGACAAATTAATAAACATTGATTTTCATTTATAAAATTTGAGATGAGATTTCAAGTATGATAGCACTATAGTAAAAAAAAAAAAAAACAGTGTTAGTTGCCCAAGACATTCATTATCCCATTATTGACTTCATATGCAGCCATAATAATGATGGCAATGGTCTTATCGTTTTATCTTTTGAGTTGCCTGTCTTTAATTGTCCATATTTTCTGACCTTTTTCACAGAGATGTTGTGAAAAATCAGGAAAAAGACTATGACCTAGCAAGAATTAATTAAGGCATAATTGATCACTACCTAATACGAGACTGTCTTACGAATTTTTTCACGTGAGAGGGTCAATCCATAACACATTTAGGAATTCATATATATAAAGAAAATTAGTTCAATTCATAGGTAATACAGATTTTGTTTCACATAAAACCGTGAGACCGTTTCGAGTGATTCTTTATAATTACTATGCAGTGATAAGACCTGATCTTGATTTACTTTTAATTACGTACTTTTAATTATAATTGCATCATGTGGTTGTAATTTATTGAATGAAAATAAAAAGTGACATTAATCTTATCTTATCTACCAAACGGCACGTAATTGTGACTAACAACAGCTTATGGCTTATGGTCAAAATTTAGCTGCGGCTTCATTAATTTCTTTTAGGGAAAAAACACTACTATATATTTCTTTAATTTTGTCTTCATACATTTTAAGTTTTTTATTTATCCACTTTTTTTTTTTTTTTGTAACATTAAAACTTTAATTCGGTGTTTAGTATTTGCATGTATTTGTAAATTACCATATTAAAATGACACGTACGTTGTATTTTTACATCTAAAATATATTATCAATAAAATACATTGAATATTATAAAAAGCTTGAAAAAATGTTTGTATTGAAATAATATAATTATAGTTTCAAATGTCAATTAATTAATAATTTCATTCTATTTTATGTATATGTTAAAATGAATAATACATTTTAAACATAAAGTACTAAAAATCAAAAGTTGAATCATAAAGGATAAAAAATCTAATAAGGGTAAACACTGAGGACTAAAAATATAATGAGGTGAACATAAAGGACTAAAAATCAAAAGTTGAAAGTTGGAGGAGCAAAAATGTTACGAGGTAAACATAGAGGATTAAAAAAACCTTTTTTTTCATACAAAAATTAGTTTAAGTTTTTCTTTTGAGATGATGAGTATTTTAACTTAGGTTTCATGAGTTTGCTTAAGAAAATATAGTAATATCAAATTCGATTTCAGCTGTAAAGTTGATCGAAGATGCCTTGCAAAATGAATATAATATGCGAACTTTGTAGTGAAATTAGAGAGAGAAGAAAGTTGTAGAATGTAAGAAAATTGTACTTCAAAGTTTGGAACAACTATTTGATTAGAAGTTGGATTAGAAGTGGATTTATGAAAACCCAATAGATGAACCACAAGTTGCAAGTAATCTTTAATGATTAGATGGAAGTAAAGCAAAACTTTTCAATATTCGATCGTAACATTTAATTAATGAATATTAAGATGTTTTAATATACTTTATCATATATTGATCAAATTAATAACAAGCTTGATGTGATCAAACTCAACAAGCAAACAACGAATATAAAAATCAAAATATATCCCCCAAATTCAATTCATGCAAGTTAGAGTTATTCAAAATTAGCATGATGTTATAAATTAAGTGATATCTCATTGTAAAGATGCAGATCGATCTGATTTGGATGTGGGTCACATAAATTTTCTAGTTTTTACTACCCCTCCCTTCCAATTTTTCTTAAGTTCATTAAAGAAGATAACTTACTCAAATCGAAAAATAAATAATCAACAAAATTTCTAAGGTTTAATAAAAATTCACAAATTTAAGAAGAATGTTTTGGGCTCGACTCCAATTTATTAGTATATGGTGTACAATACATGTGTCAACATTAAATGCAAAAAGTAATTTTTACATTTTATCCCCAAAAGAATGCAAAAAGTTACAATTACTAATTATAATTTAAATAAAATGGTTTCAAGAAATTGACAACTTAAGAAAAAGATGGTGTCACATTTAGGAGCCACATGCAATAAAATCTAAAACTTTAAAAAGGAATACTTTGAGCATTTCTACCACACGAATTAGATTTTATTGAACCAATATTTGTCTCATATCTTATAACCGACATTTAAGTCCGAATTTGGCCTCAAAATGCTTCAGATATTCTTAATAATTATCTGTGTCACTATGTGGCATTTTAGGTGAGCCTGAGTTTATGGATTGAACTCTCCAAAATTTAACAATTACAAATAATAATAATAATTATTATAATTATAATTATAATTATAATTATAATTATAATTATAATAATTATTCGGACATCACAAAATTAAACAAGAAAATTTTAATCAGCATGATAGCAAATTATTCGATCAATTGAATCATGTATCACAAAACACAACAAGGTAGAAAAGAAATAATAGTACAATATTATAATCTATAATATTAACATGAGTTTTTTCACTCCCCCCCCCCCCCCCCCCCCCAAGCAAGTATAGATTGTTATATTTATAAATTAAAATGTGGTTGAGACAAGTGCAGAAGATTTTGATTAGTTTAATTTTTTTATGAGAAAAAAATAAAATCTTTATTATATATATATATGTATATTAATTGAGGATATCGTGTGATCAACAAATTAAGTGATTACTATGTGGCATAATTGGATAACAAATGAGATGATTATATGATTCAATTCTTGTTATGAACACTACTATTAAAAGATATAGGACATTGATGGTAATATAAGATTGTCACATTCAGATCAGAATTGTCAAACTAATCAACCCTAAAATTGAGTTGAAAACTGTAATTACAAAGAGGTATTCTATTAATATATATATCTTTAATACAACTATTATCTATGAATTAAATAAAGGCGACACATTTTGGTTGAATTATTTAAAATAAAACAACATTTTATTTTAAACGGGAAGTTAGTTGATAGGAAAAATAGGCACGTTATATGTCCTTTTCTTGGCCTCATTACAAATATTAGGAAAATAATAATGTTGTACAAAATAATGAAAACAATTCGAACGATAATATCACGATCAGCTTATATTGACAAGTCGCTAGACCATGATTTATCGAACCATTTTATTTTTATTTAAATCCTTACATTTTAGATTATATATAACATAATATACATGATATAAAGTCACGGACACACTCGAGTTCATCTCATAAAACATGACATTTAGACTAATTTTCTTTTCAAACCAAGGCATAGGGGATAAAGACTTTAATTTTGGGATATTTGGAATCTAATTAATGTAGTGGTTTGTGTTGATTTCAAATTTTAAGTGGTAAAATATTTAAAAAAATTGCTAAAAATTCTAAATGTAACGGTGACTTGCATGGTTAACACAAAAACTTTTATACATGAATAGATCCATGTACCTGATTCGATCTGGCTCACGCAGCTTCATATGCGGCCCACATGCCTGCGCGCTCCCCACATCAACCCATCCAAAATTCGATCCAAATGCTGTATTTATATATTACGTTAGTCCTATCTTTGAGCTATTAGTTGTACTGTAACATATTTTTAGGCAATCATTTACACTTTTCATACTAATTTTTAGTTATGTTAGTCATACATTTTAAGTATATGATCTCTACTTTTATGTATTACATAAAAATATGTATATAATATTATAAAGGTATGACTATTATCACTTAAGGTATGAGTATTACCACATAGTGGCATATGTGTACAAATTATGCTGAAATTAGGATTTATTTGAAGTTAAAATAGTATATGATATTTGTATACTTAAATATATATCTAATATAACATAAATGTATGACTAACATAAAATAAAATAAAAGTTAGGACAAAAAAGAAACTAAATACAAGCACACATAAAAAAAGATTCGGACTAGGTTGGTCTGGTTCTGACCCGAGTGCATGGATTAGAAACCTATACATCTGATTTACAGGAGACTCACTCTATCCAAATCATGATTTCGAACTTAAATTAGACAGATTAAAATGTAAAATTAGTAGGATTAATGTTGATCTTTTTCCATAAAAAAAATCAATCATTTTCTAGTGACCACATACTGAAAAGAAGCTGAAGTAGAAGAGCATATATGTATAAAAAGGCATGTAACGTGTAAGATGTAGACTTTTATCAATCACCACATTTCGATACTAATTTATTTCTCCAAAATTACATTTATAAAAAAAAGGATTTGGGCTAGGAGGAGGGTTTCAATTCTATTTTGTGGGTTGTTTTACTTAGTTAAATATGTTCTTTTCATGGTCTTGTATTAGTTTATAAAATGAAAAAAAATGGTTCATATTTTTAATAATCCACTGGTTGAACTATCAATCGCTAACATGACCTATTTGATCATCGATCCGATTTTTCAAAAATAGAATCGTATCTTCCATTATAGATCCGATCCAAACCCATCTAAATGATTCCTAAAGAAAAGCAAAAGATGTATGTATATGTTTAATTAAAAAACCTTAAAGAAATGAAGTAGAAAGAGTTGAATGTGCAAAATAATAAGAGAGTTAATCTTAGAAAATGGTGGGGTAATTGATGCAGTGTGGATTCTGGGACCATGAAAGTAACATTTTGGCCAATTCTATGAGTATTCAAAATGACACATTTGTTAGTTTATATTTCTTAGAAAAGACACCAATGTCTTAATTGTGGACATTACACACTGTCAAAACTATTGGGACCTCATCAATTAAATTATTGTTCTTGTTTTCTTTTGTGCCTCTCCCTCCCTCCCTCTCTCTCCACTTAAGGGGTTCAACTCAAACTATTGTGTACTCCCTTCGTCCCATTTAAAATTGCCTACTTGTCATTTTAGTTTGTCCCACACTAATCTGTCAGCCCCAAAATGGCAAAGAAAAATTTACTCCCTTACCCCTTAATTTCTTTCATTTTACATCTTTTGCACTCAAATTATACTTTTAAATTACAAAATTGCCACTCAAAAATATTAAAATAACACATCCAATCAAAGTCAACAGTTTTTTCTTAGGCTCCGTGCCAGATCAACCTAGGCAAAATAGCAAGGGCCGGAGGGAGTATTATTTAGTTAAGTCTTGTGTGGGAAAGAGGTGGTCCCCCTATCTCATGCAACTCAAAATCCAAAATTGCTGGCCTTAGACCCCACCCTTTTTCAATAATTGAAGTTCAGACTAGCTACTTACAATTATCTACTCATACACACACAACATATATATATATATGTATATATATATATAAGTCAAGGGGTGATAATAAATTCCTTTGTGTTAGAGATATATGCTTCTTGATGATCTATCAACCTCACAAATCTTTGTGGGGACATTCAAGGAAATGAGGTTTTATTTATTATTGTAGACACTTATAAGTTTGAGGTCTCAACTTTCAAGCTTTTAATTAAGTGCCTAAATATAGTTTAGAATTTGAACATTAAACCTGTTGGTAGGGATGTAAACGAGCCGAACTGAGTCGAACAGTACTGGGCTTGAGTTCGGCTCATTCGAGTTCGGTTCGGGCTCGAGTTCGGTTCGAGCCTTAGGAATGGAGCTCGAGCTCGGCTCGTTTGAAAAATATTGGGCTCGGTATTCGTTCGAGTTCGGCTCGGATAAGGCTCGTTAATAGGACAAACGAGCTAAGTTCGAGTTCGGCTCGATAAAAGCTCGAAAGAGTTCGGTACAAGCTCGAATTCGAGCTTGATTGTTCGAGCACGAGCTCGAGTTCGGCTCGAGTTTGGGCTCGAGTTCGTTAACACTAATTTTGGCCTCCATTTCAAGATTTAACTAGAAAATAAATATAACAACACATACAAATTTCACAATTCAACAATGACGTACAAAAATAATTAAAATAGTCAAATTTCAAGTCAACGTAATATTCTAAATATTAAACTTCTCGATCTTAATTAAATATGTTTTATGATTAAACTATAAATTTTAGATAATATGTTGAATGTTTTTTAAGAAATGTATCATTTATCTTTGTTAATAAGTTGATATGTTAATATAAGAATGTAAAATGTATAATTATAACTCTAAATTTTTAATTGATGATAAATATAAAAAATGTAAAGTAACTAATTATAGATATGTTTTATGGTTAAACTATAAATTTTAGATAATATGCTATGTTTTTTAAGAAATATATAATTTATCTTTGTTAATAAGTTGATATGTTAATATAAGAATGTAAAATGTATAATTATAACTCTACAATTCTTATTGATGATAAATATAAAAATGTAAAATATCTAATTATAAATATGTTTTATGATTAAATTATAAATTTTAGATAATATGTTATATTTTTCAAGAAATATATAATTTATCTCATTCGCGAAATCATTACAAGACTCGTGATATTTTAATATAAGAATGTAAAATGTATAATTGTAACACTAAAATTCTTATTGATGATAAATACAAAAACGTAAAATATATAATTATTGATATGTTTTATGTTTAAAGTTAACAATACATAACCAATTATCTACTTAGTTTGTTCGAAAACTATATAACACATTCGAGAGTTACGTTTATATATATATGTGTGTGTGTGTGTGTGCGCTCGTTGGCGCGTGTGTGTAAACGTATATATCTGTTAGGATTTCAAATCTCATAATATTATATTGAAGAATCTAAACTCTAATTAATATTTCTATTTTTAATTATTTTAAAATCTTAATTTTAAAATTTTAAAAATGTTAATTATGCAGATATTGATAATTAATACATATTTTATTTTTAGTTATATACATATTTATAGGTTATACTTATGTATGCTTCAAATATCATATATGAATATTTAAAATATCATAAATGAAAAATCCAATATTAAGATACCCAAACTTTAATTTATATAAATATTTAAAGCATTATATCTTTTATAAAAAGATAATATATCATCACTACATTGTATCATTAATATCAAAATTTTAAAGATATTCAAATGACAATGCAATTAATATATTAAAAATAAGTAAATTGTATTGAATTTGTATTAGTTAGTATGTTTATAAAATGAATATGTTTAATTTAATCCTGTAATATTTGTGTTAAGAATTTTTTAATTTATATATATTTTTTAATTTTAAAATCTAATATTATTATAAAATATATAAATAAACTAGCCTACAAACACTAAACGAATATGCTAACGAACTCTTTACGAACCTAACGAACATGTTCGCGAGCCTGCGTAACGAACATGTTCGCAAACATATTCGCGAACAGGTTTGTTAGACAGGCTCACGAACATGTTCGCGAACAGGTTCGTTAGGCAGGCTCGCGAACAGGTTCGTTAAGCAGGCTCGCGAGCGAGCTTTCGAATAAAACATGCCCAGACTCGAGTTCGGCTCGTTAAGTATTCGAGCTCGAAATTCGGGCTCGAGTTCGGCTCGTTAAACTTCACAAACGATCTCGAACGAATATTTATCGAGCCAAGCCGTGAATAGTTCACGAACGGCTTGGTTCATTTACATCCCTACCTGTTGGACCTTTGGTGAATAACCAAAATCACTAAGTGCATGCAGCCACAAAAGAATTGTTCTTAGCAACATTATTAACATAATAAAAATATTATATATATATATATATTATGGTAAGATGTGTTGGGAAATGTGTCTGTAGATTTTTCTTGGAATGTGTCTAGCTATATTTATTACATGCATAGTACTAAAATCTTACAACTTTAATATTAACTAGCATGAGACCGTGTATTACACGGTTTACATAAATTAAATTTATTAAAATAAAATTTTAAAATATTTTTTATATTTAAAATTATATATATCATTGAGTTGATATTAAATTAGTGTAAGATTCATGTGTCACACGAATATTTTAATAGTACTAATTAAAAAAACTGAAATTTATTATTTATTTATCATTAATTCTTAATTTAATTAGTATGTAAATTAAACTTAGATATATGTAAAAAAATTCAATTATCATTTTATGCAAATATAACAATCAATTAACTTATTCAATTAAAATATTTTGCCTAAAGTTTAATTGGGAACCATTATCATCAACATTTTGGTTTTCATTTATTAACTCTTTTTAAATATTTTAATTATAATAAATTAGAAATGTAAAGTGAATTAATTGAGATTGAAATTAAAATTTTGAGTGAGAAATATGATTAACCAGATGACGACATGTGTCCCTCTTGATTATTCCTTCAGTATGAATACTATAGATTTAAATTTAATCGTGCAAATTTTTTAATAATCATTTAATGTAATTGCAAACATCAATTTAAGTTAAAATATTCATAAGTTACAATTTTATTATCATCACAATTATTGACATTTTGTTATTCATTTAGTATTTATCGCATTAAATACTCTATTATAATAAATTATACTACTAAGTATTAAATTAATTATAATTAAATAAAGAACATGATTAACCAGAGAGTGACATGTGTCACTCTTGGTTATTCCTTTAGTAAGGATATATATATATATATATATAGATTAATATAATTGCAAACATCAACTTAATTAAAATGTTTGTCCAAAATTTCATGATTTACAATTTTATTATGAATCATACTTATTAACACTTTATTATTCAATTATTATTATCTCATTAAATGTTCTATTATAATAGATTATAAATACTAAATGAATTAATTGAAAATTAAATTAAATTATAATTAAATAGGATTAACCAGAGAGTGACATGTGTCACTCTTGGCTATTCCTTTAGTATAGATATAGATGTTAGAGTTTTGAATAATGGTTAAAAAATTTGAAATACTATCATTTAAAAAAAAAGAAATTTAAAATCCTCAAGCAATAGTAGATTAATTATCTTCATTTTTATTTTAAACTAAGTCTTTTTAAATATATTTCTTCATATTGTTATTACTATTGTTAAAGTTTTATTTGTTGATTTGTTAAAACAACTCATTAGTATAGTTGTTGTTACTTATTAAGATTTAATTTTTATATTTGTTTCACAAATACTATTTTATATACATATATTTAGAACAATTTTAGAAGTACTTTTGTTGATTGCTAAAATTTTTGTAGATTTTATTAGGATATTTTAAAAATAACTTTTCTGATCTATCAAATAAAATTTTAATTTATTATAAATATATTTGTTATAATTTAATTTCTTACAAAAATTATATAAACGATATATAATAAACTATAAAATTTTGATGCCAGTTATAATTTAGAAAACTCAGTTATTTTTTTATATTTGTATCCTAGAATTTAATTATATAAGATGACTAAAGAATATTCAATTGTTATTAACGTTTTTTTTCCCCCTTAGGAAGCATAATAAGAAGACTAATTCATTTTAAAATATTTATCATTGAGCCCATATAAATGAATTTCATATTAAATTAGAGATATAGGATAATTGAAAACTCTCATCTTTATTAATTCACGCATCGTCTTAAGAAGTTAGATTTTCCTCCAATTTTTTGCATGAAAAATATAGTGCAAATCTTATTATATTTCTACTGGAGTTGTGTAAATAATGCTTAACTCTAATTATCATGTAGGATTAAAAAGAAAAACATAAATATGGAAAATCAGTTTTTTTTTTAGTAATACAGATATACCAGCAAAAAGAAAAGAAAAGAAAAAAACTAAAACTATGATGTGATAGTTTTGGGAGGAAAAGTGACACTATGGTAATTCTTCCCAATTGTCTTGCTTTTATATAAGTATAGATATGGATGTTTAAGTCCAGTTGTATGTCAAAAAAATTGTTCAAATGACACATATTTAAACACTTAAATAATTAGATTTATAACTTAAATAAATTGGATTTATCAATTAATTAGTGAATGACACATTTATACTACATACAGTAGTTTAAACTGCATATATACAGTTCAAATAAGATAAATTAGATTTATTTAAACACCTTAGATTTAATTTTGGATACACACAATATATATATATATATATATCTCAAATCATCCATTAGAAAAACTAGATTAGCTTTTGTAACCATATAATTTAGTCTGTGGATTACATTAATCCACGAACATTCCATCTAAATAAGCAAACACACATTTATATAAAAGATTTAATTTGTACTTGTTTGTCAATAAAAACAAAATGACACAAATAAATTGTTCCAAGAGCGTGATTAGTAATAGTGTTTAGTAAAGGATAATATAAATTTATTACAAAACACAAATGTCTGTGGAATTTTTATGATCTTCTTTATTATGTGGTTGACATTGTTTTGTTTGTACGTACAAGTGTTACGTTTATGTTATTATATTTGGAATTATACAGAAGTATAAAATATAATTTAAATATCTATGAAATAATTATGCATATATGAAGGGGATGAATATTAGATACATATAAATATTGTTATTATATATATGGAAAATGATATATATATATATATATATTTCTCACGCATGAATATTTTTAATTTGCTGGGAAATTAAATCCATGTGATGGGTTTGTCATTATTCTGTGAAATTAATTCGTTTTTCCACATGTTGGCCAGTGCAATCTGTATAGAGCATCTTATTAATAATTTATTTTGGTTTACAACATTATTTAATTTAAGATTGGTTTAATTTTCAATTTTCATATTAGCTTTATTTATCATATTTGATAATGCTAGTATTCATATGAATTAGTTGTAAACTTAAAGTTCTTTTTTTCTCTTACATTAATTGATAGTTATAATAATTGATTCATTGTTTTTATATAGTAATAACTTATATAATGTGTAGTGTCCTTCGAATAAGATATTTAACAACCGATAAAGAGCTCACAAGATTGCCTAGAGTTGGAAATATATTAAATTTAAATAAAGATGATTTTGATCAACATTTGACCATATCTTCAAATATGTTTCATTTAATCATGCTAAGATGAAATTTTAGGTGCAAATTCTTAATGTATATTTGTTTCGAGTAGATATATGCACTTAATATATTTATTATCTGAAATGTATTTGGTCCTAACCTTTATGTTATATATTTGAGACGATTAATATATTGGATCCTAACTTTTATGTTATATTAATCATACATTTATATTATGTTAATCATACCCTTATGTCCCGATTTTATATTCTTAGTACAATACTTTAACTTAAAAAAAAAAACCCACTAACTTTTATACTATATATATTGGTCTTACCTTTATGTTATATATTAGTCATACCTTTATATACATATATCATACTTTTATGTAATACTTTAACTTGTAAGAAAATCTTAATTTCGGCACAATTTGTACATGTCTACCTTTATGTGATATTACTTATACTTTTATATCAACATAATCATACTTTGTGTAATATATAAAAAATTTAGGTAACATAACTATGAGGTATGATTAACATAACTAAAATGTAAGAAATGAATAAATGATTGTCTAAAAATATATTAAGGTATATTTAAAGACTCTAAAGGTATGTGGAATTAATATAACCTAAAGGTATAACATATTGATTGAATTTGGGTGAGCTTATCAACTACTAAAACACATGGGAGCGCATGATCTGTAAATGACGCCCTCTCTAGATACTTCATGGGTCGGGTCGAGTCGGGTTGGGTGGCTGATGTATAAATTTATTTGTCTAATCTACTTGGATATGTATTTCTTGTCGGAAAATAGTTAATTCTGGATATGTGTTTTTCAATTACCTAGTAAAGAAATTTCCAAATAAAATCTGGATCCAAACATATTTTCATTTGTCACTGAACTTGTGTTTGTATTCATAGTTTTTTTTTTATAAACAATACTTGTTATTTATTGAATTAGATAGGTATTTTAGAATATTAGATGAAATTAACATTAAATAAAAGATCTCACAGGGTAGTTTTGAGACAATAAAGAGAAAATATATGAGTGAGTTGTATGTAAAACTATTTTACAGATTTAGTTACATAAGAGGAGTCAATTCATCCTGCATCATTCGTATATAAATTTGTGAAAATTGGTCTTATTTGTGGCTAATAAGAATTGTGTCACAATTACTATCCATAAGACTATTGCATATAAGTTAAGGAATAAGACAAAAACTTTTATGAATCAGGTGCATGGATCTAAGATCCATGCACTCGACCCGACCCGTTCACGCGCCCAAAAAGTGTCTCCCACGCGCCTGCACGTGCTGAACACTTGTGCTGAAGTTCATCCAAAATTCGCTCAAATAGACCAACCTTTGTGCATAGTTAAACCAACCTTTGTGTATAGTTAGACCAACCATGTGTAGGTAGGTCTAACTATATACAAAGGTATGTCTAACATATATAAAAGTATGTTTAACTATATGCAAAAGTATGTCTAACATATACAAATGTATGTTTAAGTATACATAAAGGTATGTCTAACACAACGTAAAGGTATGTCTAACATAACGTAGTGGTATGTGCCAAAATTCAAAAATCAAGCCAAAAAAAGACAAGGCATGAAATCTGGGCAGAACTGGAATGTTTAACATAGCTTAAAGGTATCTCTAACATAACGTAAAGGTATGTCTAACATAATCTATTGGTATGTGATTTTTTTCAAAAATCATGTGCGAAAAAAAAAAAGTGCAGTCCCCCCGACCCGGATGCGATCCGGGTGCATGGATCTAAGATCCATGCACCTAATTCACAAGAGACCTACTCAAGGAACAAACTGACAAATGGAAATTTAAAAACAACCATAATAAATAAATAAAAAACACTTATTTACATACATCAATTGCACATATCCTAAATCCATGCAATTGGGTTGACCCAATTCGAGATTAAATTGTGCACGATACATTCATATCGTGTATGCGTACACAATATGATTCTATCCTGTGAGAATCTATTATGCATACATATTGTGTACATACATTTTCGTATACGTGTACATGATAAAATCATATGATGTACACGTATATCGTTATATCATGGGCACAATATTGTAAGTTGTGTACTTGTACACGATATATGTGTACGCCATATGATTTTATTGTGTACACGATACGATTGTATGGCTACACGTGTTCAAGTCCGCGTTCAAATCCTAACCTTCGTGCTTACCTTTGTGTTATGTTCGCATAACTTTAATTATGTTATGCTCACATAGCATTTAAGTTATGTTATTTTATCTTTTTGCAGTTTATTACAAAACTATAATACATTTTTATCCTTTATGTGCTAATAATATAACATTTATTTTATTTATTAGGTACATAAAGATTATACTAATATAATATAAAAGATAAATTATTTATAACATAAAAGTTCAGTCATACTAAAAAAAGTCTAAGTGATTGATATCATTTAAATGTATGATATCTATACATAGATGTTATTTTAATATTATATAGAGGTGACGACATGGGCATAGATCTATGCCGAAACAAACCAGACCCGACCCGCACATACCCAATTATATAGATTATGATCATGCACCTGGTTTATAAAATAAAACACACCTAAAAAAAAAAAAGAACGAAGAACTTGTCATGGTACCATATGAAGTTATTGTTAATTTCTTGTTAAAAGAGATATGCTTCTCATTTTAGATTTTATTTTATTTTTTTCCCCTCTCCTTTTACTTATAATATTATTATTAACCTTTTTTTTCAGATTTCAAAGATTTTTTATTTCATTCCATTAACATGTAACTCCATTCTTCCATACCGATCATGTCGTTATAATTTTAGATAAAAAAATAGGAACAAACAAACTAAAATTTGTATGCACTTTAGTTTTGTCTCATTTTCCAAATCTTGTTGCTAATGCTCTATTACAAGCCGGCAAAGGCTAAGAATGGCATGGTGATAGGAAAAAATTAAATAAAAGTATTGATTCTTTTGGTATCACAAAGGAATAAAAAATGAAATGTAATAATCTTTTATAATTGATAACTATAAATAAACTGTATACATATTAAATCAATGTGTATCCAACCAAATTATTTTACAAGATAATTTTATTTTAATATTCTTGTTCAATTATCACTCAAATTTACATATTTGGTATTTTTAAATTTAAAAAGTGCAGAAAATTAATCATTACACTAATATTAAGGTATATTATATTGATATGTTTTATTTTTTTAATTTTATTATTATTTTAATATTTTGTTATTATTTGCATTTTTTAAGTAGTAAAGTATTTAATATTTATCATAGTTTTTATAAATTATTTTCATGTGATTTATAATATTTAAATAATATCTTATTTTATCTTGTTAAAAATATTTTAGTTACAATGTTAATTTTATGCGTTTTTATATAAATTATTATTTATTCTAATATCCATTTATCTTATTTGTATATATTTACAAAATAAAAAGTATTTAGATATAAATTTTATAACAAAACTAAAATTATTTGTATTATACAATAAAAATAATTTTATTATCTTTATTTGTAATATTTTATATTTATTAATTATTTTTATACTATTTATGTATTTATTGATTTATTTGCTATTTTGGTCTTGTTATACTTTTATTTTTTATTAATTTTATATTATTAATTATTGTTTTATATAAGTAGTTTCAATATTATTTATGGAAATTTTATGTAATAATTTAACTTTATAATTTGTCAGAAATAAAATAAAATGATAATTGTCAAAATTAATTAAAAAATGCATTCCTTATTGACAGGAATACATAATATCATGGGTGTAGGAAAGAATAGTCATTCCTATATACATGATAATATTGATTCATTTGGAAATGGTAATTCCCACTTATAAAGACATATCAAGTGAAGGAATATGAATGAAAGTAGTAATGATGATTCCATTCTCATCCCATTCCACCATACCAATCATACCCTAAGGGCTTTTTTGGGATGAATGTTGAATTAGTTGATATAGATGTGTTAAAGGTGGATTACTATTTTTTTCCAAAAGGGTGTTTGAGTGTTTGATTTTAGTTTTTTTAGTAAATTTATGTTTGCTATGTGTGATTTAGATATGATTTAGATAGATGCTACATAAGCAAACTCATATTTGGTGAATGCGTTGATTTGAGATAAGTGGTGGAGTTACTTTTATACCCTTTTGATTATATAACAATTTAATTTGGGGATTTAGAGATTTTTCTTGCCAAATTATTAGTATCATTATTCTTGAGAAGAGGAACCAAGAAGCAACTTCAATGGATCATTACATTACACAAAGTACTTTATCTTAACCTTCAACTGTTATCATCATTACATGTGCCTATAACATCATACTCCAAAGTACACTGAATATCCCCAGAAACAACACAACATCATACTGAGAAAGATGCAGAGACATGATCCTCATCTTGTAACACCTATACATCTAATGATTTCGGGTCAGCTATGGTTCCGAATGAAAGATAAAACACCGGAAGATAATATTATTTCAGCTAAAGCTTCTAATGTCGTCCCATCTACAATGGGATGTTAGTATGTTTTACCTCTTTTCGGGTTCTTGCAGTCCTATATGTTTGTCGAAAGTTGCCAATATTAGTAGCTATATTCGGAAGAAGAAGATTCTGAATCTCCATCCGAACTCCTTTCTACATTTCCAACCTGATCTATGACTCTAGTTTGGTTCGGCTCTTCATTATAATCGCTGTTGATATATCCTTCAACATCCTCGTCATCATTGTAATCATCCTGTTCCTCCAAGCCATCATCTCCATCCTCGTCATCATTGTAATCATCCTCATAATTGACATAATCAACGTCATCTCCATCTTCAACACGTTCATCTCTTTCCCCACCTGTTCTGTACTCCACATTTTCTGTGAAGCGTCGTCTGGACTTCCCACTCCTCGCATTTGAAAAATCATCAACCAAAAGGTCATCAAATTCATCAGCAGATACTTGACCATTCACATCATCATACTCTGATCTTTCGGAACTGCTAACATTTTCATTTTCGGCACCCTCAGTTTCTATGGGTGTTTCCGCCAAATTCCACTCCCCTTGCTGTGGACCTGCAGTATCATCAGAGACAATATCCTTAGCACCCCTTTTGGCGAAAACATTCCTGCTTGTTCTCATAGCAGGTTTCTGCCTGCTTCTAGTGGAGCGGCGACCTTTCTTGCTGCCACCTCGTGCATGCGACCGGCCTTTCCAACCTGGAAGTTGTGTGAATTTGTCTTTTCTTGCAATCAAATTACATGACTCATCTCGAGAATTGATCACCCTTCTCTGTGGTTTTCCTCCACGGGTGCGGCTAGGGCCTCTTGGACGTCCTCGACCTCGCTTCAACATGGTGCGACCATTTTGCAGATCAGCCCAGGAATCATCTTGCTGAGATCTGGCTTGTGACACACTATCCATAGATCTCCCAAGAGCGGGATATATTGATGGAAATTTCTGGAGAAGCATAAAAGACATCCCAAAGGTAAAAAGTTTGAATTTAACTGCTAAAAGCACAATAGATTTGAGATGGGCATTGAAACCCATCACTAGAAAAGTTCACCTAAAGCATTGGCAGGGGAAAAAGAGAGACGGGAAGCAAAAGGAACTAGTACTAATACTTGGACGAAAACTAATCTTCAAGTAAATTAGTACTTCCATATAAAACACAAGGGACAGCAACTCTTACATTTAAATTGCAAGCCTCATCGTCTTTCTGAAAAGTTTCTTTCGGATGGTCTGTATAATAGATGGATGTATCAAGTTCCATAAGCCTTAAAGCCACAGCTGGAGTGGTCTGAGGCATCCATGGAAGAACTGCAACCTCTGCATTTCTGAAGAAAGAATCAGCATAGCGCCCTACAACTTTACAGGAACTCAAAATCTCAGAGGTGGTCTCATAATTCGATGACAAAAACTCCCTCTTGATACCATCTTCCAGCAACGTCAGGCACTGAACATCAGCCAAGCAAAATCCCATAAAGACAGGGAAAACAAAATATAACAAAGAAAGGATGCAAAAGGAGGTGAACATAACACCGGCTATTTCAGCAATAGACTAAAAAGTGTACGTGTAAATGGAGTTGTTGGACAAATAAAATTTATTAGAAACATATCTGAAAAGTAAAATTAGAGGCAATAAAGTCCTTTTCCAATCTGTCTTATTTATGACTGGGATAACACATGCACAAGAGTTAGGTAGGTAAAGTAACCGATGACATGCACAAAAAATGTCCACACACATACAGAAAGATAGAGACCTGAAGAAGCTCTTCTGCTGTTGATACCATATGCAACTTCCTGCCCCAATATAATCTATAATCATCAGACCAAACTGATCCAAGAGCATGCGATGGTATAGAGGCCTGCAAAAGCAAGAACATGAAATTGAGAAAGCACGTGGACTTGGGCAATTGCCAATTGGAAGGCCTTCAGGGTTAAGACATGACTAAGCTTATACAATGAACTTTTATGCAAAAAAAATGCAACCCTGACCTCGATCGTAGCTAATTGGAGTTTTAGTAATCTAATTCTCGGGGGAAGAGAGAGGTCAAGAGAGACATTATCACACTCTTCACTCCATTTCTTTTTGCACTGAGCAACATGTTCTGCAAAACTGGAAATTTCATTGGAAGTTCTGTAAGTCCTATGACAGGAAGGACAATGTTTTTCCTCCCAAGAAAACAAAATAGGGCAACCATTGCAATATTCCAGCAGCTGTGGGCGCCTTAGCGTGCCGTGCTTCAGTGCTACTAATACATTAGAAGCATAGCATTCTTTCCACATCCACTCAAAGCTGTTAAATCTTTGCATGACATTGTTTTCTCCTGTTCCATTATTTCCAAGGTCAATGGCCAGTGATATAGATGATACTGATAAATTAAAATACAATGCAAAAAGATAATAGAGCTATCAGTACCATTTAAAAAATCAAGCTCATTTCTCATTTCAAGAACTTCCTTTTTGATATCATCAGAGACATGCCCACCTGAATATGAGCATGACAAGTTCTTTCTAACAGTTTCTTTGAATGGGGCCCCGACATTTTGCAATATGGAATGCAAATGAGATTCTCTAATCCCACGGGTGTCCAAAGATGACAATAGAGCATTGAACCCCTACATGTAGCAGAAAATAATTATTTCTTAACTAAAGTTACAAGCTAGATATGCTGTTATGGGTTAAAATATCAATAATCAATGTCTCATAAATTTCACTAAAAGATGACAATTTAATAAACTCAAACTACTGAGAACAAAAGCTTATATATCCTAAGAGTGAGTGTTCATATAAACAAAAATTACATATCCTGAATTGGACAAATTCGTATCCTCCAGCAACAGCCCCAAGGTAAAATAGCATGCTTGGTTATGAGAGAGCATTACTCACTCTCCTTTCTATGAAGATTTTTTGTGCAAAGGTGTGAGTATCTGTAAAAATACCCTTCATTTATCTCAAAATACCCTTCACTACTCCAGACAAAAGGAATCAGGTTGAAAATCATTCAATAGCTAAGAGATGTCACACTAGGCATAAAGCATGTATTTTCATCAAATGAAAATATAATGAAAACCAGCTACTCGTGAACTCATAACAGTTACCAATGAAGCTCTACTGAATTTTTCTTAGGTTACTCATTTAGAAAGAGAAAACAAAAGCCAGACCTACTCCAGACAAGAAAGAATGAAGCTAAAATCATTCAATAGCTAGGAATTGTCACTCCATGAAGAAGGCTCATAATTTACTATATGTACGACAAACAATACAATATAGAAGTGGGTGGAGGGGGAGAGGAAGAAGAATGAACTTCTTCATCACATATAATAACTGTCGAATGATGAAATATAACCAAAGAAAACAGAAGTACCTCTTCAGTATCAATAAGCCTCCAAATACCGTTGCATAACTCAACGAATATTCTGCCAGATCCAGGATCATTTCGAGATAGAGATGTGATAAACTGCCAATATCGGTTACGTCTGCGATCCTGTCCAAGAGGCAAAGACCTATATACATAGATCTCCTCAGCCCGGTGACCAATGAAGGCTTTCAGTTCTGATCGTGACTTTTCAGCAGCATAAATAGATTGTTGAAGCAACAAATTTTCAGGCACCAGCGAAATTTCGTGCATTAAAGGATTCTTTTCAGTGACCATGTGATTGAGATAATTTTCTTCATTTTGTTGATCATTCAAGTCAACCAGCTGGAACTCAGGGTTTATAGATGATGACTCATTTTTTATAGAAACACTATCTGATGGACTTCTCCTGTGCTCTGTAACAAGGGTAACATTTTGTTCAGCTCTGTTACCAGCAAGTGATGAATGCGGAAATTTAAGAGTGTGCTCCTCTTTCATCCGACGCTTATCAAGTTGGGCCTCAGCCCACATTTGTTTCTTTAATGCATTTGCAGCTTCCAGACGTTCCTGAAAAGCTCTCAATCAAGCAATAGAAATATAATACAAGCAATAGAGTACATAAATTCTTAGAGACTCAAGCTTACCTCCAAAGCAACGCGAATAGCATTTCCTTCATTTGCTACTCTGATCAAGGCAACCAGGGCATTTAAACGCTCTTCAGTGCTAAGATCAGCGTACTCCCCTTCAGTAAGCCCGTGAACCCATGGTTCTCCAGAACCAAATTCATCAATTACAGTGTCTTGAAGATCATTAATAGCAGTCTGGGAGTTTATCCCAGCAACATCCACATATGGAACACTTGTTCCATTACTTTTTATCTCTTCTACTGATAGAGTCAAAGTTGAACTACCTTTTGAATTTCCAACGGCACCCAGAGGAGCTTCCATCAACTCACTACAGGAGTTCTTGTTACCATATTGAGAGAGACCATCACAGCTGTTTGTTTTGCAGGAATGAGAAACTTCCTCAACTTTTGGTACAGCATCCAAGTCATCAACATCAGGATCATCCCCAACATCACTTTCAGAGTCTTGATCTCTTTCAACATCATCCTTTTCAACATCTGCTTCTTCATCTACATTTCCATTTTGATGTACCCAGATTCTCTCTCTCGCTGCAGAAAGAATCGCCTCTGCATCATCGGGATCCTTTCTATGAGGGGAGCGTACGCAATACGTTGAAGGAGCTGTTCTCTCAAATAGCCTTGTATCTCTAGACAGAGCAGCAGAGATTGATGCTTCTGGTGTTTTACTGGTTGTGAGATCCCTAAGACCAGATCTCTTCATAAAAGATGATAATTCATATCAGCAGCATATTAGGAGATATGGATACTTGTATCAAAGAAATAAGAGAATACCTGAATCTTGTCAGCAACTTCCAATATCGAAAGTCCCTTGCTTCCTTCCAGTGAAAGGATATGAAATGCTGCGAATTTGACTGTTCCAGGAGTCAAGCGATGCTGGGATCTTCGTGGATTTGAGAAACCTCTTTCTTGCAGAATGGCAACAGCATTCTCAGCAGCTGCTCCACTTCGCAAATTGGATATTGTATCAGCACCATTATCATCCTGCACTTGAATAAAAAATAATCATAAAGAACTATATATAACATACCAAAAGCGATTCTATGTAACCTCTTTAGTTAGTATCTTATTCATTTTATTTGTGCCTTAAACCAGAAATTCTCAGATGTACCTGTTACCATCAAAGTATTTCACTACCGCAACTTTCCAAAAAGCAGATATAGTTTGAAATTTCCTTCAATTTGAATAAAATATTGAGCAAAACTGATTTTACAATGAAAGGAGGCTAGTAACATGGAAACTCTCATGTGCATACGAGCCTTTGACCAATACAAAAACAGTGCTACTGTGGTTTATCAGAGTCTAATGTTACAATTTACACACAAGAAGATCAAGCAAGAAAATTAGTGATGAAACAGGAAAACATATTTACTGTAATAATCCATGTTACTATGGACTACGAAACTGGAACCACACATATTTATCTTATTCTCACTGTCAGTTCACCAAATGAAACCCCCGGTATTCTCCTTGTACTGAGTGGCGTTATTAAACAAACGCAAGGTTAGCAGAAATTAATGAAATAACCATGAACAACAAAAATGGAGTTCTAAAACATTATCTGGAAGCAAAGATATTAAACAAAAGTTAATGACATACGTAATTTTCATGCATCACAAAACGTTACATGATGGCTAAACCAGTTTCTTGAATCACACACTTCGACTGATGCGTACACATGTCTACCAACACATGATATTGCATTCATAAGGATGGATAAACCGAAAACACATGCCTATAGATAGAAAAACACATATTAGTGTGCACATATACACATGCATATGCAGGATTGATGAATTAAAACATATAAAGTAAAATTATGATCCATATGTATCAAGAGTAGAAAACAGGAACAGTTTGTGCCTCAATCTCATCTTGGAGATGTGCTGGTTTAATATTTTGCTTCTTCATTTTTGGCCCAAAACCTGCAGATAGAGCAAATTGCCGCAATACTTCAGGCCAAGTTAATGGACTGAGGTGGCGCTGCCAGCTAAGCAAGTCAAAGCCCCAAGCATAAGCCTGTTAAAGATTATCAGAATAATTAAGTTCCACTGCATCATAATCAATTAAGAACAGTAACCAAATCTAGTAAAAAACGCACCCCTTCAACAATGTGTGGATGTCCACCAGCAGATATACCAGAAGAATTTGGATCTGGTGTTCTTGCAACATCTTCAATGTCTTTTATAATGGTTCTGAGAAGTGCTATGTGGATCTCCCCCAACAATCTTGGATCCTAGGATATGGGAGAATATAGTGTTTAAACAAAATAAAAGTAAAAATAAAAATAAAATAATAATAATAATAATAATAATAATAATAATAATAATAATATTAATATTAATATTAATAATAAAGCCACGTCCCAAATATCACCTTATAAAATTTGGAGAATGGAATTTCAAAACTTACAGAATCATGCAGTGCTTGAGTGAACTCATCCAAAGTGAAAGGCCATAGACCAAGAACATCAGCAAAAGAAATTAAGAATCTCCAAACCTACATGATTCAGATGAGGATACCCACCAGGTATAAATAAGAAATCAAGGAAGCTTGTGTTACACATAGGGAACTGGACAATGAAGTCACAAGAGAAAGCAAATGGTGCATATGTTTTCCAGACACCCATGCCAAGAAAATTCAACAAATATATTAAAAATTTCAGCAATATTTCACTCTAGAAAATATTAACATAAAACTTTGAAGAAGCTTCATATACAATCTCCTACAAATAGATTAAAAATTTCAGCAATATTTCACTCTAGAAAATATTAACATAAAACTTTGAAGAAGCTTCATATACAATCTCCTACAAATAGATACATAAAATGCTTTAAACCAAAACAGATGCCCAAAACTCTGAAAATGCTTTTGACAAGTAATAACCAATAGATGTGAATGCTATAGATAATTATAAAAATAAAATGAGTCAAATATATACTATCAGCAACAGAGATTTATTCCACTAAGGTTCACCTTTATAGTATACAGCTTCATATATGCTAAGAACCACAGGGTAAGAATTAAGAAATTGGTATCTAAACCGACCCATGTAATGACATATATTACAAGTCAGGATCTGGTTTCAGATATCTAAGTTCTAACCATGCAATCCTATATCATCCTTTTACATGCACCCATCACACAGATTTAAATATCTTCAGATTGTAAATCAGTTGGGAAGTATGGTTGGTTTGGGTAGTTATGAGCGAGGCCTATTTAAAAATAATATCAACAGAAACAGCAACACAAGACATTCGCATTTGTAACAATAATATCAACAGCAACATTAATACAAGTAAAACAAGCATATCCATCAGAAATGTATAATAGTATTGAGAACAGATGCCCATCTGGGATGGAGAAGTCATCTTACCATAAGAAGATTACCAACATTCTCCTCAGAGTCAATCCAAGGCTGGATTTCGAAAGGCCTCTTCAAACAAACGCGCTCAGGTGGGAATTCTGGGAGTTTGTCTAAAGAATGAAAGTTCACCAAGCACTTAGAAAGCAATATACAAATTGGTAGCCAGAGAGAGTTATGACAGGGTGAATAAATGGATACAAAAAAAATTCAAAAGGAAATCATTCATACTAATCACTATGCAAATCCATGAATGTCACGACTCATGACTAAGGAAATGCTCCACAACAATGGATAATATTTGAAGTACATCAATGACCAACCTTAATACCTTTAAACAAGTCGAGATTCTGTAAAATCTCACTGTCGAGAGCCAAAATAGAGGGCAATCCCCTACCTGACGCTGCTAGCTCCATGAGTTCCAACCTTTCATCATCTATCAACTCTGTTGATTCTTTAGCAATTTTGCGAGCAGCAGCCCTATCATTAGCAGCTTTAAGTCTTGCAGCTTCTTTCTCCCTGCGCATTTCCTCTTTAAGCCTCATCTTTTCTGCCTGAGAGAAAAAATGATCAAGTCACTCACTGATATATTACAGCACATCTAATTACAGAAAACATAGCATGGGTCAACACACAAAATACGAATTTGGACTAACTTTGATGTACTCCTTTTGTAGAAATTTCTCTCTTCGCTCCATTTCACGCCTTTGCTCCCTCTGGTATCTCTCCTCCTCACGCTGCTTTTCACGTAACAGTCTTTCCTCTTCCTTCCGCCGTTCGCGGTCCTGCCTTTCCATCTCTTTCCTCATCTGCTCTTCTCTCTACAGAATAATGAATAACTCGTTAGCAGAAGAATAGCATATGAGATTTTAAAACAATCCAGTTGACAACAAGAAGAATTTTAATTCCAAATGACAGAAAGGAAGGCCGCCAAATTAACTGGAGCAATACCAAGCAATACCTTTCTCCTTAAAACATCTTGCTTCTCTAGCTCCTTCCTGATCTTTTTCTCATGAGCCTCAACTTCTTTGGCTATTCTAGCCTCTTCAGCCTGCAAAACTTAGCAGAAGTAGAATTTATGAAATTATAAGCCCACCCTTAGGCAACCAAATGAATTTATTCTGAATTGGTCTCAAGAAGCTAGGGATAAGGATGCTAATGGCATAACTATAACCATTATTTTGTTAATAAAGCGAAAACACTTTCGCATTCCCAGTAAGACAGTATGACTAAGTTACAGAATAGCCAATGTTCACAAGTATTCTTAAAGGTGGTTGGAGAACAGAAATAAATAATAAGATAAAAGAGCACCTTGCGTTTCCTCTCCAACCTCTCTTGGTCAAGTACGCGTTGCCTATCCGGTGTTATAATCTGATTATCCAAATCAGCAATTGGGTGAACTAGAAGATGAGAATCCATGTTGGCATTCACCATGGGAGCCATTGGTGAAGCAACATCAACTTCTCCCAGAGATGGAGACAGATGGTTTTCCAGCCTACCTTGATGTGGCAATAGACTTAAACTTGGCATCTGACTTTGAAGATATCCAGTAGCTACTTGCTCATTACTACGTACAATAGATCTCCCAGAGGATAATGGAACTCGAGCATTCAGGATATCTGTGGGTGAACCATAATAATGTGACCCAACTCTTTCATAGGAATCATTCCTCACAGAAGGCTTCTCTGGAAGAAACTGGTATTCCTGGAGAGCCCTAGAAGCACCCTGATAAGCTAGAAGTTTAGTTTCACAACCAGTTCACAATTTGGTCCATACCATCAAGATGCAAGTAGAGGAATAACACTTACAATCACACAGAAGGATGACTGTAACATTAACACTGAAATAAATGACATCAGGTTGTTATGGATTTGACCCTGTGAAAGTCACGGTCAATCCACTCGATCAATCAATCTATTTGACAATGCATCCAATCATGGATCAAAGGGATTTCACTTTATTTATTTATTTTTATTTTATTTTTGTGAGTGTGGATGTCATATAGACTCCAGAGCCTAGACATTTCAAATCCATATTCACTACCCCATCTATGCCCCTCTCCCCCCCCCCCCCCCCCCACACACACAAATGCATCATTATTATTTACTACAACTTTATTTGTAGTATATTTAAATATTTATAATTTTATTTTTATTCTTGTTTTACATTAAAATAATTGCATATAACAAATTATTTTAAGTATTGTTATACTCATTCTACATTTGAATTAGTATAGATATAAACTTGTAATTATTGAGTAAAACAAATAATAATCCTTTTTTTGATAATTTTTTAAATGACAACAGAGATTTTTTTAAAAAAATTGAAGATTTCAGATACTTCATGAAATTTTGTAAAACAATGATTTTGAAATCCTTCCACAAATCCACATTAAATCCAAATTAAGGAATTTCAGATTGGATGAATTATATGTTCATGAAATCATAAATCTCATTGATTTTCAATTTCATCACAAATTCCCAAATCCAGACGCAACCTCATTTCCTCTCATTATTTTGCTGACCAATTTCCAGCCTGCAAAATTGCCAATAGATTTTGGTCTACATATGGAATGAGACATACCCTGACCTGCACTCTACTTCCCCAAAAAAAGTTAAAATAATAGTTACTTCATTAATATGAAAATATAGAGAATTGAGTATATTAAAATAGAAAGCTATTTGACCAAATAGAATTAGATGCAAGATTTTAGCTTCTTGGCATTATTTTTGACACACAGAAAATTTAAAACAATAAGCAAATCATGTTACAAAGTCACCACAATTTTACTTAAGTTTTAAAGATGCAACATACTTGGGCAAAGCATTCCCATCTTAATATATACAGAATTTCAAATGTGGACATGGCTTTGCATATAGCTCAATCAAAATTACTATAGGTGAATTTGCTCTAAATTTACATCATTTGCATTTGTTCACGGAGCTCTTAGATTTTGCCCCACTGTGCATTGTTCACAAAGATTATAGTGTAGGTTCACACCTCACCTCTATTTGAAAGAGAAAACTAAAAATATAATGATGTTTTTCCGTCACTGTCGATCTTTTTTTTTTTTTTGCTTTCCTTATTATGCACCTCAATATAATAGGCATCTCACATCAGATGCAGATAGGATGCACTGCTTATATTGCTTATGCCCAGAAGCCTTTGATGCAACCAAGTCATATGCATCAACTTATCACACTTAAAGAGAAAACATAATGCAGTTGGTTGATAGAAAACATTAAAGAAAATGATGAAAACCTAATCAAATTAAGGGTTTAAATATTCCTTCAAAATTATGAATCATAGGAGAGGCTGAAGCCACAGAAGCTCCCAAAAGGGATCCTAACCTTGATTTCTTTAGCATCCAGCCTCTCATATAAATGGACATCATAGGCCCGCCCAGCTGCTTTCTGTTGTTCTGATGTAGCTGTTACATGTCGAAAAATTATTAGGCTACTTCAGTTAGAAATCTAACAGGACATAAACTGTAAACAGAATGGTATATGATTAAGATTAAAAAAGATTGAAAATAACATGCAGTATCCAGGAGTAGAAAAAAGTTTGATCCAATAAATGACCTTTAGAGAAGTAATGAATCAGGCTGACTAGCACTTCTTAAATGGGCTGAAAAATCCCAAACTCTAACACATAGTTTACTCAAGCCAACCATATCTAACACAATGACTCGCGAGGCTCGCCAAGCATATGATTACTAATTTACTACTTTATCTTTGATATGATTAATTGTTTTACATGTATTCATATATATAAGCAATCAAGTAAGCCTTTTAAGCTGAATTACAACAGGTCTTATTAGTGCAACAGAGTCAAGCTCGAGTTTATTGACTTTATATCAAGTGGAGTTCATTCTCAAGCTTGGCAATCTATCCATTTGACTGAACGCATTTACACACCTAATCAGTTTATATTCATGGGTGTGACTTATTTCTACACAAAACCAAAAATTTGGATCACCAGTTTCAGGATGGCTTGCCCCACTCATAGAAGGTCAGTCGTTGATGTAGGCATGTAGCACATCATTCTTGCAATCCATTCAAGAAGAAACTCCTGAATGAGTCACTGACATTCATACATTGTACTCTCAAGCAACAAGCAGCCTAACTCACTTGCAAACATCACAACAGTTCACCTTAAGAAGAAGGAAAGAAGTGAACTTTCTTTAAGGATTCAGGAAATTATCTCCATGTAAGTAGATCACCCAGTCGAAATTTGAAATGAGTGTCCAGGACTACGGAACTAGACCCTTAAGAAGACAGAATTCTCTAAGACATCACAAATCACTCGACAGTCGGCGCATAATAGAAGTATCTAGCTAATAATACCATCAAGCCTATTTATACAAACATGAAACAAGAAATACAGCTTTTGTCAACATCCAATTATCAGTAGTTGTTGATACAATAGTGTTATTGCCCAAGAGTGTGCACATCCAGACATAGTTCCTCAGAAAAGCCTGCTTAACCATGCAACTGTTCATAAAATAACAGAACATCTTTGCCATGACTACAACAATAAGAATGCTGTCAATGTGAGAGTAAATTGCTATTTTAATATTAACTAAAATTAATAGGAAGTTGCAGCCAACATGCTGTCAAGCACAAACTAAAATAATTTATGATTATTTGCTCAGAGAAAATAAAGTAAACAGAAATTACTTTCACAACCAAGATCAATAGGATGATCAGAACAATATAGACAATTAAGGTATCCGGTCTGACACTGGTGAAACAGGCCAATACACCTTATCAATCAAAGCACACATAGCAGTACCAAGAATCGAACTTGGATGGCATCAAAAAATGTGTTCTTTCAAGTAAACTCTGACATCACTAAGTGGCCCATAACATAAGTTCAAAAAAATAACTACTACTGAACAAGAGGTATTGGCAAGAGATATATACCAATTGGTGCACCAAATGCGCCAGGTGGCAATGGATCAAACTCCATCCCCAGAATGGGCCCATCCTCCCTCAATGGTTCCCCTAACTGTGCCTCCACAAATTTAATTGCTCTCTGTTCTGATATAGCCAGAGGAGGTTCATAAAATCTTTTAATCGATGGCAATTCTGTTGATATCCTAGGGACAGCAGTCCCAACTTTATGAGTTACTCTCCGCTGTTGGTGCTGATGTATATCCCTATTCTCAAAGAGACTTAAACTCGGGCTAGAGTCCTTTGCTACATCGGCATTGTTAACTACCTTTTCATGCACAATCCCACCAGAGGATCCTGCAACTGCAGATGATGATGATGCACTCTTTTTCTGCCTCTTCTCCGTGGGGGGTTTTCGGTCTTTTAACCTCCGATGGCAGAACCACATTTGCAGCTGGCGATCAGTAAGGCCTAATTTAACAGAAAGCTCTGCTCGCAATGCTTCTGAAGGATATGCCTCACCTAGACACAAAATTTACATGGACATTTCAATCAATTTTCGACAAAAAAAAAAGGCAGCAAGAATTATGAATAATGGATAATCGAAGAATTAAGACAAAAAAAGTTCAGAATTTGATATAAGCAAATCGAACTCACTAGCATAGGTTTTCTCAAGAACTTCCAACTGAGAAGGAGTCTTCATTTTACGTTTCACCTTGGTCTCACCCTCAGGCGAGTTCTTCTTCTCCATCTCCATACCTTCACCACCACCACCTCCTCCTCCTCCTTCTCCGCCACTCCCACTTCCTCCGCCGCTTCCTCCATCATCAACCTCCATTTCGCTACACAAAACGGCCAACTCCCACCTCCTCCAATACAAAATCAAAATTAAATAACCCAACCAAATTCAGAGCTGAAAAGGATCAGCAACTTACGAATCATCCTCCATTGAACAAAAAAAAATCCAAAATCCCTCCCCAAAAAATTTAGGGCTTGCAAAGAAGAGTGTGGAATGCCCAAAATTGTTTCTCTCTCTAGAAAACCAATAGATAATCTGGTGCACAGCAAAAAAGCTCGAGTTTGACAAAGATGTGCGGTGAAGATTTGGAGAATACCGATAATAAAATACAATTAATACTGCTACAACACAAAAAAAAAATAAAACCAGAAATACTAGTAATAGAAGAATAATAATTACTGGTATTAAAGTTGTGATTTTCTTGTTTGCTTTGGTCGTAGTGTGAGGATAAAGAAACGAAAAAGAGTACAAGTATAGAATTCAAAGGGAAAAAATATACAGCTGAGAAATAATAAACCCACGAACCCCAAACCAAAAACAATAATTCCCTTTCTCTTTCTAATCCCACCCATCACCTCTTTCTCCTCTCTCTCTCTCTCTCTCTCTATCTTTCTTTATTTCTCTTTGTTTTTTCTTGAAATTTTTTTGAGGGTTGTGTGATTTATCGAATGTGATGCTGTAAAAAATAATTAGCAAAAAAGAAAAGAAAAGCAATTCTGTGCGTGTAGAGAGAGAGAGAGAGCAATAAAGAATGTGGAATAAATAGTGGAAGTCAGAGAGAAATGAGTTTTCTTTTAGGCTTTGGAAATAGGAAGCTTTGATTCAGGAATGAATTTTTGGTTTCGTGGTTTCGGGGTTCTCTCTCTCTAGATTTTCTCTCTCTAGAATTTCCTTTTTGCCAATTCAGTACTGCCACAGTCGTTTGGTACGAAGTTCGGGTCGGGTCGGGTCGACGTTTCGCTGTTTGGAGGAGTTAGCGGTACGCGATTTTTTGAGTTTGCTTACACGCGCTTCGCAATAATGGTTTCAAACTCAAGGTGTTGGGTGGAGTCACGCGCTGCTCTTGGATGGAGAAAGTTTTTGATTCGAATGCACTTTTTATCTATAAAAGGTAATTATCAGATGGTGGGACCCGTAATACATTGAAGACGACATTTCACATTTGGGGTTCATAAAACATTGCTATTCTTTTCTTAATTTCAACTTTCCAATCAAATAATACCTTACCTATCTAAACTCTATTACATCCTATTATTTTTCTAGATCATCTTTTCAGTAGATTTTTTTTTTAAACTATTTTTCATTTAATGCTACAATAGTTTGTCACAAAAATTTAAGTAAGACGGTTTTACGGATAGTTTCGGTGAGACGGAGCCTCATCACCTATAAACGACATGTGAATTGTAAGATTTGGGTAGTATGGGTTGGGTTGTGGATTGACTCATCTTACACAATACAATAAAAATCTGTGAGACGATCTCACATAAAACTTACTCATAATTCATTGCATTTATTCATCTAATACTAGTGCATGTCTCGCCCGAATGAATTAGTTGGTACTAGAAATGTTAGAAAAAGTGAACGAAAAGAGTAATAAGAAGTGAACAATCATATCGGATAGATTCTTATCTTAAATAAACATGTATAGAGTGAATTAATATTTTTTAGAGTTAATTGTTCACAACCTTTAATTTTTTCACTATTAATCACACTAAGAGGGCATTATATATGGACTATGTATACTAAATAAAATAGTAAAAAGGGGGAAAATTTTGATATATAACATTCATCCACGTTACTTTTTTCTATCTATTTTGTCTCTCTCATTTCTCATCCCCTCCACTCCCCCAAGCTTATTTTTAAAAAAATACAAATTTTCGAAAACTGATTTTATACAACCAAAAAAAAAAAAAAATGCTATTTATCAATAGTTATGCTATATATGAAATTATGTTATTTTGATCAATAATTAAAAGTTTGGTTAAAATGACAATTTACGTAAAACTCATTCTTTTTCTGACAATTAACTCTTATTTTTAATATATAACACTAATCTTTAGTTTTAGGATGGAACAATATGTTATGTTTATGATGCATGAAAAAATGTCAATGTTAAAGGCAAAAAGATTTGAGTGAGTCTATATCATAAATATAATTTCGTGAATCAATGTCCGATTTTTAATATATACTAAAAGAAAATCATGATCAACACAGGCTAAATTGGGGTACAAGTTTTTCGATTCAAAAAATAAATTAATCTTAAACTTTTATTTTTCAATAATTTATCTATTAATGACTATATAATTACACTAACTAGTAATGTACATATAACGAAATTATTAACTATATATATTGTTATTTAACATAATGAAATTTTCATTCAATAACATATATAACTCATTTAGTAAGTAAATAATTATATCAGTTGAATAAAATACTTAAAAATCTCTCCTTATAAACAATAATGATAAGATTGATCGATCAATATATCATGTATGATTTGTAATAAACCAAGAAATCATCATTGTCCAACACATTAGACGACCTCTATTGAAAATATAAATACGCAAAAAAAACAAAAATTGACAACAAAAAATAGTATCAAATAAGATGGATAAAATAAAATATATGTACATTTCAAATGAAGAAGTTGTATAATTTGCAATAAAAAAATTTATCTAATATCTTATAAATATTATTTAGTTTTATTTTACATGTGTAAACTATTAAGTACATCTATAATACATTTCCATTTGTATTTTTTTTCTACATTTAATATCAATTTACAGCAAATTAACACATATTTTATCATAAGCTTTTAAAAAAAAAATTTTGAAACCCTCAAATGTACATTTTCAATGTTTAAATTTGATATATTTAATATAAATATTATATTTAAGATCGTTAAAAGTATATTATATATTTAAAATTAATTTAAAATAAAATATTTATCGTATTTTAGAAAAATGATGAAAGATAGTAGGTATATGATTCCTTGTTTCATCTCATTTATCTATTTATTTTTTATTTTGAATTTTTATACAATAAATATAATATTAAATATATACATCACATTTCTTAAATTAAATGTTTATTTTTTTCTTATACAAAATGAATATTATTTCCTATGAGAAGTAACCTGCAGGATTAAAGCAATGTATTTGAATGGCTTGTGTGCTCACTCCGGTCCCGAGACTATCCACAGAGTCATTGAAACATTTTTTAATCAAAATTTTAAGACATTATACATCTAAATGAGCTCGATCTTTTTAAGGAAATAGTAAATAAATTAAGAATGGGACTTCAATGACCGAGCTTCGATCTTTTAAAGGAACTAGTAAATAAATTAAGAATGGGACTTCGATGATCCAAAATGAGCTGGATCTTTTTCCGGGAACTTCTAAATAAATTAAGAATAGGTCCCCCAAGACTATATGTAGAGACATTGAAAAATTTTGTAATCAAAAGCTCAAACATTATACATCTAGATGAGCGAGAACTAGTAAATTAATTAAGAATAGGAATTTAATGATCTAAATGAGCTCGATCTTTTTAAAGGAACTACTAAATAAATTAAAAATAGGTCCCCAAGACAATCCGCAGAGATTGAAATTTTTTGTAATCAAAAGCTTAAGACATTATACATCTAAATGAGCTCGATCTTTTTAAAGGAACTAGTAAATAAATTAAGAATAGGACTTTGTTGAGCTAAATGAACTCGATCTTTTTAAGTGAACTAGTAAATAAATTAAGAATAAGACTTTGATGGTATTTAGAGGTTGAATATTTAAAAACTAGTAAATAAATTAAGAATAAGACTTGATGGAATTTAGAGGTTGAATATTTGTATGAATAGTGTTTTAGTATATGTGAAATTAGGATGGGAGAAGGATTGTATTAAGTAAAGATTAGTAGGAAAGAATTTTGGAGGCAAAGTGATAAAAAGTTAGGAATGATATATTCCACTATTTTCATGTTCATTTTACAAATGCACTCCTTTCTCATATTTATAGGAGCACTAACTAATTTCTAGATTTTTCTTACATATTCTAATCTAAAATCTTCTATTATCTAAAGTATTCCTTTTCAACCTCATTTTTTTAAATTATATTATAATCTAGATTATTTTCATATATTACATAGTACATCATCTTTCATAAATTATACTATCTCCGTCCTGGTTGAACTTGTCTAGTTTGATCGGACACATAGTTTAAGAAAAGTAGTTAGACTATTGCTTTTTAACATAATTGGGTGGCAGTTTTGTAATAAGGGTAAAATATAGGGATATAAGTGTTTGACTTTTGTGACATTTTAAAATTATTTTTTGCTTTTAGTGACATTTTTGTAATAACGATGAAATATACGAATATTAATATTTGGCTTCTGTTGCCATTTATGGGCTGACAAGTTCAGTTGGGACAAACTAAAATGGCAATTATATACATCACTTTCTAATAGACTCGCTGTTTGTACATGAAAGTTGGATACAAGTGAAGACAGTGATCAAAGTTTCTATTTTGGATACGAGTGAAGACAGTGATCAAAGTTTCTAATAGACTCGCTGTTTGTGAAAGTTGGATACGAGTGAAGACAGTGATCAAAGTTTCAAATGATGGAGGCATCAGATATGATCTGCGCATTCTGTAAAGCATATATCATGATGGAAAAACAAACTTCCAGGTATAAAATTTTTAAAGGGGAAAATTTCAATTTTGGTCCTGCCTCAGAGGTGTCGTACGATTTTAGTCCTCTTAAAATTCGAATTTCAATTTTCATCCTATTATCGAAAAAATTGTCCAATTTTAGTCCATTTTCATAGGAATATCAACTTTTCAGATCAATTTCCGGCGAGTGTGACACACTCGCTCCCACTAAATTACCCAACCACGTGCCATGTCATTACTTAAAAAAAAAAAACATTATGAGAAAATGATCCAAATTCCACCAAGATTAAGAAAAAAAAATGAAATGAAAAAAAAATCATCAAAAATTCTCAATTCAACCAGAACCCTAAATTCCAAACACCTAATCAACCCAAGATTCTCAACAAAAATCACCAATTTTGATGTTTCTCAAGCCTCAACACCGAATGCATCTGAAGATATGAAATTTATCTCCTCAACACATCAACATAAAAAAATCTATCATAAATCTGAAAAAATTGAGCAGGATACCACCAATAACAAGATTTCCTCCACCCAACACTGTCGCCGCTTCCTCTCTCCACCTACCATCGCCGCCGCTGCCTTTCTCCGAGGATATTACCGCCGGTGTTGTCTCTCTTAATCTCTTCTTCCATGACTAAAGATTGTGCAGGATACTACCACCAACCACCGCCTCCTCCTCCTCTCTCCACCCACCACCGTGTCGCCTCCTTTCTTTCCACCCACTGTCGTCTCCGCCTCCTCTCTCCACCCACCACCGTCACCGCCTCCTCCTCTCTCCACCCACCCACCACTGCTGCTCTTCTCTAACATCTGCGCGCTCCTCTTTTTTTTTTTTTTTATCCTAATTTTGTTTTATTTTTATTTTCTTTATGTTAATCCCATTTTTTAATGTTAATCCTTTTTCATTTTCCTTTAATTACTGTTTTTTTATATTATTTTTAAGTGATTTAATGATATGGTGGATGATTTGGCATTTTATGTAAGAAAATAATATAAAAATGGTTGCCACATGAGAAAAAAACTGACACATAGGTGTAAATTATGAGATTGGGGGCGAGTGTGCCACACTTGTCGGAAATTAATCAGAAAAGTTGAGATTCCGGCGAAAATGGACTAAAATTGGACAATTTTTCGATAGCAGGACGAAAATTGAAATTCAGATTTTAATAAGACTAAAATCATACGACACCTATAGGGCAGAACCAAAATTGAATTTTTCCCATTTTAAAAGTTACGGAAAAACACAACTTCCTAGGTATAAAATTTTAAAATTGACTAACAGAAAATTGATGCATTTATAGCCATCATTTACTGAAGTGAAAATCAAAACTACTCAAAGGGCCTTGATCAAGTGACCATAGGGTACGGAAACCAAGCTCAGATGACTATAACTAAATTTATGCATACTCAAATGAGTCTCTTCTCATAATAAATAGGTTGTTCTTAATAAATTTTAGTCAAATGACAAAGCAGTCTCTAGGTTGTTCTTAATAAATTTTATAGGAATCATTGAGATAAAACCCTATTACTTAAGAATCATTCAGATAAAACCCCTGCAAGGATTACTCAAGAACACTGCATTCGGAATGTTATTTTGAAACTCCTCAGTTATGTATTTGGGCTATGAGCATCTGAAGGTCCAGGAAATTAAAACAAAATTAGTATTTCTCCTCCGAGCATGATTATATGACAAACATGATAAGAATATCTGATACTCAAGTTAATGAAAACAAATCTGCTATGCTCTTTTAAACGTTATGATGAGCTACTTATAATAAGAGGGTGTTTGGCTAAACTTATAAACTCCTTAAAAGAGCTTATAAGATGTTAAGTGCTTATAAGCTCATCAAAAGTGTTTGTCTAACTTTTAAAAATAAGATCTTATTTTATAAGCTTATAAGATATAAGAAGCTAGCTTATAAGCTATTTTTTGAAAAGTTGGGAAATCCCAACTTATTTCTAAAATAAGAGTTTATTTTTCAAAACACCTTCAAATTTAATCATTGAAATTACACAAATGTCATTTATAACAACTTATGAGCTTCACCATTTTATTTACCCAAACACTTCAACAACTTATATTAAGAAATAACATCATTTTTAGTCCTCTAAGTTAGGTTTTTTCCATTTTCGATTCATCAAGTATCGCGAATCCAATTGCAGTACCATAACTTCATTTTTTTTCCGATTTGAGTTCTTTTTTCACCGGAATCCAACGTGGCAGTTTAAGATTGCCTATGTGGCACCAAACCCTAATCCCCAAATTTTTCCAGCCAAAAACCTCCAAGTCATTTGCCACGTCAGAAAAAATATAATTAAAAAATTCAAAAAAAAAAAGAAATTAAAAATAATTACAAAATCAAACATTAATAAAATTAAATCAAAATAATAAATCAAAAAAAAAAAAAAAACAGCAACACAGCCGGCGATTTCCAGCAACAGCAGCCGTCCCCTCCCTCCACCCCCGCCTCTCGAAGCCTGCCGGCGACGGGCTCATCGCCGGCAACCACCACGACTGCACAAAGAAAGTTGGGTTGAGGAGAAGAAAATTTCTTTCTTTTTTTCGAACGATTTGGAGTAAATTGAGTTTTAATTTGAACAAGAAACATGAAATTGATATGATATTGTGTTTGGGCTTGAGAAGAGGAGCATTTTGATATATTGTTTGGTCATTTTGGTTGAGAAACGAAGAAAATCCCAATTTTGAGCTTGAAGTGGTGGCTATGGCCGATTCCGGAGTAAGCACGGCGGTTGAAGGCTGAAATTGCAAAAATTTTGTGTGATTTTGGTCAAATTCTTGGGGAAAGTAGATGGGAAAACATTATGATAAAGAATGGAAGCATTGGAAGCAATTTGAGTGAGGTTCAACATTTTCCGGTGATCGACGCCGGCTCCGGCAACCTGAGATGGGCGGCGGCGGCAGAGTGTTGGAGTTGCAGATTGGGGGGCTTGGGGAGGGGAAGACTTTTTTCAAATCCTTTTTTGTTTGTTTTTTAATTATTTTTAACTTTTTTGAATTTTTTATTATATTTTTTCTGACGTGGCAGATGACGTGGCGAGGTTTTTGGCCGGAAAAAATTGGGGACTAGGGTTTGGTGCCACATAGGCAATCTCCGACTACCGCGTTGGATTCCGGTGAAAAAAAGACTCAAATCGGAAAAAAAATGAAGTTATGGTACTGCAATTGGATTCGCGATACTTGATGAATAGAAAATGGAAAAAACCTAATTTAGCGGACTAAAAATGATTTTATCTCTTATATTAAACTTAACAAGTCCGCGTTTAGTTTGTGGCATTCACATCCAGTACTAGATAGAGCTGATTCAGATTCTGGTACCTTCCTTTACCGGATTGATCGAGCACAAAAAGCTCGAACACCTTCTTTGCTCTCGCTCTGCAGAGATATAAGTAAAGATCGATGCATATACAGCAGCTCCACCACATATCATTCTTCTTCTTCCCAGATAGCCCATCTCTGACCACCCACCACAAATTCTTTACTATTTATTATTACTGTATTCTCCGAACCACTCATCATCCTTGGCAACTTCTTCACTACGAGTACATGACGCCCCTTATCCATTATCATCATCTTTTCCATCCCTTTTTGCATCAAACCCTAATTCCCTTTTTGCATCAAACCCTAATCCCTGCTGATTCTTCCTATCTATATCTATACTGTATATACTAATAACTCCCGGCAAAACTAATCAAATCCTTCTATTGGAATCCTAATCCTATCAGGATATTAATGCAAGTTCTTCCGGATAGATTTTGAATTATGATGGACTAATCAAATCACCCCATTAGAATCCTAATTTTATCAGGATTCTACTCCTAATCGTATGAGGATTCTACATTTATAAATAAGGGTATGATTTTCATTATTCCATACAACAACAACCAGAGCAAGACAAGAGTTGAATAAATGTCCGAATTAAAATTGAATAAAATAACTAAAATGTCAACTAAAACTATACAATTGTTCCTTCCTTTTTCTTTGTTATCTGGCAATTGCCGCAATTCTCCTAAAACAATTTGAATATAGTGGTTTTAATATTTATACACAAAATTATTGTAATTTAAATAACCAAAAAAAAAAAAAAACGAAAAACACATTTTCAAGTATATTTTGAAAAAAATTACACAGTTCTTTCTTTTTTTTTCTTTTCCTTTTTTCTTATATTCAGCTCTTTCAGATGTTTTTTTTCCTTTCCTTTTTTTCTTATGTTCAGCTCTTTCAGATCCAAATGTAATATTTTAGTGCATATGTTAAAAACGAATTATTTTTAAATTATATCTCAATGTATGTTTTGAAGACATTATATATATATATATACATTTTTGTGAGTGTATTAAGTGTGATTTTATTTATAACTTTATTTTTTTTAAGTTTTAGATCTCCATATTTCAAGATTTCTTCAAGAATGATAATCGATTGATGTAAGAGAAAATAAAGTTGTCATGTGCATGTAATCTTTCCAGGCATTTTAGAAGTTATACACATACGGTCGTCCTACCCTACCCACCGTGAGCATATGTGACCACTACTAATGTGTCAAATATTTAACATATCAATTGATTTCATATTACATATAACGCGTTGATGAGAGAATAAGATCATTACATGTTAGCATGCAGTGAATATATTAAGCATTTTTACCATTTTCATGCATACATATAAGTGTCGTGGTGCTAGAGCAGTGATTCTTTGCACCTAGTTTTAGGATAGAATGAAACAATCAAGCTGATTTTACTCATAGGCCCATAAAAATATGAAAAAGTTTCAAAAGCTTGGATTCATAGAAATTTAATATCTAGACGAATCAACTCATAAATCATAACTCTAAAATCAAAAATTGATTTATGAAAATGAATTTGAAAGTTAAATTATATTCATGAAACATTGTTTCGTAAAACATTGTTTCGTGTGTATATATATATATATATATATATATATAAAGTTTGTATGATCATTCATATATAAAGTTTTGAGCTGTATGTATGCACATAACATGAATGCAATATTGCCATGCATTATGGCAACTCTTAAACATGGGAGTTTGTTCAATACAAATCAAACCTGAATTTTTCAATCCCCAAATATATATATATATATATTAGAGAAGGATATATCATAAGAAACTAACACAACATAACTAACGGCGTGAGAGAGGAAACCCTACGCCATGGCGTTTAGTTGGGAATAACACGAAAAACAGGCTGCAAATAACCCCCACCGTCACCGGAAACACCGTCAGCATTTCCCGGGCCTCTTCCGACGGCGAAGGATAGAAGCATCCGACGATATTCTTGTCGAACATCGCCACTGCCCCGAAAACCATGATCGACATCACCGCGTGGAAGAGATCCACCAACCTCAGGCGAAACTTCGCAGCCTCCTCCGGCGGAAGAGCGGCGGAACCGCCTTCGATGACCCAGAGGCCCCGTAAGGTGGCCACCCCATATCTCACCTTCCCCCTTTCGTCTCTGAAGCTGTCGGTGAAGCTCAGCAGGAAACAGGAGGTGGCGCAGAGGCCGAGGAGGGCGGCGGTGGAGCTCCGGCTGAGGAACGTGTTGCATTTGCCTTCATGGGAGATCACCGGCGACAGGAACTGGAATGTCATGACGGAGCCGGTGGGGAGGAGGTTCGACAGGTGGGCGGTTCCCTTAAAGGCCTTTCGGACCGCCTTCTGCGCCGGCGTTTTGGGTGGCTTCGCCGCCGCGGCTTGGCCGTCGATAAGGGGCTGTTGCATGCCTGATTCTGCGTTTCTTGATCCTTCCATTCTTGGGATTTATTTTCCTATATTTTTCAGGAATTAATTATTCCCCAAGGAAAAGAATGGTGATGGGATGTTACGATAAAAGAAATTGAGGTTTCTGTTTTATGGGTTTTAATTAGGTTTAATATATAAATATATGTGAGTTTCATGACTGCTAATTTATGAGGCCCTAATAAATTAGGGAGTTTTAGTTGAATAAATCTACGAAAGAGAAATTGCTTTAAAAAAAAAAGAATTTTTTCAGCCATCAACTAATGAACTAACTACATGATGTTGGACGAAATAGCAATGTTATTAATATTTTATGATTAATACTACAAGAAAATTATTGGGTATCTAGTATTTAGTTTTGTTACCCTATTCACATTTTACACATAATATGTATTCACTGTTCACGTGTCCAATACCCAACATATCAATTATTTTCACATTTCATATAACAAGAGATATGCGATCATTACACGTTAGCGGTAGCTAGACATATTATGAGTTGCGAGCCCGCCATGGACAACTTAAAATTTTCCATCTAGTGTTAGCTTTGAGTCACATAATACATGACAATGGAGGAATGCAGTAATGTGTTGCAGTTTGCTGCATTATATTTCATGTACGATTTGTACAAGATTGTTAAAATATTTTAATTCTCGAATTATGTCCATAAGATTCATTTCTAAAGCGAGATGTCTATTGCACATGGTGTTACCCCACATAACACATAATATTATTTAAGCATTTAATTATATCTAATATATGATGTAAGTATGGTCATGATTGACTTGGTCAATAAGAAAAGAATATAGATGTGAAAGGGTAAATTTCAATAGTGGCCCAGTAGGATTCGGCCTGGGTCGATTTTAGCCCCACAAGATCAATATAGCTCAGAATAAACCAAAAACCACTCTCTCCGTTAGTTTGAATTGACGGAAAACGTTAGTTGAAATTTTTGTGGGAAAATCGATTTTACATGCCTTTTTCCTGATTTTTTTTCTAGCAACCCTAACAGCTATTTAAGACTCACACAGCAGCATTAAAATCAATTAATTCAACTCAGTGCACCCATAATTGAAACACAAGAAAAAGAAAAAGAAAGGCAAGAGTAGATTGGAGAGATGTCTTCATCCGGCGGTTCGTACAGTACTTCAGCCACAAAACGATGCGACTGTGGGAAGTTTGTCAAAGTTCGAGATCTCCGGGCAACCTGGAAGTGAGGGCTGCAGATTCCAAAACTGCCCAGACTCGTTGACAGAGAAACGGTGCAATTTTTTTGAATGGATTGACGAACCACCTAAACACACTACACCTACAACAAATCTGGCCAACAAGTTTGCCAAACTGAAAGGGGAAGGAGAAACAATGCAACTACAAGCTAAAATGCAAATGAGCCAAATTAAACGTGATCTTACTCGTTAATTTTTTACGGAAAAAACGTAGTGGGTCAACATTTCTAATTCTTGGGCCACTATCGGCCCGAACCCAATCCTACAGGGCCACTATTGAATTTTACTCGAAGTCACACTAACGGCCACGTGATATTAATTTTGGACGGAAAAAACGTAGTGGGTCAACATTTCTAATTCTTGGGCCACTATTGACCTAGACCCAATCCTACATGACCACTATTGAAATTTACCCCAATATAAAATATCTTTACACTTGATAGATGTGTGATTACATATCTTTGAGAGGGTATGTTTTAGAACTGCTCCTCTCACAAAATATTCACGTTCTATAACGCAATTTGGATTGGACTCAACGTGGCTTTGCCAAGTATCGATTTGGGATGTAGGGGAATTTGATAGTTTAGAATTTGAAAATCTTTGATTGTATTGAGATTTTATAGGATAAGATTTGAGATAACTTTATCGTAAAAACTCATGTGAGACGGTCTCACGGAAAGTTTCTATGAGACGGATCCTTATTATCCATGAATTGAATCCATATCCACAAATTTTCATATGAATTGCTAAATGTGGGTTATGGGTTGACCCGTCTCACGAAAAAAGATCCGTGAGACGGTCTCACACAAGACTTACTCAAACTTTATTGGGATATATATATATATATATTAAAAAATGATTTGTGATATTTGTTAGAATATCTATTACATTAATATATGTATAATATCTATTACATTAATATATGTATAATATATATTATGTATATATATCATATATATGTGATCAAACACAAATCTGTAGACTAACAAAATATGAAATTATGAACTATATGTAATTAATCAAATTTGGAGTCTGCATGTAATTATTTACATGAATTAATTACTTTTTTATTTATTAACTTTTCATTTTGACAATTTTACTAATTATCTTTTTTTGCTGGTAATTTTATTCTTTATCTTTGAAAATTAGAAATTTAGCAACTTTTTTTACTTGGGAAATATTCATTTTACATCCACTTAAAACACTACTGTCCATTTTACGTTCATTTATTTTTAGGGTTTCATATTTAATCCGATTACAATCAAAATCGACCAATTTTGGTCCTTTGGCCGCCGAAGATCGATTTTCCGGCTGAATTTAGTTGACGTAGCTTATTGGAGCACACGTGGCAGCTGATGTGGCTTATCGGAGCACACGTGGCAGCTGACGTGGCTTATTGGAGCACACATCACAGCTGATGTGGCTGATCAGAAATTCAAAATTGGGGACAATCGCCCCCAATTGACCAAAATTAGTCGATTTTGATTTTAATTGGATTAAATGTAAAACCCTAAAAATAAATAGACGTAAAATGGACAGTAACATCTTAAATTGACGTAAAATGAATTGTTCCCTTTTTTACTTTGTGTATAATTGAAATCTTCAACTTTTTGTCATACATGGCTTCTTACTATTAATCAGTGATAAAATATTATCATATGTATATATGTATATATATATATATATATATACACACACGAAACATTTTATATATAATTTTTATTTTTGCGTGTTTTTAATTATTTTTTTTTATGACTGCCTTCTTTTTTTTTTTTTTTTTATAAAGATTAATAGTGTTGTCTCATATGTATAATATCTCGATCGTAGGTATTATAATTGATACATCACTGCAACCTCCGGCAACTATTCAATCTTTTATTATCTCCAAAAGAAGCCGGAAGGTTATGTCGACAGTTTTTTTTTTTTTTTGATTTTAATAATTTAATTTTTGATTTATTTAAAAATGGCTCAATAATAATGAAAAATATCAAAAGAACCTCAGTTTGGCCGGAATAGTTGTCGGAGGTTACAATCTGTTAAATTCGTATACTTCAGGTTGCAATGTGTTAAAAAACAAAGTTTAGGTTGGAAAGTGTAAAAACACGAAAAATACAGATTGATTTTAGTATTCAGCCCTAATAATTATTACCTCGAAGTATGGATAAAAATGGGGGTTATGGATTATTTGAGGTGGTATCTTATTGAAGTTTGTTGGGGTAATTAACCTAGATGTCAAATGATTGAGAGCATTCATCACTGCAATGACATGTCGATCGATATATGTGTGTGTGTGTGAAGGGATGTTTGTAAGTTTCGCAAGCACAATTTCTATATATAACTCAACTTGTATATGTTTTAGCATCGACATATTCTTTTGATGATTGATGTTGGGTATCAATAACAACTTACTTTTTGATTGTGTAAAAAATAACAATATAAATTTATATATGATATTTTTATGTTGGGATCAATAAAAATATTAATCATATTTTAAAGACAAAAGAGGGTTGAGATTAGGGAGTTTGATATATATGCATGCAATTCTTTATTGATTCCGTCGCATTTTACCATGAAATAATTTTATGTGAAGGCGAAAATTTCATGATATTCTAATAGTTGGCATGACTACATGGTGGTTTAACAATATTATTAACGTTATCATTGGGAACCACGAGCCTTATAACTCAAGACGTATCTCACCTTTATAAAAGTGCAGATTATGTGAGATGATTAGGTTTAAGGTTCGAATTTAGATCATATAAGTTTTCTATTTTGTTTTGTCCACTCCCTTTCAATTCACAAACTCACTAAAAAAAATATCTTTGAAAAATATTCAAGGAATTAACTATATATATATATATATGTGTATATATATTGTTCGGTAACACTTCGGATCACAATGTACTTATTTTGAAAAAATACACCGAAATTTGTTCTTCTATCATCGATATTGGACATGTTTATCAAAAAAGAAAATTTATCCACTAATCCATTTATTACAATAATTTTTATCCAAAGATATATATATATATATATATATATATTCTATGAAATAAAAATCCTACAAGAAAGGAGTTCTTTTAATTTATTGAATTATGATATGTGTATGGCATGATAGAGTAATTAGTTTGTATAGTTTGAACAACACTATGCCATATTTTCAAAGCAATCTTACCTAAAAGGATTTCTGCCATCAAAAACCTAACTTTAGTGTTCAATTAAGTCGATTTTTCAGTCTTTTATATGCATTATTTGCTGTTCAAGTTCGATGAACTTGAACAAAGTCAAATTCCAGTCATTAAGTGATCATTTACGTAGCTAATTTTTATTTCTTATTGAAGTATTAAAACTATACTTTAACTAACTTAATTAGACATGTGAACATCGCTCCCCTAATTTAGTCGATCGGTCCGAATCTTTTGTTTCATTTAAGGTTTTATCTTATATTCCGTTTTTCAAATCATTTTTTAATTAATGATGTCATTTGATAGGAAAAAAATTTACCATTTTGAAATAACACCTAGTACAGTGAAACAAAAATTAAATTTTTATAAAAGCTTAATAATTACGTAAAAACTCATGTGATACGGTCTCACTGATAATTCCGTGAGACGGGTTCTTATTACCCATGAATTGAATCCATATCCACAAACTTTCATATGAATTGCTATGTGTGGATTATGAGTTGACTCATCTCATAAAAAAAGATTCGTAAGACGATCTCATACAGAACTTACTCTAATAATTAATGTGAAACGAACCTGTAACAACATTCGTTTTTTAATATGTCAATGGTGACGTTGTCATGTAAACGATGGCCAATTAAGTGCCACGTTGAATAGGTTAACTGTTCTGATAAAAAGACTGTCACACCCTAAATTTAGATGGCAATTACCATTACTCTATTTTAGAAGCATTTAATTAGCTGCCAATAAAAGCATGAATTTTATCATTTAAATGTGCAAACCCCACAAGTCCTATCAAAATTAGAATTTTCTTTTTGGGGCCATCATGTATTTAGATACGTACAGAAGGTTATTTATTAATTATTTTATAATTATTTCCGTATATAGTTTATTTCATTAAATCGATGGATGATAACATATTATATATATAATATACTTTATAAACCCATGTGAAAATTAATAACAATCGCCATACAAACTAACAAGTTTCACAAAATGATTGACGTGTCCTCCTTTATTGAGTAATTTTTTTTGAAATTGTCACACGTGAAATTTTATATAAGACGGAGATTATATGGATCAATAAGATGAATCAACCCAATAAATATAATCAATGTTGGTCTTACATAAGAGTATAAAAAGTTTGTCTCACGTGAATTTTAACCGTTACTTTTTTATTAAAGCATAAGAAACACTTCTTTGAATATGTATTAAATCACTTAGATTATGGACAATCATCTTTTGAATATCTTAAACCTAACTTATTGTGTGTATTAAAATATTTTTTGTAACGATATTAAAGATTATTTTTAAACAAAAAGAAATAAATGAATAAAATAAAGATAAAACAAAAAGTAGATTAATTCCAACTCCCAACACCATATATTAATGAGTGATTGACGGTGTGAAATGCATCATTTCAAATAATTCTGAATTGATTATTGGTTAGGTCCTATTAATTAGTCAATGTGTCATCAATTCTATGTCTCTGCACATTCAGGCAAAAGACATTTATTCATCACTTTTTCTAATAACCTCGTTTCATTAATTTAATTTTTGTGTAACAATCATATCCTTTTAAATTACTAATTTCTCTGTTTCATATTAATTGTATCATTTTGTCATAGATTATTTGCATGATATAGTCTCTCCAATAATTTTCATGAAAATGATATTTTCTATTCATGTAATTAACAAACTCATTTTCACTAATTTATATTTGAATTGTTAATAGTGGGTTGACCCGTCTCACGTAACATGAATTGTGAGACGGACTCACATTGTACTCATTCGATGAGAAATATAAGGTTTTGACAAATATTTCTTTCTTTCATTCATTCAAAAATTAAAATTGATTTTTTTTAAAATCTATTTCTTAACTGTTTCATTGTAACTTTCCCAACTTAATATAAATTTAAGATACCTTCTAAAATTTGAGATTAGAGGTAAATTGGAAAAATAGAGGCAAAATATATTCCTAAACGGACAATTAATATGAGACAAAACTTTAATTTTATGTACTTGAAATAAGTGTTAAGTTAAGTATTTTTTGTGTTATAGTCAAAAGTTCATCTTACAATTAAAAGTGGACCTTAAGTTTGTACTTTTTTTTACGTAATTAACCCTTTAAATTACTTAATATCTCTAAGTAATTCGATTTTAAAGTTGAACTGACTAATAATCTAATATCAATAACAAACTTATCATTCAACACAATTAATGATTTGTTTTAATTTATTGATCAAATTTGACATAATTGTACAGAAGACTTTACCACTGTCAATATATCGTCAACTGCTATAGAATTCAAAATTATAATACAGAGATATTTAAAAAAAATTGCAATTGACACATTATTTAATTATTGAAACGACGATCATCCTTTTCAATAAATACTGAACTTTTATAAATTAAGTTGTCATGACTTTACCTTTTGATTTATAATATCTACACACATACATACAAACATTTAATTTATAAGTTCCATTATTGAATCTATAATTTAAATGTTAATAAAAAATCTCAGTAACATAATCTTATAATTAGTAATTGTTACACGATAATAAATTGTTTTTTGGTTTAATGGTTGTGATATCTAATGAAAATGCATGCATTAAATATTTGTTTTCCAAAAATTAATATATAGATTAATTAGCGTACTTTGGTCTGCGTTGGGATTTTTTTTTTTTAAATAAATGTATTTGGTTGTGATATAATTCAAAAAAAAAAAAAAATTCGAGTAGAAATATCATGCATAAACTCTGTAGAGCAAATTATAAACTATATGTTAGTTAAGATATATATTCATATAACTAAAAAAAGGTGTATTCTACTAAACACCATAACTATTAAAATAGAAAACATCATCATTACTTTGCAAAACTTAAAAGTAAAACTTCACGAATTCAGGTCGACCCAGACCTGACCCGATTACATCCATATACCTGATGCACAAAAGTGTTAATTAATCTAAAATAAATTGACTTGAGATCCCAATTTTAATCTAATTTTGCATCTAAAGTGGGCAACTCAATTAGCTTTTCATAACTTTCATTTGATTGTCATTCACATCAAGGGTGAATCAAATAGAAATCGATAAATTGAAACATACAATTTGATTAAATTTAGAGCAAATTATATTCGATCGATATGAATTGAGCGAGCTTGGGAAGGTTATGATGGATTTTAAATAGTTCTATCTTTCATTAATAAAAATAGTTGAAAGTATTACTATCATGAAAAAGCTAACTTTATATGTACTGATTTTGATTGATATGTTAGTTATAAAATATAATTATTTTATGAATTAATTGTATTGATCTTGGAAAAACATGCTTTATAGTGTGGGACATGGACTTGAGGAAAAATAAGAGCATTCACAAATATATATATAGGGTAATTCTATAGTACACCAGATGTATTAATACACAAGACTCTCCACTCATTTTCAACCATCAGATCTGAGATTATTACGGTCAAAGTCAACTATGGTCTCAAATCTAATGAGTGAAAATGATGGAGAGTTTGGTGTATTAATACACCCGGTGTACTACAGAATGACCCATATATATAATCGAGCATATTGGAGCTAATTAAATTTGTGATCACTTTGAAAAAAGAATTTTTATGTACATCTTAAATAGTTAAATTTTTTGATAATAAAGTCCAATCTAATATATATATATATATGTATATAAAATATGTTTCTCTAAGTATACATTGGTGCTGTAAATATTAGATTAGGCTATTGCATCAAGTCTAGATTTTTTATATTTAATTTATATGTGATTGTACACATTTTAGGAATTAAATAAATGTGTGTGTGTGTGTGTTTTCAAGTTGTTTGTGTGTTCGTCTATTTTTCATAAGCTGTAAATTTGAATTTGATGTTGAATCAAATTTGATCCATAAATATATAAGTCAAGGATTATTTTATACTCATTTAACTATCAATCAAATAAAGTTGGAATTAGCAAGATTTAATTAAGCAAATAACAGTCAAGATCGACTAGTTTGAATTTTTTATATAATATTGGCTGATCAAGCTAAAGCCAAAGCCACAATTTAATAATATATGAAATGTAAAAAAATTGTTCAAACATGTTTGCTACTTACAAATAGTTGTTCCCTTACAAAACAAAATTTTGTTTAATTTTTACCACCAACAATTAATTTTTTTCTTCAAATTTTGTTCTTTGTCTTGTTTTTTGCACTAGCTAGGTCCTCATTTATTACACACACTCCTAATTTTTGTAAGAATCCCCATATTTCACTACTCAAAAAAACATGATCATTTTAATTTTACCCATAATTACTGGAAAAATAGTACTGAATAAAAGATCGTTGGGTCATGCGGGGTTTCCATAATTACGACCGACACATTTGGTCAATTTAACTCTTAATATAGGATCCTTCGCATCGGTTTTTTCTGTTATTAGGATATGCTAATTTTTATAGATCCACCCCGGAAAAACTGGACATGATAACTTTTTATCATCCGACTCAAGCAAAACTCAAAAGAACCACGTAAAAAAGTAACAAACCAAATTGAAATGAAGTGTAAGCATTGATGGTTGATCCAAAAATTGAAACATGTAAACAACGAAGTTACTTATTTTACAGATAAAAAAGATGAATTAGATTTCCAAAACATTGATTGTCTGATTTAATATAATTGCAATACCGAAAAGTGGAAAAAGATGGCAACCTCAAAGATGGGGCCCACACATTGGAAATAATGGCAGTGTCACATTTAACACCCCACCCCCCCCCCCCAACCCACCCTACCCTACCCCACCCCTTCAAATTCCTTTCTTCTTTCTTTACCCATTTAAATCTGGAAAAGCAGGCAGCGTTTATCTCACCAATATTTTCCCTCCATTCTCTCCACTTCACTGCACTACACTTCGCCATTTCTTCTTCCTCAATTTCTACCTTTGCATGAATCGCAGCCATGGCGGCAACCATGCACCTTCGGATTCTCCTTCTCTGCAGCTTCGTGCTTCACTTCAACGCCATCTCTCTGGCTCTCAACCATGACGGGCTTCTCTTGTACAGGGCCAAGCTCTCTCTCTCCGACCCCGCCGCTTCTCTCTCCTCCTGGTCCAGCCGCGACTCCACCCCCTGCAACTGGACCGGGGTCGCCTGCAACCGCCTCGGCGCCGTCGTGTCGCTCAGTCTCGCCGGTTTCTCTCTCGCCGGTCCCTTCCCCGTCTCCCTCTGTCGGCTACCTTCTCTCTCTACTCTCTCTCTTGCTAACAACTTCATCAACTCTTCTATTCCCGTTTCCATATCCACCTGCCGGAGCCTCACCAGCCTTGATCTCTCCCAGAATCTGCTTGTGGGCCCCCTCCCCTCCACCCTCTCAGACCTCCATTTCCTCAGGTTCGTGCATTTATGGTGTTTCTGTAAATCACTGAAATTACCTCTGTTATTTTCTTTTACTATTATTGCTCTGAAAATTCTGCTCGTACAAGCATTTATGGCGTTTCCAATTCACATCCTGTCTGGTTTATGAATTTTCCTCCGTGGGGTTTATGAGTATGATCTCTTATTGTTCTTGAGCCATTAATTGCCAGACCCAATATCTCTGTCAGCATTTATGATGATTATTCCTTTTCACTTCAACTGATTATAGAAATGCCTTATCACTTACTCAATTCTACAGATGACAATCTTTTTCTCCTATGTTTTGTGTATATGCTAAAAATCAAGGTATATGTTCCTTAAAAGATTGCATCAAATAATGTTGACCCGTCTCATTCTGTGCTATAAATGCTTACAATTATTAAGGCAAACATTTTCTCCAGGTATCTCAATTTAGAGGGCAACAGTATCTCCGGCGAAATTCCGGTGGCCTTCGGTCGATTCCGGCGACTCGAGACTCTTATACTAACCGAAAACCTGCTAAACGGTACCATCCCTGCTGCTCTGGGTAACATCACAAGTATGAAAAAGCTACTGTTCCCTTTTAATCCGTTTTCAGCAGGTCCTCTTCCCTCGGAGCTTGGTAACTTGATAAACTTGGAAGAACTATGGCTATGTCAATGCAATCTCATTGGTCCGATTCCAGAGAGTTTCGGCAATCTACGTAGCCTCAAGAACATAGATCTTTCTAACAATCTACTCTCTGGTTTTATACCAAATTCAATTTTTCAGCTCAAGAGCATAGTTCAGATGGAGCTGTACAACAACTCGTTGTCCGGGGCTTTGCCTGCGGGAGGATGGTCTAATTTGACTGAGTTGAGAAGATTTGATGCATCGATGAATAATTTGACTGGGGTGATTCCGGATGATCTGTGTGAGTTGCCTCTTGAATCCCTCAACTTGTTTGAGAACCATCTTGAGGGTTTGATCCCTGAGGGGATTGCCAACTCTCCAAATTTGTATGAGCTCAAGTTATTCTCGAATCAGCTCACTGGGTTATTGCCGAGTGAACTTGGCAAGAACTCGCCTTTGCAGACGTTGGATGTGTCGTACTGTAATCTCTCGGGTGAGATTCCTGAGTATCTTTGCCATAAAGGGGCTCTTGAGGAGTTGGTTTTGATAAACAACGCATTTTCAGGGATCATTCCGGAAATTCTGGGCAAATGCCGTACTTTGAAAAGGGTACGATTAAGGGTTAACTTGTTTTATGGTGAGATTCCAGCTGAGTTCTGGGGCTTACCACTTGTTTACTTGCTTGATCTCTACGGAAATCAATTTTCAGGAAATATCTCGCATTTAATAAATGGAGCAAAGAATCTATCGACCCTCATGATTTCGAGTAATAAGTTTTCTGGAAGTATACCTAGCGAGGTTGGATCATTGGACGCTCTTATTGATTTTTCTGCAAGTGATAATGAACTTAGTGGAGAAATCCCTAGTGCCATTGTGAATTTGAGGCAGCTTGGTAGGCTTGATCTTAGTAACAACAAACTTTCTGGTGGAATTCCAATGGGAATTCAGTCTTTGAAGCAGCTGAATGAGCTTGATTTGGCCCACAACAATTTATCTGGTCTGATCCCTGATGAAATGGGTAACTTGCCTGTACTTAACTACCTCGATCTTTCTTGGAATAAACTTTCAGGGCATATTCCACTGTCATTGCAGAATCTGAAGCTCAATAAACTAAATTTATCGAGCAATCTGCTTTCAGGGGAAGTACCTCCTCTTTTTGCTAATGATGTTTATAAGGACAGCTTTTCTGATAATCCTTGGCTCTGTATTGATTGTTCTGGTTTATGCAAACCGAAAGGGCAAAAAAGTAGTGGACTCATTTCATGGATTCTAAGGTTGATGTTCATTATAGCTGCAATTGTTTTTCTTGTTGGCTTTGTTTGGTTTCTTGTGAAGTACAAGAAACTCAAGAACATCAAGAAAGGAGTGGCTATAGCCAAGTGGACATCTTTCCATAAGTTGGGTTTCAGTGAATTTGAGATCAGTGAGTGTCTCAAAGAGGTGAATGTGATTGGACGAGGAGCCTCTGGCAAAGTCTACAAAGTTGTTCTCAGCAACGGGGAGACAGTTGCTGTGAAGAAGATCCATGATAGACCAAATAAGGATGAGAACAACTCGATAAGCACTGATTCAGACATAGATGAATTTAAAGTTGAAGTCGAGACATTGGGGAAGATCAGACACAAGAACATCGTACGGTTATGGTGTTGTTGCAACACAGAGACGTGTAAACTTCTTGTTTACGAGTATTTGCCTAATGGTAGCTTAGGTGATTTTCTGCATAAAAATAAGTGTAAATTGTTAGATTGGCCGACGAGGTTTGGCATTGCTTTGGATGCTGCTGAGGGACTTTCGTACTTGCATCACGATTCTGTTCCTCCAATTGTACATAGAGACGTGAAGTCAAATAATATACTGCTAGATCAAGATTTTGGAGCCAAAATATCCGATTTTGGAGTTGCTAAAGTTGTCAAAGCAATCAACAACGGTGTTGAGTCCATGTCCATCGTTGCAGGTTCATACGGTTACATTGCACCAGGTAATAGCTGGAACATCATTTTTGCAGTTTATTTTCAATGTTTTCATCATTTACTAAGTAACTTTTTAAATATATATCAAATCACAGAATATGCATACACACTCCGTGTGAATGAGAAGAGTGATATATACAGCTTTGGAATAGTCATCTTGGAGCTTATAACTGGAAGGCTACCAATTGATCCTGAATTCGGGGAGATTGATTTATCTACTTGGGTTAGGACGACCCTTGATCAGAAAGGAATCGATCATGTGATTGATCCTGATCTGGATTCAAGATTCAAACAGCATGTTTCCAAAGTTCTTGATATCGGTCTGCTCTGCACGAGTGCCATCCCCACCAATCGCCCTTCAATGCGTAGAGTCGTTCATATGCTGCAAGAATTGGGTGCCAGCATGCCATATGTACAAGAAAAGGATGGTAAGATTAACCCTTCACCATTTTGATAACATAAATTCAGAATCTTATGATCAAGAAATGTTAGGTTTAGAAAAATGAACAGGGAGGTATAGTTTGAAGGTTGTATTTGGATTTGCTTTATGATATTAAGATCTTTTTTTTGCTGATCTTATATTTGGAATAGCTTTACATTTTGTTTTGTATCTATGAATTGGGTTCTCCAAAACTTCAAGAGGAATTCGATCCAAATTCGAGTTGATCGTATCACACATTGTGTTTCATCTTCAAATATACAATCGTATATGTAACAGTGCATGATGAAATATAAAGAAATGGATAAATGAAGTGACACAAGGTTTGAAAAATCAAAGGAAGTGTCACAATAGAGATTTCAACATCAATGGTAATTAGTGAGTGACCTCTAAATTGAGAGGTGTTAGGTGCATTTGGATTTCAACTGCCGACCCTCATTTAGTGCTATGGGTCCTCAACGTTGCTGCAATTCTTTAATTCAATGTGTACAATTAATTCTTGGAACAGTTAACCAAGTATATTCACAGCTTAAATCCTATCACAGTCAATATTTTGTATAACAATATGACCATTCACAATAACAATAGAGACTGATTTTGCAATCAAACCTTATGAAAAATGCATCATTAAATACCTAACAGTACATGTATAATAGTGATCCTAATGCCTCATACTACTCACCAGGCATTGGCATTCTCTTTGCCCCTTCTGCTGTAATGACGTTTGCGTCCTAATCACTGCTCGTACGCCAAGGAATGTAGACAACACAGGCACATATACTTTCTTTGTTTCAACCCAGTTAGTGGGGATCAAGCAAGAAGTTCTGAATCGAGCTCAAATCTGAGTTTGTGATAGATCCAAACCATCAATCATGCAGGCTAATTCTCCAGCATTGCAACACTAATGAGCTCTAAAATAGATATTCTATTGAGACACCCCAAGACATGCACTGCTCTGTTGCATTCTTACTATCCAACACAGTTTGAGCCCTAAAAGTCAGTTTGCTCCTATTCTTGGTTAACGTCGAACAACCAAACGACAACATCGAAGAAACGGAGAATGGGTCTTGGTTCATAAAACGAAGTCCTTCCTACAATGCATATTCTCAATTAGGACAAACTATGTAGGAGATCTCCTAAGCTCCAACTTCATTCCACTTAAAAAGAAAGTCTAATGCTTTTTCTTAAACAGTGACAAACATCATTCAAGAGAACCAAGATTTGATCCAATTACTCATTATCAAATAAATCGAAACAAACAAGCAAAACCAACTCTATATCATTAACTTCGATCAAATACAGCTGTATATCTTTCTTCCCAGTTATCCATGAGTACAATTTCAATATATTTTGAGCAACACAAGTTCATAACCTCACATTCCCCTCAATTCAATATGCAATGTTCATTCTTGCACCATAAGAAGAGAAGAAAATATCTCACTGGTATTTGGAAGCTTTCAAGAATCAAGGCTTCTGCTCCTCTTTCTGCATCTTCTTCCTGAAAATGTAAACATCAGCCTCCTCGTAAGCGTAATCCGGATGCAAATGCTCATGGGGAATCTTTTCCACATCAAACACGTCGCCACACAGTTCCCAGAACAATTTATGGGCCTCCGGCGACCGCAACTGGTAGCCCAGCAATACGACGCCGTCGTCCGCCACCAGTCTCTCCATTGCTTTAATCAAAGGCGCCACCGTCTCCTCTATGTAAACCACATCCGTCGCGATCACGAAATCGAAGGGCGGCTTCAGCGAATCGGTCTGCACCTCGTTCCCCCAGTACAATTGCGTGGTTTTTAGGGTTTTCTTCAGCGCAGGTTTGTTGCGCTTCAGGTTGTGCTTCAGCGCCGGCATGACGGGGGCGATGTCCGTGACGACGACGTCGTGGAGGCCGAGCAAGTAAAGCCCCATGGAGGCGGCTCCGCAGCCGGCTCCGAGCTCCACCCCGCGCTTGTTGGTGAAGTTTAAGAGGTCGGCGTAGGGGTTGTCGTCGGCGGCGCATTTTAGCGGGTCCCAGCGCTCGGCGAACTTGACGAGAACTAAGGAGCAGGGCCAGACGGAGGTGCCGACGTGCATCGAGCCATTGTCCTGCTGGATCGAGAGGCGCGTGTCGTGCACGGACAGCTCGATAACCGGCGAGTCCGTGAATTTCATTTTTTTATAATTTATATTGAATTTCCGTATTTACTCTTTGTTTTTTGGAGGGCGATGATGCAGAGGAATTCTGTATTGGGCTCAAATGGATGGATATAGGCCCATTGGATTACTATTGTTTCGGGCCATATTTCAAATTTAAAAAATTGATCTTTCATGGACCGGCCCATAGGATTATTTGCAAGTTGAAATCATTCAAACCACTCAAATATAGGGGTGTGCATGGTTCATTTTGGAGAATTGAAAACTTCAGGAAACAAATCAAATTTTGAAATTTATTAATCTCTTGATTTTTTTTTTCTAGATTTTGATTTGTTAGGAATTGACGAACCCGAAATTTTAATCTGATGTATAAATATGTTTTATTCCATGTTTTTAAACTATAACAACAACGAAATTCGACCTCCATGTACAACGCACATGTTCTATACTTGTGTGCGTATGTGTATGTATATATATATGTTACCATGAAAATTGGGTTAATATGAAGTGGATAGTTGCTCACAAGACACATAAATTTAAACACTTGGTTAATTATAACTTTATTGAAATGAAATGTAATAATTGGCTGTGTTTCTTTCTTGAGTGCTTGTGTTGATATATATATATATATATATATATATACACACACACACACATAGAGTCTTGATATATTAGCAATTATTTTTGGCATGGAATTGAAGAATGAAAAATCAATCTTTCTTTACAAACTAGCTAGGAAAGGCAAAGCATTAAAAGATGAAGAAGTAGTGCAATTGATTTGAACAAGAAAAGGCAAATTAGGTGATATATATAGCCTTTTATATACCTAAAACCAGACTTGTTATTGTTAACAGAGAACCTGCAGTTAGAGAAGATATATGAGAATATTTGAAAAGGAGCAATAATGGAGTCCTAAAGGTGTCTTTGCGGTTGCCCCCCACCACCAAAAGATAAAATTAAACCCAATATTTAATTTCAAACTTAACATATTTTATGGTCTTCAACAGAATATGCATGGATCTTATCTTCCATTCAACTCTCTCTCTCTCCTCTCTCTCTCTCTCTCTCTCTGCATCAAAGTACCCCACTTTATTTCCATCATTATCATCTTTCCATTACCTTTTCTTGACACAATATATTATGATATGCAAATATATCAATAATTTTTGAATGATCAAATCCATCCATTGATTGATGGTGGATGGCAGATGGATTGTATGCCAACTCCAAGAAAATCCCTTGTTTCTCCACCTGCAGTGATCTCCTCATTCAGCATACGACGCCGTTTCGAGGGGTACATTTCCAGCTGATTCATTGCAGAAAGATTGTTCACTGAAAGTTCTACATCACTCCCAAGCCCACTACTTGCTGAGTTTGTTGTTGTGCTATAGAATCCACACATCTTGTTCCCATCTTGAACAGAAATGTTGCACTCACCCATTCCCTTCAGCCCAAACAGTGAAGAATCTGAAGTTGTGGCCCCAATTTGAGCAGCTTTCTGCAGTAAAGCCGTTGCAGAAATGGTTGCAGAAGATGGTATAAGCTGCTGATAATGGCTTTGGTTTTGAGAGCTCAACATAGATGGAACACTAACTTCTTTCGCATTGCTTATAGGGATCATGATCGGATTAGTAGTGCTTAAATCCTCATGGTGGGATAGCTTATTTCCAAAGTCCCAATTCAGGTGATTTGAAGAGGGGTTATTGATGATAAGCTGATGATCATGGGAGAAGTTGCCGAGTACCGGCGATCCAGAGACTCCCATGATCTGATGCATTTCTTGAAGGTTTTTGGGTATGGAACCTTGGACATGGGATGGGTTTCCATGAGACATCCATAGGGATAGGCCGATGTTTTGATCATTGCTCATCAAGTTAGGCTTGAAGATGGGAGGGAAATCATGTTGAACTAGGTTAGAGTGTTGCCCTCCAATGAAGTGGTTGTTTGGTGCAGTGTTCGCTGCTGTGAATCTTGCTGTTTCTTCGGCCAAGGCATCGCAGAATGCTCGATGAGTGATGAAGCTATCTCTCCTACATATATATAATAAACAGAATTTAGATGACCTATTTCCAAGTTCAATATTCAAATTAGTAGAAGAAAGAGTAATTAATCAGTACCTAGAAAAGATAGTACCACAATCACATTTGTATTCCCTAGTGCCACAAGTCTTGGAATGAGCCTTCCAATCAGAATGCACAGCATAGCGTTTGGAGCACTTATCACACACCCACTTCTTCTCTCCATGCTTTCTACAGAAGTGCTTCTTTATCCCTGTCAAGTCTCCCAGAGCCCTGGAAGGGTGGTGGTGCACGCACGTCTTCTCCGGGCACACGTACACCCGTTTCCGTGTCTCTTTGCTGCTCCTTTGTTTTAGCTTCCATGGCAGATTGTGCCCTCTTCTGTGCAGCTGCAGGTTTTGGTCTCTCTGGAAACCCTTCCCGCATATTTCACACACGAATCTGTTGGTCGCCATCAGGGTTTTCGGCGAAAGGGATATCACTTCTGCTTCAGGATCTGTGCTCATCATCATTAATTCCAAATTCTTGATTGATTAATTTCGAATATATATATATATATGTGTGCGTGTGTGTGTGTGTGTGCGTGTGTGTGTGTGTGTGTGAATTCATCATTGAATATTAAGTACCTGGATTGCCTGGAAGGTTTCTTTTCTTCTTAGCAGGAGGAGGGTTTTCATGAGTTGAACTCATTGAGATTAATGCAGCTTCCTCTCTCATATTCGATCGATCTTACTTACAATAATATTCTTTTTGTACAGTACTAGTGTGTTCTTAGCTAGCTAGGTTTGATAGCTATAGAAGTTGATGATCATGTAATAATATTGTTACGATGAAGAAGAAAGGAACTGCTAAAAGATACCTTTTACTGTGATGTCAAACACTATCAATGATGCTGAAATATTGGAAGGATTCTCTCTCTCTCTCTCTTGCTAGAATTAGTGAAAGAGATCTAAAAACTCTTATGAGAATGAATGGCTGATTAATGTGCTCAATCTTATAAATTTAAGTAACACAAGTTACTAATAGTACTTGCACTAAGACTTTTTTAATCTTTTTTGGGATAGGAATATTATTACAATATTTTCTGCCTCGATGTTGTATATGCTATAGATTTTTCACCAACAAAGAATATTGCTCTCTCTCTCTCTCTCTCTCTCTCTCTCTCTCATATCATGGTAGGCGGTGTTAAAAGTTTGGGGGGGGGGGGGGGGGGGGGGTTATGGGAGGAAGAGTGTATGATGACAAGGATGATGAGGTCCAAAGAAAAGTTGGAGACTATGCCTTTCTGGTTGGAATGATTATCCCATAATTGTTTTGCTTTTTGTTTTTCATTTTTATTTTATTATTCCTCAAAACCTTCCTTCAAATGACCAATTCCTTGCCTATAAATTATGTGACTCATTGGCTTTATTCAATTCTGATTTATCATTTGATATATATTGACATGTTTGATGGGATGGGCTTCATGTATATATGGAGTGCTTTGAATTTTTTTATATCAAATCATTATGGGTGGATCTTATACAAGACCGTCTCATGAATCATTTTGTCACATGGGTCAACACACGTTCATATTTCGCAATTCACACATAAATTAATGGAAATCATGAGTTTAATTTATAAGTAAAAAAGAATTTATCTATCAAAAACTATTCTTGAAATCATCTCATGCAGGTTTTCGTGAATCATTTTATTTTAAATTAATACATAGAATATATACAATGATAATTAGATCATATCATCATATATAATAGTATTGTATGCGATTTTTTAAGGGAGTATAGTGTATCTTTCTTCGAGTTGATTTTTTCATACGGAATAAGATATTATATACTGTCGGGAGGTAATATATTGAAAACTAATAAATATTACGTATACTATGTCTCAAATATAATTCAATTAAAAAGATTCAATTTATTAAATGCTATTTGAATTAATTTTCGTAACTATTAGTTTAATCTCCTTTGACAATTATTTTAAACATATATCGAACCATTTTCTCAGTTATAAATTCAAAATTCAAGTGTGAAAAAAAAAACAATTTGAAAAATTATAGCTCTAATATTTTTCATACATCAAATTAAATATATCCTATGGCAAATTATTTGTATGAAATAGAAAGAAAAAAATTAAATCTAGTTTTACAATACTATTACAAAAGTTTTAAGTATTTTCTCTAAATTCATAGTTCTATTGGACTCTAAATTATGGCATACCAATCTTATAAAAGATAAATAGATTATATATGCAATTATGCATATATCACGATACTCTATATATATTCATGAGGAACATATCCAAATTTTTTTTTTTTTGGTAATTTGATTATTCATGGACAACTATATATTCTTAATTGCTTATATAATGTATTTAAACGTAAAATATTAATTATATACCAATTACCACATTAACTATAACTAATTCTATAACTGTCAAATAGAGTAAAATCCAGATAGAAGGACAAACAAGATAGCATAAAAAAGGAACAATCGTCCTAATGACAGTCTAATTAACCCCATATCCTATTTCCAAGATTTTTACCCACCTATATATTGAAATATTTATCCCTCTATTTTATTTTATTGATCGTTTAAAGTTGTTTCATATGATTAAAACTATAATTATTAATACTTATATGAGTAATTATAATGAATGAATGCCAAGATTTTAAGAAAAACAAGATAAGAGTAAAATGCCAAACAAAAATTGTTTCTGATTGATGATAAAAAGAGAAGGATAAGCTGATCAAAAAAATTAATTTTTAACTATTTTCAGATAATATTTTTCCTTAAAGAATCTATTTGGTTGAATCTGGATGTAGAAAGAATATCCTATGTTTCAATATGCCCTATTTACAGTTGTAAAAAAAAAAAAATACTCTCTCCGTCCCGGCCTAATTTGCTTACTTGCCATTTTTGTTTGTCTCATTCTAATTTGTCAACCCATAAATGACAAAAGAAAAATTCCCTCCTTATTACCCCTTATTTTACAAAATTGTCACCCCAATTCCCCTTTTAAATTCTAATTAAAGTGCAAAAAATATAAAGTTAACATATCCAATCAAAGTCAACTGCATTTTCTTAGGCACCGTACCCGGTCAAAGTAGGCAAATTAGACCGGGACGGAGGGAGTACTATTTATTGATTTACCTTAGGGGAAAAAAAAAGCTTGAAGATAATGTTGGAAGAATAGAAAATGGCTTCTTCATGGGTAGCAAACTAATGCCTTTGATTGTTAGATGGTTTCCTTCATATATATGAATGTTAGATAATGAGTACAACTTTATTGATTCTCATTTGAAGTGCAAACTAAAAGCAATATTCTTAGCTTTAATGGAATGTTTTGAATTAAAATGGTGACTTTTCATTTTATAAGTGTCCTATATATAATTTGACAGATATATACACTTGACTTTAAATTGATTAAACATTATTTTTCTCTTAATCCCAGGATGATCAAACAAATTCAATCAATAAAAGATTTGAATCTAAAACTCATCAAACAAATTCAAACAAGTTTATATATACAGTTCTACTAATTTGTTTGATTTGATTTGTTGACATTTTAGCCACATTAATCCATATTGTGTTAGCTAGTAATTGATCATCAACTTTAAATTGCTGTAAAGGAATTGATCAATTAAAAATCACAATCAATAGACACTTTTATTTAGAGAGAGAGAGAGAGAGAGAGAGAGAGATTGAAATTTGAAATAGTAGTAAAGGGTTAAAGTAAAGGGTGAATATTTAGAAGTGAGAGTAGTCGTCCAGTTGTGGGCTGACTTTACCTGCAAACCCTTTAATCATAATCTAATCATGTTTTTGATTTGCTTTATGTTTAATTTGTTTAGAATTTAATCTTTGGAGTTTAGCTCTTGATCTTTGGTGACCTTTGAATATTCTTTCCCTTTCCCAACCCTCCCATCTTCTTCTTGCTACTTTCAAAATCCAGCTACTTTATTCTCTCTCTCTCTCTCTCTCTCTCTCATAATCTCTCTCTCTCGCTCTCTCTCTCTCTCTCTCATAATCTCTCTCTCTCGCTCTCTCTCTCTCTCTCATAATCTCTCTCTCTCTCTCTCATAATCTCTCTCTCTCTCTCATAATCTACCTTGTGTTTGAGGGTGGATTTCACGTTTCATTCGATGCGCTGCATCTACACTCATCAATCTTTGGAAATAGAGCTCACAAGTAAACTAATAGTATACATTTAACTCTTTTGAGTTGATCACATTCATTCTTTGTTTTTTTATGTTGCTTTAAATTTAATTTAATAAGTATAATATTTATTTATTTTTCAAAATTTGAAGTTTGGTTAGCATTTCGAACTCAAGAGGTAAATTAGATGATAAATTATATCATTGTGAAAATTGAAACAACTCAAAACTCAAAAAAAACTCATCAAGTACTGATTTAATCTATTGATGAACATTCAACAAGTTCGAGCATGGAACTTGTTAAATATCTAAGTTGCATCTCTAGCTCGACTTGATTTATTCAAACACATTCTACACTTCTACATGAAATTTTACTGTCATTTGCTGTCATACAATAATACTAAGAAATGTTTAATGCATAACTTTATTTTACTGCATCCATTTTTACGTAAATTGGATAATATAATTCATTTATATATGTTAAACTGTAATGATCAAAAAACATAGATATAGAAATGAAATTATTTGTATTGAACAAGCTAGTTGTATGTATATATAAACACACACACACACACTTATAACATAGATAGAGGTGGTTTGAGATTTGGGGAAAAGTAAACTGTTGTCTATTAGGGTATGTTTGTTTGCAAGCATGATTGTCTTTTTGCTAATATTATCAGTCAAATTGGAAACCTATTTCCTTGTTTTCTAGGACTCATTTCTGTCCTTTTGCTTTGTGAGTAATAATACTATATATATACTATTTGACAAAAATGTATGTGAAATTCCAGTGCTGTCTTATTCAATCCCTCCATCTCTTTGTATTTGAATCCAAGCATTATTTTGGAATGGAATATATGTCTTTTGCTATTTCCAACCACCTTATATATTGTAGAATTCCATTGAAATTGGTTCCACTACAAACTCATCAACTTAGAATTATATTTGTTGGTGTTCAGTCACACCTATTTAATAATTCAACATGATACTCATGAAATCAAAAGTTTGACATGTTGATGTAAAAGTGAGAAATAATGTTCATGAACAGTACTCAATTGAAGATTATAAACAAATAAGGGTAGGGCTCATGTAAGACAGTCTCACGTAAAATTATCCGTGAAACCGTTTCACGTGAGTTTTTGTGAATTTGAGTAGGTCTCATGTAAGACGGTTTCACGTGAGACTTAGTTAAAATAAATTTGTACTAATTAATAAACTCGGACCAACCTGGTTAATTCACTCTCATATGAGTTTCTATAAGCTTCCGTCTCACATAAAACATTACATGTAATATGAGTTTTTGAACAAATAAAGTCAACAAGGATGTTATAATAAGTCCAAATTATATTTAAGTGACCTATATATCAGAATAGATTAGTCGAACATTATATTAAGGTGCATGATAGTCATTTATCATTCCTCGCTACTAGTTTTATGATTTCTATTTCTCTTAATTACAAGACAATCACTCTTGATATATATAACATTTATAAATTATAGAAAGCATAATAATATTTTCTTACAAATACTTGTTATTGTTCCTAAAAACCAAGAGTCTTTCATTGCGAAGAAAGAAAAGACGAAAAAATAATAGGATTTTTAATTAAGACTAAAATATTGAGCTACAAAATAATATTAAATCACTTACTTCTTATTACGGAATTTACCACTGTGATTACAAATTCTCAAATGGAATACCATTTAAGGGGATATTAATTTAGACAATAGATCTATTACCTCCAAAGATAATTTATCTATAAATGCGAGTTGTGAAAGATAAATCTTATCAATTCAGGTTTGAAAGATTGAAAACTATCAATTTAATATATATAAAAGATAAATCTTATCAATACACAATTTGAAAGATTGAAGATATCCATAAATTAGAAGGATTGAAAACTATCAATTTAGGATCTTAGATTGAAAACTATAAATTTAAGATATCGATAAATCTGATTAATCCAGGTTTTGAAAGATTGAAAACTATCATTTTAAGATATCAAAATAAACACCCTTAACATATTCTTTGACGACATTATCTTTCAAACTATCATTTTAAGATATCAAAATAAACACCCTTAACATATTCTTTGACGACATTATCATTTTTTTTTTCTCCCAGCTGAGGATATCACATCCACTTACATAAAAAAGATATGAAAAACAAATATCCCTTTCTTTTATTAATGATTATATTCGATAAAATATATAATTAAATACAAAATTGATTGGTTTTTATTTCATTCGATATCTTAAATTGATAGTTTTCAATCTGATAGTTTTCAATCTTTCAAACCCTGGATTGATAAGATTTAATTAGATATTTTATCGAATATAATAACTAATAAAAGAAAGTGATATTAGTTTTTCTTATTTTATCTACATGAAATGTGATATCTAGGTAAACATGATGTGGGATATCTAGGTAAACATGATTTGAGAGCCACATCACTAAGAGAGGATTGATAAGATTTAATTATATATTTTATCGAATATAATAATTAATAAAAGAAAGTGATATTTGTTTTTCTTATTTTTATCTAGGTGGGATGTGATAAGCCACAGATAGAGAGAGAAAAAAAAAAGATAATAAAATAAGAGTAGGTCTTGTGTGAGACCGTCTTACGAATCTTTTTTCGTGAGACGGGTTAACCCACACTTAACAATTCATATGGAAACATGTGGATATGAGTTCAATTCATGGGTAATAAGGATCCGTCTCACGGAAACTATCCGTGAGATCGTCTCACATGAGTTTTTGTGATAAAATAATAAGTTAATAACGTTTCTTTCTGATATCTTAAATTAATAGTTTTCGATCTTTCAAATCCTAGATTGATAAGATATACCTCTAGGTCGATATAATCCTTTAATACTACCTCATCAATTCGACTAATTATTTTTTAAACAAAAAAGTTCTAATCAAATTGTTTGGGACCTATAAACAGCGTGCGTGAATATTAGAGATATAAAATTGGCTCAATTGGCACAATAATTAGGCAATCATCATTCATATCTAATCTGAAAAGATTAAAAGCTCTGTTTGTGCTTTTTAAAGTGCCCACTTCCATAATGGAAAAAAAAAAATTGTTTCAATTAACAATGTCTGTTATATGGCTGTTTCAAACTAATCTAGTTTATTTTGAAAATTCTATTTTACTTAATTAATTAATAAATTGATCAATTTCGTTCATTTTTCATTAAATGTGAACTCTAATGAAATTTTCACACGTGATGTCAATTAATTTTTGGCATGCATATGACTCATGCGTGAAAAATCTATCGTAGCTTGGGAAATTTCTGTGAAAAATGATTAATAGTGGATTTTTTTCTTTCAAATATAAGACAAAATTAAATTAATTTCCAAAACTGCTTGGATTAGTTTAGTTTTGAATGTTTGCATAGAGCGGAATTAAAAATGATTTTAATCCGATTACTATTTCATCTGATGCTTCTTTATCTTTATTATGTGTTTAATGTTCTTGACTTTTATCAACGTATCGTATGATGATTATTTTAAAATAGAGTTACTCTTCTGTGCACCAATTACACGGATCTGAGATCCGTGCAACTGGGCTGTGCGTGGGCTGGGCTGGCCCGCCTTGCCAGCGCCTCTTTACTTTTTTCGCGTGTTTTGGTCGTTACCTTCATGTTATGTTAGTGTAGCTTGCGCCTTTTTACTTTTTTCGCGTGTTTTGGTCGTTACATTCACGTTATGTTAGTGTTACCATCGCGTTATGTTAATGTGACCCCATCTCCAGATTTCATACATTTAGTTTAAAACCACTGAACTAAAATAACACGAAGGTAACACTAACATAACATGAAAGTAATATTAACATAACATGAAGGTAAAAAACAATGTTAATCATACTTTCATGCTATGCTAGAGTGACTCTCACGTTATGTTAGGGTTACATTCATGTTATGTTAGTGTTACCCTCATGAAGGTGAGGGTAACACTAAAATAACATGAAGGTAACCCTAACATAATATGAGGGTATGACTGTTTGGAGCGAATCTTGGTGGGTTTGAGCGCACCCACCAGGCGCGTGGGGGAGCGTGAGAGAGCGTTGGGGAGCTTGAAAACGCGCGTCGAAGACACGTGGAGCTGGTCGACCCGGATCCATGTGCACAAAATATTTTGCCTTTAAAATATCAGATAAAACATATGTGTGATAAAATAGAGAGTCGTGCTACCCTACCTAACATGGGCACGTTAATATATGCTCACCTCTGACGTACTCAGATATCCAATATATCTATTAATTCCATTTTTTATATAATTAGGGGATAAAATCATTACAAATCATGATCGAAGGTCATATTAAGAATTTCACCCTAAACATTTTTAACATTTTCCATGAAACAGAAACTTTATGTGCATAACTAGTCATAACCTAGTAATCATATATATATATATATATGTATATATATATATTTGTAAAAGTCTGATTTTGCTTGATCAAGGAGTTGCAATTTCTCCCTTCTTGGTCCCATTTTTTACTGTAGAACTTTCAGGAGAAGAAGAGGTTGAAGATGGGCTAAAAGCAAGAAAAATGGTGAAGGTGTCCCCTCGTGATTGCCCTGCTCCCTCTTCCCTTATCCATACATATTGTTTTGGCTTTTTCTCATGGGCTTTTTATATATATGTATTGGGCTTAAAATATGTATTGGACTTATTAAATATATGTATATGTATTAGATGATATTGGGCTTCGTAAATGGGCCGGTGTAATTAAATTAGATTGAGTCCAATATATAATCCATATCAATATTAATTTCTAATTTCATCAACATAGCAGAGACAGGAAAATGGATACTGATTTAATTAATTGACAATGGATGATTCTTGAAGTAATGTATATAATCATCAATTGTTAAAGTTATTGATTTATACATAGTGATTTGGTACTGGTCAATCATGAGAATAGATATCATTTAATTTTTTTAAATATAGTTAATTATATTTTAATTTAATAATGAAATGAAATAAATTAAGTTTTTAACTTCATGATATATATATATATATATATATATATAAAATCGGGTATATATACATGATCTCATCCAAGTTATTGTTGTCATTGTTATTCCTGCTACCCTACCTAACATGGACACATTAATATGTATCAACCGTGGGCGTGTCAATTTTCCGCAATTAATTTCACTTTTTATATAACAATGATATGAGAACATTACACGTCAGCGGTGGACATATTAATATCCTCATTATGAGACTTTTACCATTTTCCATCGCCATACATAATGAAATTGATATTTTATTATAATACAAATTAAACTCATGAGATGGTCTCACACATAGTTTTCGTGCGACGAATCTCTTTTTATCCATAAACTAACATATTTTTACAAATTTTTATATGAATTATCAAGTGAGATTATGAGTTAGATTTGCATATAATGATTTCTTGTAAGAATTGATACATTTAAATCATTACGTATATATGATTTGTTATATATGATTGATTTGAGTTTGAGTCTGCGATCTATGATCTCAATATCTCACGTGTATATATGCAATTATGCATGTTTTATTTGATTTGGATTGACCTGGAATATTCTAACCAATATTGAACTAATCATATGATGTTTATGTTAATTTCTGTCAATGTCGAAAGTTATGTACCAACTAATTGAGTGCATGTGTGTTTTTAGCATAAAGTTTTAATAGATTGTGTTTGGTATATGAAGTGATTTGAAACATAAAACTTAAAATGAATATATTTTAAATCCATTTAAATACAGTATATGCATGATCCATTTAAATTTCTATAAAAATATATTTAAAAATTTAATGATAGATTTTGAATTCATATCAATTCAAATATGACTAATGAAACTACTATGAATTTTAAAGTGATCTTGATCAAAACAGAACCTTAATTAGTACTGTATTTCAAACTACTATGAATTTTAAAGTCTTAATCAAAACAAAACCTTAGTGTACTTCAAACTCATCATTCATCATGCATGATTATAGGGAGACATATATTGATTGCTATAGTAACTACTTTTGGGGTAAGATAAATAAGGATATAAATTTATGAAAGGCAGAAAATTATCCAAACACAGTATGTAATTTACTAATCTCAATTTCAAATATAACAAAAACGCATGCGAGAGGGTGTCACGGATAGTTTCCGTGAGAATGGATCCTTATAACCCATGAATTGAACCAATATCGACAAATTTTCATATAAATTATTAATTGTGAGTTAGAGGTTAACCCGTCTCACGAAACAAGATCTGTGAAACGGTTTCATACAAGACGTACTTCAAATATTTATACTACATTAAGTTTAATCTTAATTATTTATGTACACCTAGTGCACGGGTCAGGTGATCCAAATATGACTTTCAGCCCTCACACACGTGCGTCCGTACGTCCCATGTCCACACCCACTCTCTTATCCGCACGCCTAACATTTATGTTATGGTCATGTAACATTTATGTTATGCTAGTTTAACTTTTACATTATATTGCAGACATATAATACAATTTAAATATTTATGCTATAATAGTATAGCTTTTATATGTTTTCCTTTATGTTAAGATACTACATAAAAGTTACGATATTTGTATATAAAGATTATTCTAACATAACATAAAAAGCTAAATTACTGTAACATATTAAATGTACAACTATAATATATTAATTTTTATACTGAAAAGAGTATAAGTTTAATATCACTTAAATATTATGATACTTATAAATAAAAGTTATAATAATATACCATAAAAGCTACCAAATAAGTTAATTAAAAAAATATTAATTTAAGTATATATCTTGATCAGATCCAATTCAATCCGGCTCATAGACATCCAATTACATATACAACTGATACACAAAAACACTACGAACTTTGACATCCACCATCTACTGTGCATACAATATATATGCATGATGAACAAGCTCAAAGAAATTGGAAAATGAAATTAACCATTAAATCATATAGTAAATTATATTAGGACCATAAATAAATTTTAAAAAATAATTCTTTATGTTTTTTAGTCAAGGGGAGAAGTGGAAAGGTGCAAAGGTTCATTATGTTGATAAAATTAATAAATGTTGAAGGCTGGGTGGTCCAGTATTCCACTAAATTTGCCACAAAATTAGTCTAAAAATGAAGAAGATCATGAAGCTAGTGCCCAATTTGATAGTGATGTACTACCTCCGTCCCCCTTATCTTTGCCACCTTTGACCAGCACGAATCCTAAGAAAAAATTGTTGACTTTGATGTGATGTGTTATTTTAATGTTTTTGAGTGGCAGTTTTGTAATTAATGTGTGCTTTTGAGTGTAAAGTAAGTAAAATGAAAGAAATTGAGAGGTAAGGTCGTAATTTTTTGTTACCATTTTTGGGCTGGCAAAGTTAGCTGGGACAACCAAAAATGGAAAGTAGGCAAAGATAGCAGGGACGGAGGGAGTAATACTTAAACAACATCTTTCTCATATATATATATATACATATATATATATATAATATACTAAAGGAATAACTAAAAGTGATACATAACATTCTCTGGTTAATCCTATTTAATTATAATTTAATTTTTAATTAATTCATTTAATATTTATAATTTATTATGATAGAGCATTTAATGAAATACTAATAATTGAACAAAATACTAATAATTATGACTGATAATAAAATTGTAAATTATGAAATTTTAGGCAAACATTTTAATTAAAGTTGATCTTTGCAATTATATTAAATGATAATTAAAAAAAATTCTTACAATTAAATTTAAGTTACATACTAATTAAATTAAGAATCTTTCATATATACTAAAGGAATAACCAAGAGTGACACATGTCACTCTCTGGTTAATCTTATTTAATTATATTTTCTTTTAATTAATTCATTTAATATTTATAATTTATTATGATAGACCATTTAATGAAATCTTTCATATATATTAAAGGAATAACCAAAAGTGACACATGTCACTCTCTGGTTAATCTTATTTAATTATATTTTCATTTTTAATTAATTCATTTATAATTTATAATTTATTATGATAGAGCATTAATGAAATACTAATAATTGAACAAAATACTAATAGTTATAATTGATAATAAAATTGTAAATTATGAAATTTTAGGATTATAATTGAATTAAACTCCAAATACACAAGCTTAATTTGATAATCTAGGATTATGCTACCCTAAAGATGCACGACCTCTAGTTTACCATCTATGAAAATTAAACCACAAAAATTATGATTCATGATTTAAGATTTAGCAATCAATTATCAAACGTTTAATCTAGGTGGCCAATTCAAATTAAGCATTAACAATTGAAATTATTCAACACAGGTAACATAATCAATTCCAATCAAAACATCTAGAAGGGGAAACGAGATTAATCAAAACATAATCAGATATATGGGTTCATACATCCCTGCTAATCGAAATTGGAAAATTAGTCAATCATCTTTACGATTGAATTCACAAAAATTGAAGTATAATTCATAAAAGAAAAAAAAAAACTAAAAATAACGTGGGGAAGAAAACTCTTAATCAGCACGTAAGGGAAATGGGCTGAAATGGGCTTTCTTCAATTACTAAGGGAAATGGGTCTTCTTCAATAACAAGCCCATACCTTCTACTTTTACTTTTTAAGCCCAAATTGGGATCTCTTTTGATATATGGTGGCATGGGCCTCTTCCTTTTTGATCTTCTTTCACTGGGCCTTAGCCCACTTACCTCCACCAACTCCAAATACTTCAAAATACCTAAGATAATCATGAAAAAAATAAACTATGAAGTATCTTGAGTTTCAAAAATACGTATAGGTAAGAAAATGATGTATTTAATCATATAAAACATTATAAAAAATCAATTTAATCCATAATAAAATGCACCTATTTCTATTTATCAGTGGATGACCGAAGTCCTAAAATTGAACATTTTAATATATATATGGAAACGATTTGGACATTTCATACATACTAGATATTTTATGGACAAGGTCTAAGGTACGGGACTTAAAAAGAATTTGCCATTGCGTTCTCATAATTTTGAAGTAAAAGATGTAACATACATGAAATGTAATAGAATAACTCATTTGCACCTCGAAAACTTGTACCCCATTCAATTTAAATTTACATCCTTAGATAAGTTTAGAAAATTTCGCAATTAGATTTATTGAAGGAACTAATATCTACATAGAAAATAAAAGTTGAGAGGCTCACACGAATGTCCCAATTGTATAAGTCTGATTTTCTATTTCATCTTATATTTCATAACATCTGATACACATTATATATTAATCAATTTGGTATATGATACAAGTGATATGTATTGATTATTTCCATCAATATATATCTCATGTTAAACGTGATACCTCGTACTCAATGGAGGATGGGGAGGGTTGACATATATAAAAGCATTTCCATAAGAATTTAGGGAAAATATAAATGAAGACATGATCCGATAAAATGGGTATAGAATTTATTGTTTGTTCAATTAAAATGCCAACGGTTTGATATAGATGTTTTCACCATTTATGTAATGGTCCTAAGTTTGGTTGAATTTATAATTATATATATAAATGCATGCCAGCTTTTGTCCATGGTTTTGGGGTATGGAGATGTGACAAACCACCAGATTTAATTATAGCACAGATTTTTTTCCCTTCTATGTTTTGATCATATATGATCATATATTTGTTTCATACCACTTTTAAATAGTACTTCCATTTGATTTCAATATATATACACATTAAACCCTCACTTTTTTGATTTTTTGATTTTTTTTACTTCAAGAGTGTGACATTTATATATGTTGTAATATTATGAACTTTATGTAATATTTTTAATTCGTTCTTTTAAATTTTTAGGCCTCAGGTTGTGTGACATTTATGTTGTATTAGCGGGACGTTTATGTTATATAAGTGTGACGTTTTTATGTACAAATGTGCTCACTTTTATGTGCTGTAAATTAGAAAAAGTATGAAGAAGTTCAGCAAAATTTGTACATATATACCTTTATGTGATATTATTTATACATTTATATAATGTAATTGCACATTTATATTTATATAGTCACCTTTATATAATACTAGTATAGACCCCATGTAATACACGAGATTACAAAATTAAATTGAATTTAATAAATTTAAAAAAAATTATTATTTATATAAGAAAAATATATATTGTTTTATATATACAATGCACAACGTTTAATTTAACATTAAAAACAACACAATCTGATTTATGTATTTATCTAGTTGAAATATATGTTTCATTAGTAAAATAACATGATTATTTTTAATTAAAATTTAGAAAATTTAAATATTATTATATATATTATTCAAACCCGCAAATTTTATTTTTGATAAAATGATAAAAAATGAAAGTCAAGTATTTTTAAATAAATTTCAAATTTTATTTTACAACACATATTCCCAAAACTATATGATCTTATTAATTAATTAGTTTGAAACATTTGAATAATTTAATTCTTTTAAATCAACCTACATTTATTTTATTTATTATTATTTTTTTATTCATTTTTTTCCTCTGATTATTCCTTTAGTATATATAAAAGATATTAATGTGCAACTAATACTACATAAAGTGATGTTATGAAAATCTCTATTTGTAAACAATATAAAAGTCTCAACACTTGAAGGAATAAAAAAAATCTCGGCAAGAAAAATCTCTAATTATTGTGAGACTGGCTAAGTATTGAGAAAAGTGGTTTCGCAACTTATTAACATCCGAGATCAATTGGCTCAATACTCTTTATAAATTTTTAGTTTGTGGTAGTGGGGAGGAAAATATTACATTCACTATGACTGTTGTACAAAGAAGTGTTGCAAATTAAAATGTGTAATAGCAGTTTGAGATTAAATTGTTTAATGTATCATTTTGCCTTGCATTTCTTTTCGATTTAGGTATATTAATACAATACTTTTGTAATTTGATATATATATACATATATACAATTTTAAAATTACTTATTAATTATTTAAAAAATATATAGAACACTTATTTTATAACTTACATTTATTTTTTTCACTTACGTAAAATTATTTAAAATACAAATCCGTGCAAGGCACGGGTTAAGTACTAGTATATATGAAAAGAAGATCTTCAATAAAATAGCATAACTAATTTTCCATCCTAAATTTACATACTATAATTGGAAAAAAGTTAGTTAGAAGAATAAAAAAAATAATAAATAAACAGATTTATACTTTTAAGGATTGTAGGGTCCCTCTAGGTTGGGTTATAGCCTATTGGTAGGTAATGTAGGTCATTTTTGTCTTTTTTTAATATTTTATATAGATCATAATCTTTAAATTAAATTATTTTTTTCATTTTAAAATTTTGTTTTAATCTATGATATATCAACTTTATCATTATGGTATTTAGAATTTTGTTGTTAATGCATGATATATCAGATTTATCATTTTTTATGAATTCTAATTTGATTTACATTGCATCGTAAAAAAGTAACAATGTATAAATTTGATATTTAAATTTTGGTGCATAATTATATTTAACACAATTAGAAATACAAAACCAAATGACTAAATTAAACTAAGATTAGGAAATTAAAAAAATTAAAATACAAAGTTTTAGACTTTTGGAGAAATTAATTATAATGAAAAACATTTTTGTATAATTGCTTGGTTTATTTGTCAATATAAGTGGGTTCAATGTTCAATTATCTACGTTATTTGAATATATAGCAAAATATTTAGGTATTTATATCTTTTCTATAACTATAAATAATTAAGTTATTGGTTAGACCGAAAATTTCAAAGAAATTTATAATTGTAAACGTCAGGGAACATTCAAAAAATACGATAATATATTTATCATGACACTTAAGTCTATATTATAAATTGCAACATGCATAACATATCTTTAGAAGTTAAAATGTTTTTCTATATCAATTATCATTTTAACATCCATGACACAATAAATGTTTCTCATTACTAAATTTAATTTATTTTAATTTACAAAATTTATTAGCGCACAAAATTGGTGTCAATTTTAACAACTTCATATTTCAAATATAGGTTTTATAATTCGTTGTTCAACAAAAATATATATTTATATATTATTGTTTGCATTTTAAAAACATAATAATATTTAAAATGAGAAAAAATAGAGATAAAATTTCTAAATTCTTATTGATATATAATTTAGGTTACAATAATACTATCACATTATATTATTAAATTTTTTAAAATTAATAAATTAAATTACAAACCGTGTATCACACGAGTATAATTCTAGTTTTAGTAATGAGGAATGAATTAGCTAGGGTTAGTGTCGATTTTAGGGCCGTGTGCACTTTATGGCCGGAATTTGCTACCGTTGGTTGCAAAATCGAAAAAAGAGAAGTATACTGTGATCTGGAGAAAAAAAAAAGTTTAGATTTCAAAATGTATATGTTTGAAAATGATATTAACCCAATTAGTTATTTAACTATATTTGGAAAAAAACATTTGAAATTTAAGATTAGAAGAAAATTAGAAGTTTATTGTAATTCAAATTATTAAAATTCACAGCCTATACGACAGAAAATATTGCGGAACATTGCATTACGTATTTTAAATTCTAGATATATCGAAGCCACAAAAATTAAACAAAAACTCAAAAAAAATAAAATGTAAAAACCTTAGTACTTGCAAACTCTGTGGATGTCGTTTTTTTTGTCGGCAAAACCTTAATCATTATAAGTTGCATACAAATATAATTCCAATGATAAATTAGATCTTTACTTATATATTCTCCAACATAGAACTAAAAACAAACCAATATGAGTGCCAAAACTATTTTTTAAAGGTACAAAATCAAGAGAACTAGTTACAATAACAAAATAATTATTTAATTTAGATACGACGTCTAGCGTTATTCGCACTACTAGACATGCATCCAAGGCGCTAGGTGTTAGTTAAGCTCATCAAAATTAGAACATTGCCATGAATTTGAGAATAATTCAGAAAACATATATTCGTTTCAAAATTGATATTTTTCATCTCCCCTTATCCATTAATGGTAGATAATTCTTCGAACTCATTTCATATATATTTCAATATCTAAAAAGGGAAAAAAATCATTTTTCATCCTCTCCAAAACTGTTGTCCGTTTTTTGTCCTGTAAAAATGCACTCGATTTGGTCCTGTAATTAGAAACTTCGTCATTTTAATCCTTTTTCGTCGGATTATTTTATTTTCCGGCAACAGATTGGGGACTAGTGTAGTGCACTCGCTAGAATGCAACATGAAAATTGAAAATTCAGCGAAAAAATGATCAAAATTGGACAAAATTGTCAATTATAAAACCAAAATTGAAAAATGTATTTTGACAGGACTAATAACGAAAGGTGGCTATGAGGATGGACGAAAAATGAGTATTTCCCTATCTAAAAAACTCAAATTGCATGCAAATTAATTTTTGTTTATAATCTCAAAGACTCAATGATATATATATATACACACATATACAATTTATTTGATTTTATATCATATATTAATCAATTTTACCCTTATACAAGTTATGTCTAGTAAGATATTATAAAGTGAATTCATGAATGCAATACAGCTGATTTTATGACCAATATTGAATATACAACCATCTGATTAAAAATGTCATGCATGTGAATTTAAATGTCTTATCAAGAAAAACTAACCTGTTAATATATCGTACTATTGTCCTAACATAATTAAGTATCATATTGAGGGAGGTTTATAAATTTTGAAAATTCAAACTTTGTTATTACCATTCCTAACATAATTAAGTGTCTTTGGTACGGTACTACCGTACTAGGAGTAATGCTCATTGATGACAGTTCTAAACCCTAGTTTGTAGCAGAGTTTTAAGAAAAAAACAACCTATTTGAAAAGAAACAAATTAATGCGTTGACCAAATACGCTTTTAATGTAAATATTAATGAATCAAAGAAAAAAAAGTGTTGTTTGTGAACATCAAATCTAACATATTAACAAAAAGAAAAGGTTACGGATATATCATATGTAGAAAAAACAAAAGATTATTACGAGGGCGCTGGGTTATACTTATTCGAAAGATCGTTTATAAACTCTTACATCTTATAAGATGTTTTTAAAGTTGATAAAAGATGTGCAATTTTAGTTTCAAAATAAGTTATTGTGGTGTTTGAATAAATAAGATGGTGTAACTTACAAATTCTTTTTAGCAATAATGACAATTTTAAATGATCAGCTTTGAAAGTGTTTTAAAAAATAAAATTTTATTTTAGAAATAAGTTGAGATTCCCTTTCTTTTTTTCAAAAAAGAGCTTATAAACTACTAACATCATATATATATATATTTGTATGAAATATGTTCTAATTTTAAAACTTAAGTGATGTTTGCTAAGCTTAATTATAGAGCATATAAACTCTTGCATAGTACGTATAAGATGTTTTTGGAGTTTATAAGATGTTTAATTTAAGTTTAGAATAAAGTTAATGGTAAAGTGTTCGATAAATAAAATGATGGAGTTTATAAGATGTTGGTAATGACAGTTTTGTTATTTAAATGATTAAATTTGAAGATTTTTTTTTTAAAATTATATCTTATTTTAAGAATAAGTTGGGATTATTTTTCAAAGAAAATCTTATAAGCTTTAAACAACTTATAAGATGTTTTAAGCTTATAAACTCACCACAACACCCTCTTAGCCAAACACTTAAACGACATATAAGATGTTTTAAGAAAATTATAAGCTCACCCAAACACCCTCTAAATCTTATATGTGCGTATATTAAAACATCAAATAGAAATACAAATAAACATGGCATATGAAATTTAAATATGCACCTGAGCTCTAGTAGCTAGTTCTTCGAAGGTCTTTGGTTGAATTGCTTTAAAGATGTAGTTAATGCTCCAATGCATGCCTTTAGTGCATATCTCAATAGCCGAAGTTTTAGATAATCGATCTTTACAAATGAGGCTCAAGTTTCTCCAACGATTGATGCAGTCAATGACTGACTCTTTGTCATGTTGGTGTAATTTCACGAGCTCAAGCATACTGATTGTTCCTCGAGTGTTGTAGAAACGGTTGAGAAACTTGTGTTCCAAATGCTCCTAACTATCTATTGAGTTTGGTTCCAAGTCGGTGTACCAGTCAAATGCACTTCTTTTAAGGGAACGAACAAATTGACTCACCAAGTGATCTCCATATGTCCTAGCATCATTGCACGTTTTGATGAAATGAGCGACATGTTACTTGGAATTGCCGCTGCCATCAAATTGTTGGAATTTTGGAGGTTGGTGGCCTTCAAGCATCAACAAACTTCTAATTCTTGAAGTATATGGCTTGGTGTACTTCGAATATGACTTGGTGTTTACTTTGAAATCATTGATGGTTTCTATGATGAAGTCCTTCAATTGACCTGCAGGAACCACTCCATTCGACAAGACTTGCAACCTTTCAAGTGATGGCTTTTTTTCTTGAGTTGAAGATGTTTTCGTTGAGTTGTTTGCCTCCTCAACTTCGTCATGACCCTTGATTTGTTTGTCCATCTTGCAATTTGATTTATCATTGTCCATCAACTTTGTAGTAGTACATCTCGTGTCTGAAGATGCTTGGTGAGCTTTTAGACAGTTTTGCTCAAATTTGCAATTTTCTCTTCAAGAGTCAACGTTTCTTGCACTGTAGACATGGCTACTTTGAAGTTAGGTGAAGTGAAGAGGTGAAAGAAAGATATTGTCCCACTGGGCCTGCCAAAAATTTGTAACAACAAAATTTCTTTATTAAATAAATAAACACAAATAAGTGTACAAAATAAATTTTACATGAGTCGAATAACTTTGGAGTGTAATCTACTTGATCCTTTAATTATTTTCTTCAATGTTTGTAGTTAACTTTTATTTTGAGGATGAAACTGTTTGATTCTAAACTTTAGCACTCTATTTGAATCAGGGTACAGACTTGAGGAAACTGTTGATTCGAGGGTTTAGCACCTTATTCGAGTCAAGACAATTTTGCAGACTGTTCGATTCAAGAGTTTAGCATTCTTTTTGAATCAAAGATAGTTTGGAGACCTTTGCAAATTAAGATCGTCTGACTTGTATAAAGATTGTCGTCGCTGGAGAATCAAACTTGAACTTGGCTTGAGTTGAAAATGAAAACCGCTTGATTCTGTGATCTTAAAACCTACGAATCAAACACAGTTTTATCTAATTGATTCTTCGACTCTAAAATCATTTTGAATCAAATACAGTTTTGAAGATTTGTTGCCGTAGAATTTGAAGAAGTTGTCGCCGCCGTAGAACATGAAAAACCGTCGCCGATGCTGTAGAACTTGAAGAAGTCCATCGCCGTAGAACTTGAAGAAGCCAGCGGTGGAGAGCTATTAAATCCTTCAACTCTTGTGTTGATGTGATTGGTCCATCATAATTTGATGCCTATCCGGAAAAAGGATTCTGATAGATATATGAGTCTTCAAAATTACATATCCATAAACTTATTTGAAATAATTATCAAATTAAATATGAATATATATTGATAATATCTGCAACAATTTGACACACGACAACTTGTAATTGTCGATCGGCTTGTAAAATTTGGCTAGCTACAATCACACTGATCGATTTTTCGACCATACCAACCAAAATCCCAAATTTCAAGCATTAAACATAGGCTGCATTCACGTTCATGTGACGAACAATTGTCATAAAATCAAATCAAAATTTCAATTGAAATGGAACTAAACTTAAAAGATGATGATCATAAAAACATGTAAACTGGAAATAATCCTACGAATTATAACCACAAAGCTCCAGCTTGTTTGAGCAAGGGAGTCAACTCGTCGGTGATATGGGTGGCAATGATGCGTTCGAGGCCACCAAACCAGCGTCCGCCGATGAAGACCGCCGGGAAGTGGAGGTGTCGGGCGTAGACGGCGAGCTGGCAAACGACGTCGTCAACCGCTCTCTCCTCCACCTCGTAGACGGCGGGGTTAGCCCCCACCACCTGGAGCAGTCTCATCACCACGCGGCTCAAACAGCAGCCCCTTTTCGCAAACACGATCACAGCATTCTCCTTCACCATCTTCTTCAAATCACCACTTCCCCCATACATGAACACTGTGTTCACGTCGTTTTGATGGTCTGTGTAAGAATGGAGTGCTTCACTTTGCATTCTAGAGAGAGAGAGAGAGAGAGAGAGAGATGAATGGGGTTTCAAATGTTAGGGATGATTGTGTTTGCATAGTTTCTCACTGTCTCACTCTCTTATAAATTCACTTTTCTCATGATAATGACTATCTTTTTCTAACTTTTTTATTTTCATGTTACTTGTTACGTAGGTCCACAAATAATATCTAAATGTATGTAAATAATCTGTCGCAGATTTAATCTTAATTCAGTTTAAAATACATCGCACTTTTTCCTCTCCAAAATAAATAAATTCAACCAAGGATTTTACTTTTTTCCATAATTCTATATATATTATTCATAGATTTACCCATGAGAATTTGAACTTGGATATATGAGCTAGCTAGCTTTCCTACACTGAAAATTAAACTTGAACACGATTAAAGCTGATTATTAGAAAATTGTTTGGGTAGCAGGGTAGGTTTATTGTAAACTATAAGCTACTAGCACCTCTAATGTCTTTAAAATATTTTTGGAATTAATTTGTAAAAAACATAGATCTTAAGATAAGCTTTTGAAATGTTTAAATAATAATTAAAAAGACTAGGTATTGTGTGAGACAGTCTTACGAATCTTTTTTCGTGAGATGGGTCAACCCATAACCCACACTTAACAATTTATATGAAAATTTGTGGATATGTGTTCAATTTATGGGTAATAAAGATTCGTCTCACGTAAAACGATCTGTGAGAACGTCTCACATGAGTTTTTGTGAAATAGAAATTGCAGTGTCGACATTGAGCTTTTGTCATATAGTGGTGATAATTTTTAGATTGAAAATACTTAAAAGGTAGATGTTTTTATTAAACACAAATATTTTTATGCATTGCAACAGATCCGTGCAACCGGGTCGACCCGTCCACGCACGTCTCACGCACCCTCACGCGCTCCCACGCGCCTGAGTGGATGCGCTCAAATCCACTCAAATTCGTTTGATAAGGATACCTTTAGGTTATGTTAAGGATACCTTTGAAATCCTGATTCCATGTTACATACCACATTATGTTAAGAATACATTTAGGTGATGTTAAAGATATATTTATGTGATGTTAACAATACCTTTGAAATCTTGATTTCAGGTTAGATACCATGTTATGTTAAGGATATCTTTAGGTGATGTTAAATATATCTTTAGGTGATGTTAACAATACCTTTGAAATCCTGATTTCAGGTTACATACATTTACGTTATGTTAAATATACCTTTAGGTGATGTTAGGGATACCTTTATGTGATGTTAACAATACCTTTGAAATCCTGATTTGATACCCTTAGAATTCGCTCTAGGTCACATACATTTACGTTATATTAAGGATACCTTTAGATTATGTTAGAGATAATTTTATGTTATGTTAGAGATACATTTGTGTACAAAATGTGTAACACATCTATGTTATGGATAAGGTATCTCTAATATAATATAAATGCATCCCTAACATAACCTAAAGGTATGTCTAACGTAATGTAAAAGTATGAAATCTGGGAATAAATGTATCCTTAACATAACCTAAAGGCATGTCTAACGTAACGTAAAGGTATTCTTAACATCAACTAAAGGTCATGATCAAAATATTGAGAAGTAGCGCAAAAAAAAAAAAAGGAAAAGCGGGTCGGGTAGCCCGGATCCTACCTAGTTGCATGGATTTAAGATTCATGCAACCGATGCACAGGAGAATTACTCTTTATTAAATAGCTTAGAAAAGAGTAAGTCTCTTGTGAATCAGGTGGATGGATAAAATCCATGCACCCGGGTCGGATCCGGGTCAGAAGGGACCGCTCCTTTTTTTATTTTTCGCACATGATTTTTGAAAATGTTTATGCACCAATAGGTTATGTTAGACATACCTTTAAACTATGTTAAACATACCGTTCAGCCCAGATTTCATACCTTATCTTTTTTGCGCTTGATTTTTGAATTTTGACACTTACCACTGCGTTATGTTAGACATACCTTTACGTTGTGTTAGACATACCTTTATATATGTTAGACATACATTTGTATATAGTTAGACATATCTTTGTATATAGTTAGACATACCTACATAAGGTATGTTTAACATAACTCAAAGCTATGTCTAACTATACATAAAGGTAGGTCTATTGGAGCGAATTTTGGGTGAGCTTCAGCGCGAGTCTCAGGCGCGTGGGACGCACATAGGAGCGCGTGCAGGCTCGTGGGACGCACGTGGGAGCACGTGAGCCGGTCGACTCGGTTGCACGAATGTATAAAAGTTTTTGCCCTTAGAAAATAGTTCTTAAGAACATTTTTACTAAATACTTCCTCCAATTTCAATTAAGTGTCATTTAATATTTAATTTTTTTTAGTTATATGTTGTTTCAATAATGCTATTTTATTTCCATTTAACTATCCCTAATAATATTTCCTAGCTAAAGTTTTGGAAATTGATAAAATTCATATGAAATTAATTTGATTTTTCTTCTACATTTACATCATAAATTCTTCAATTAATTAAGGTGTTTGTCCAACTATACACTTCTAACATTTGAGGTGTAGTTTGATTGTGTGGACTACATTAATATCGGTACAATGTCTACATTAATAGTGATATGAATATGTAATATAATGGTATAACCTCATTCGTTATGGTATAGGAAACAAGTTGATCGATACAGGCTGGTATAGGTCGAAATATGGTACAAGCTAGAACAATTGTTTAATTTCATTAAGGATATAAATATATAGTGATCCAAAAAAATATTCTCTTGGCTAAAAAGATAATTGTTTCAAATTCTTTGGTAAAAAGAATGTTTTTTTATAAAGGATGTGAACTCTAATTAATATCCTTTTATAGTACAAAATAACTGTCATTTGGTAGGTTAATTTAAAAAAAAAAATTGCACACGTATATTATACAATTTTTTATCTCAAATTTCTCTTAATTTATTCTATTATAATATATGTCATTTCTAGTGATGTTCTTGTTCAATTTCATATTCATTGATCTACAATGGAAAAACATCTATTTTGAATCACATGAAACTTAAACAAATTAAAATCAACCTTCGGATTCGATTCAATCCATCTTAAGATCAAAAATTAAATTATGTTTAAATGTACATTAATTTCAAAATCAATTAAATTCATCTCTAGTGCTGGCTGCCAACCCCAGCAGTGGTCACGCTGTACCTTTGGTTTGGACCCCCAGAAGCAGCTTGGTAAACAATAACGGAGTTACGAGTATAACGGAATATACCTGAATTACTCTCCATGTAGTGATAAAATATAAGTATGTAATTTTTAATTTTAAGTATGATGTATTTACATCTATAAGTAGAGTAATTCTCCTGTGCATCGGTTGCATGGATCTTAGATCTATGCAATCGGGTAGGATCTGGGCTACCTGACCCGCTTTTCCATTTCTTTTTCTTTTTTTTTTTTCGCGCTACTTTTGTGAAATTTTGGTTATGACTTTTACTTTATGTTAATGATATCTTTGTGTAATGTTAGAGATACCTTTAGGCTATGTTAATTAGGGATACCTTTATGCCCATATTTCATACATTTACATTACGTTAGGCATACCTTTAGGTTATGTTAGAGATACATTTACATTATGTTAGAGATATCTTATCCATAACATAGTTGTGATACACATTTTGTACACAAATATATCTCTAACATAACCTAAATGTATCCTTAATATAACGTAAAGGTATATGACCTGGAGCGAATTTTAAGGGTATGAAATCAGGATTTTAAAGGTATTGTTAACATTACATAAAGGTATGACTAACATTACCTAAAGGTATCCTTAATATAACGTAAATGTATGTAATCTGGAATCAGGATTTCAAAGGTATTCTTAACATCACCTAAAGATATCCTTAACATAACGTGATATGTAACCTAAAATCAGGATTTCAAAGGTATCTTTAACATCACATAAAGGTATTCTTAACATCACCTAAAAGTATCCTTAACATAACGTGGTATGTAACCTGGAATCAGGATTTCAAAGGTATCCTTAACATGACCTAAAAGTATCCTTAACGAGCGAATTTGAGTGGATTTGAGCGCATCCACTCAGGCGCGTGGGAGCGTGTGAGGGTGCGTGGGACGCGCGTATTTGGGGCGTGTGGCCGGGTCGACCCGGTTGCACTTACATAAAAAAACTTGAAATGCGTCTAATGGATGTAATGTCTGCATATTTATACGGTAATCTTGAAAATAATACTTACATGAAAATCCCTAAAGGATTTAGCATGCCTAAAGCATGTAAGTCAAGTCCATGAGAAGTTTATTCTATCAAGTTGCAAATATCTTTATATGGGCTTAAATAATCTGGTCGAATGTGGTAACTGTCTCACTGAATGTTTAGTTAAAGAAGGCTACAATATGTTCATGTGTTTTCATAAAGAGAAATGGGTCAAAATTTGTAATAATAGTAGTGTATGTTGATGATCTCAATTTAATTGGGACTCCTGAAGAGATCCAAGAAGCAGTTATATATTTAGAGAAACCAAAGTGCTCATACCCTGAAGGTATTAAAACGATTTTACATGGATAAGACGCATCCCTTTAAGTACCCCAATGGTCGTCCGGTCACTTGATCCTAATAAGGAACCTTTTAGACCGAGAGAAGAAGGTGAAGAGATACTTGGTCCCGAAGTACCATATCTCAATGCAATTGGTGCACTAATGTATCTCGTAAATTGCACAATATCATTTGTTGTCAATTTATTGGCAAGATTTAGTTCATCACTTACATGACGACATTGAAATGATATTAAACATGTTTTTCGCTATCTCCAAGGAACAATTGACCTTGGTCTATTTTTATAAATCTCAACCTGAATTGATTGGTTATGCCGATGTGGGCATTTATCTGATACGCATAAGGTCTCAAACTGAATACATATTTACATGTGGTGGTACAACCATTTCATGGCGATCTGCAAAACAATCTCTAGTCGTCACCTCTTCAAATCATGATGAGATTCTAGCAATCCATGAGTCCAGTCGAGAATGTGTTTAGCTAAGATCAATGACCCATCATATTCAAAAGAATTGTGGGATATTACATAACAGTGAGAATCCTCCGACAATATTATATGAAGACAATGCGGCTTGTATTGCTCAATTAAAGGGAGGATATATTAAAGGAGATAGGACCAAACATATTTCACTCAAATTCTTCTTTACTCATGAGTTACAAAAGATGGTGAAATCATGTGCATCAAATTCAATCGGGCCGATTTATTTACCAAGGCATTGCCAACTACAACATTTGAGAAATTGGTGAAACATATTAGAATGTGTCGATTAAAAGATCATAAGTGATGTTTGAATCAGGGGGAGAATTAATACATATAGTAATATGCATACTCTTTTTCCCTTAACTTGGGGTTTTTTCCTACTAGGTTTTTCCGTAAGGTTTTTAACAAGGCATATCATATATATAAAAGAAAGAACACTAAGGACACTTGTCAAACTCTCATTATTTTGACTTTAAATATAATTATTTAATGATTTCAAATTTATATTATTAAGAAAAATATCTCAATAACATATATTTGTTAGGCTTCAATATATGAATTATTTACATATTTGAAATTTGTTAAATCTAAAATTTTGAAATAAAAAATTGGACAACAAATTTGAACAACACTATAGTAAAAATGAGCTAGCTTATTGAAAATGATTATTCAAACTTTTCATTTAAACTTATCAATTTACTAAAAAATTGAATAATTTATTTAGTTAAATTTGTGTATAGAATAAACTATGATTTTTTTAATTTTTCGTGAAATTCTGATTTTCAATTTTTTTATTATTTAAATGAAAGAAAATTTAAAGGTTGTTATATATGTTATCAATAAAAGACAAAATCAAAAAGAAAATGATGGGTGAGTTGAAGATATAATAGACATATAATAAATAAATAAAATAGTTATGATCCTTCACAAATACAGTACATATTACAACAATTAATTATTATTTTGATCATATCAGATTATATTTAATGTTGCTATACTTACTTATTACACAAATTATAAATTTAATTTTTTTATATAAATAATATTTAGCTTTTTTTATTTTACTAAATTTAATTTTTTATATAATCCCGTGTATTACACAGCCCTAATATTAGTTCTTTATGAAATAACGGACATTCAAGGGGAAGTGTTATCAAATAATAAGTGTGAAATAAAATGGATTTCCTTTTACATGAGTTACAAGAACCATAAGTACTCTTTTTCATCATGGTTCATAAATAATAGTAAATTATACTTAAGTGCATTAATTTCACCTATTTATAGGCGGATATGCCACCTTCATGCAAATGTAAGAGAAGGTTTTATATATAAAAGAATACTTCAAATTTTCTTATATTTTGTCATATTCATATATGTCTTCTTCTTTATTTAGTTTACATCCTATTAATTTCACAACATGTAAAAAGAAATAGATAGATAAATAATTAAAAATCTAAGAAGATATTGTTAAAGTATACTTTTAGAAAAAAAAAACTAATTTTCAGGAAAAAACAAAAAACAAAATAACACTTGTGTATCCCGAGTGCACGGTGCCCCCAACTTGACCATCATATGGTATTACATGTATACTCCACAGATATTACGTATATACTCTTTGGGTATCACATGTATACTCTAATATACATGTACCTGTAGAGTATATATGTGACACCAAGAAATAATATAATTTCATAAAAATATATATATAACACCTAAAGAACATGTGTATAACACTTAGATCAGTGTCCCTATATGGTCCATGGTATATAAGTTTTTGAAAAAAAAAAAAAAAGGGGACAGTATATACTCCCATTGAAAAAGGAAATGAAAGGGAAAAAAAAAAAGAGTGGACATTCTATATTAGGTGGTTCGTGTTGGTTGATAAGTCACTATTTAAGAAAATTTGTCAATATAAAAATCAATTTGAAGTATTGGTCTTTTTTTTTCATTTTACAATCTAATTTTTTTTTATTAAATTATAATCTTAAGAATTAAGATTTTATTCGATTGCAATCGAAATCACTTTTTCGGTCATTTAATTTTTGACAAATGATTTAAATTTTCACTTTGCAAAAACTTTATGTTTTTTATCCAATTGCAACCTCTTGATTTATGATACATTTTAATAAATTTCAAAATTTGAGATTGCAATTTATTTTTAAAAATAATGTTCACGTTGCAAAGTGAAAAAAATAAATTATGTGTAAGTCATCTGATCTCCACTTGCTAGAAAATTTGTAATTGGATAAATTTTAGAAGATTAGATGGTTACAAGGGGAAAAAATAAATTGATTAGGTTGCAAATAATTTAATTTTTTTTTTTTTTGTATTTAACCCTATAATTATTGTTGTTAGTAATATTGTTATTCCGTTATACTACCTCCGTCCCAAAATAAATGACGTTTTAACCTTTTGCACATATATTAAGAAATTTGATAAAAAGTCCAATCTACCCCTATTTATGTCTAATTAATGAGGAGCTTTGATCACTTTAACACATTTAATTTAAGATGAGTAAATAAGGGCATATTTGGTATATTGCATGTAAATATGCTTTGGAATACGAAAACGACAATTATTTTGGGACAAATTTTAATTGCTAAAACGTTATTTATTTTGGGACGGAGGTAGTATTTGTTTGCTTAACATACGCTATATATATATATATATATATATATATATATATATATATGAGACAAATTCTTGCAATCCTCGCATCTGCGATGGCTCGATTGGGTCTTTACAACACACCTCGACATGGGTTAATATAAGTGTTGATCAATTTATAACATGTAATATTTTTATTTTGATTAGATAATATTTTTACATATATATATATATATATATCAAGTTATGCCCCCTATATTTATAGTTAATTTGAGAAATTATATAATGAAGTAAAACTTTTGTTTGTATGCATATCATGGAATACTATGTTATAATTTTAAGTTACAGACATTTTCAGATCAAAACTATACACAAATAATAGACTTTCTTTTATAAATTTTTTAACGTCTTACTTTGAAACATAAACTTTAAATTTGATGCATATTACGGTATCAAATAAATTCTAGTCACTAATTATTTTTGAAAACAATATGTATGATTATGATTTTGTTGGATATTGTAAAATGCAAACATTTTAACGTTTATATATAATAAAGTGTTAAATCATATATAGTTCAGATTATAAGATTAGAGAATGCTTTTAACCCTAATACTTTTACAATTTTGACAAGTAATATTTTTGTGTGTTTTAGATAATATTTTCATACAATACTTTTGAGAAATTAGAATTTTGACAAGAAAGTATCATCTAATATATGATAAAAAAATATTATATAATACAAACAAAAGTATTACATGTGATCATAAGTTTAACTCAACTGTACAAAATTGACTCGACCCCCTATTGCACAGTGTGACAGTTGCAATCAAAACTCGCTTATATATAAAGACTTAATTGCAATTAAATGATTTTAGTGTTTTTGAGTGTAGAGTATTCACAAGAACTTTATTTTATTTTTGTATTGAGATACTTTCAATTGTGGTTTGTATGTACGATATTTTCCATCATTTGACAATCAAATATCTGTTTTTCAATTTTGGTCCTCTAAATTTTTTTTTTTTTTCAATTTCAGTTCATTTTGATCGCAATTAAAATCATGATTTTAGTGTTTTTCACAACTGTGGCACAATATTTCGATTTTGACAAATAAAGACACGAATTTTTTATTGAGATAATTTCAACTTTGGTTTTGAAGTATGACATGACTTTTCATTATTGGATAATCAATTATTTGATTTTTAATTTTGATCTTCTATATTTTATTTTATTTTTTCCAATTTCAATATATTTTGTTCAGAAATTTAAAAGTAGTTGATATGCAGCCTGAAATTTTGACGTGGTCTCCGGAAAATTTGACTTGGCAACCAAATTTCGACAGCCACATAATCGATTTTGAAAATTTTGACCAAAAATAACTGAAATTGGAAAAAAAAATTTAAAATATAAAGAACCAAAATTGGAATACATATATTTACTCAAAATTGAAATAAACTCTTTTTATACTATCTAAATCTAAAGCATAGGAATAATGGATTTGAAAGGAAATTATTAAAAAATTTGTTCCTGAAATTTAGAGAGAGAAAATTTCAGTTCTCTACGTTTAGTGACTGATCTTTTCTTAAAAAAAATCGAGTTCAGATTACTCATCTCAATACTTGGTCATAATTAATTCATCACTAATCAAATGTTAATTATGTTGTAATGAACTTTTATGCCACTTTTTGTCTCAATTTCGATTCTATTTCTTGATAATGGTATAAATCATTAAGTTGCATCGCCAATTAGCAAATTTGTTGTATATTATTATTGATATTGTATTTACAGGTCATCTTTTTCCCCCCTTTATCATAAAAAATCAAATAATAGCAATCTTTATCCTTCAATCACAAAGATTCATGCACGATATTATGAGATATACCCTTATTATCCATGAATTCAATCTATTTTCACAAACATCATACATATAAATTGTTAAATGTGGGTTAGTGATTGACGTATTTCTCATAATAAGATCCCTATGACGGTCTTATATAAGACATATCCTTTAGACATATCCTTTATATATATATATATATATATATATATATATATCAATAATAATATTTGCAATTTGTCGAATTTATCTCAAGCTCCATGGTATTTGAATATGTTATGAAGTCTTATATAAATACATTTTGTATATAACTCAGTGTTGCAAAAATCGGATTAGTCGGTGTCTAGCCGATAGTCGATCGCTAACCGATCTGATTTATTTAAAAGTATCCCTAAAAGTTGTTTTTGCTAGTAATCGTCGCCTAGGCATTCTCATTTTCAATTTGATGTGTGTTTGGGATCTTTGTCAAAATGTGTTATGGTTTGGTAAAATCAAAACGTTATTCTCCATATTTTCCAATTTCTGTAAAGATAATTATATGTAGATTATGCAACAATAATAATAATAATAATAATAATAATAATAATAATAATAATAATAATAATAATAATATTATTATTATTATTATTATTATTATTATTATTTAAAAATCGGTGGGTGATTTAAAATCGCCCGACTAGCAATTTCCTATTTATGCAACCATAATATAACTATTATATTCCATTGTATATATATGGTAATAAACTCTCAGTCTCCCAGGTCATCAATCTCATCATCCATTAAATATTAAACTGTCCCAGAATGATAAATGATCCAAAAGTCAAATTATTTCATCAATCCCATTACCGTTTCACAAACATTTTGTGATGAAATAACAAGTTAAATATGTTTCACACATTTTAATATTTTATCCTTAAAAGCAAACTAGAAATAGATGACGTTACGATTTAATATTGGTAATGAATAGAAAAGTTTGTGTACAAAACAGAAATAGGTGGTGTAGTTGGTTGAATAATTAATAGTGGTATATATTGAGAGAGCAAGTTTATTAATTTGCAATAAATTTATTTTACATTTAGTTGTGCAGTAAGTTAAACATTAGTTGATGCAGTGGTCCCCGTCCCATGAATAACTTGTTTGCCTGTGATATATGTGGTAATAATTAAGTAACTACTTTTTGGGATTACTTTTGTCGGCAGATTATGATTTTATTTTTTTATGGGATTTTATCTGTCTGAACACTGAAAGATAACCTATCTATTAATGCGGGTTATGAAAGATAAATCTTATCAATTTAGGATTTGAAAGATTCAAAACTATTAATTTTAGATAGGCAAATGCTGTTGTGCACCAGGTGCACGGATCTGGATTGGTGCAACTGGGGCGACCCGACCCGGATCCGCGCACCTGGATTTTCTTTTTTTTTTCTTTTTTTTTTTCGCTTCAGGCTGTTACCTTTATGTTGTAAGGATGTGACCTTTACATTATATAAGTGTGACCTTTATATATAAATGTTATAACCTTTATGTTCAGTAACTTAGAAAAAAATGAAAATTTTCAGGTTTTTTCGCTTCAGATTAAGACCTTTATGTTGTATTGTTGTAACCTTTATGTACAATTCTTGTGACCTTTATGTACAAATATTATGACCTTTATAATCCATAACTTTGAAAAAAATTTGAAATTTTCAAAATTCAGTGCATTTTAAGGATGGATATATGTGCAGCTAATATTACATAATCGTAAATATGTAGAAATTTTGCTAAAATTCTTTATTTATTTTTTATAAGTTATAGTATATAAAGGTCATTACATTTATACATAAAGGTCACACTTATGTAACATAAAGGTCACATGCATATAACATAAAGGTAACAACCTGAAGCGAAAAAATAAAATTCAAAAAAAATAAAAAAATAAAAGTGCGCGGATCCGGGTCGACCAGGACCCGACCCGAATTGTATGTGCACCAATTGCACAGGAGACTAACTCTTTTAGATATAATATAATACTCCCAAATCCCGATAATATTACAATCTCAGTTGGTAACCGTGTGATGTATAAGTAAATAGCAAATAAAGATAGAAATTGTTAGAAGTGTATTATCCAATTTGGTCCAATCTTTCTGTAACTATAGACTAGTGAAACTTCAATCACCACATCATAGAATAGCACTGACCACAAAACTAATTCGGAAACCAGAAAAGAAGAAAAATCAAAGCCCAAATAGAATAGAAATTAAATATTTAATAGGGAAAATTGAAAGCAGTGGAATAATTGGGGACCCATTTATATAAATTTCTCGTACGTCTATACTCGTAGCAGTGTGGAATGGGTGGGTGGCTGCAGTGTATTGGCAAAATAAATTAAATGTAGGCAACTACCTCGTCTTGCAATCATTTTTCTTTATTTCAAATCGTGTTTCATCTTATATATATGATCCCCACACGCTACGTGTAAAAGATAACATCACTAATGTAATCTTGTCATCTATCGAAAACAATGAAATATAAGATGAAATACAATTTAAAATAGAGGATCCAATTTCCTCATTTTATAGAGATTTTGCTGCCGTCTGAGTCCTAGGTAGTATCAGAATGCCCAGTGATGTTATGGTAGGTGCATTTGTCATAATTCCACATTTGTGTTCATTTCTTTTCCTATAAAAACATTAACATCCAAATTGGTGGAAGTGACAAATAACTTTTTGACTAGTTTATATATTGATATTTAGTATTTATTTCTACGGGTGGCAGTCAGGTCGAGTTGGCCGTTGGCGAGTCTGCGATTCGGACTGGACACGATAATAACGGTTTTCATATAAACCCGAACCGAAATTTCTAACTTGAACATGACTCGGAACTTGCAGGTGTCAATCTGACATGTTTGGCACGATAATTGATAACACCTTATATTAAGATCTTTCCGACCTAACAAAAACATAGGAAAAGCAAGTTGACAAAATCGTAATTTACAATCAAATGGTCCTCGAACAACTACCCTTATTTAATCCATTTAAGGACATGTTTGCTTCGTGTGTTGAGTTTCTTAAGTTAGTTGGGTTGTGATGGTTTGGTTTGAATTGAGTTTAGTATTTGTTATGTTTGGTTTGAATGTTAAGTGTTGGGTTTGAATTAGTATTATGTTTGGTTTGGGTGTTGTATTTCAAAATGAGTTTATATACCAACTTTGTTTGAATCAAGAGTTTTTTGTGGGTGTTTGTGTTTTTAATATTTATTTGACCAAAATATCCCAAGATTTCTTGACATAATTAACTCTAAATTTCATAGTTGATTCTAGATTTCTTGATTATTCTGTCATTTTTCACTCTCACCCTAAAAACTTGCAATGAAAGCTAGTTGATATGTGAATAACCCTTCATCTTCATCCCTCATATTTATACATTTTCTCAGAATATGGAAGGATCAACACAAAATTTTTGAATGCCACTCTCAGTTCCACGCAGAAACTTGATTTTAATCTGGTATGTGAAATGCAAAGAAATTTGTGAGCCATTTTGCAATCTTGCAGAATACAAACTGAGAATCAAATCCTCTCCCCTCCTTTTGTTTCGTGGAATTAATGACAAGTGAGTGAAAAAGGATTGCAAAGATGTTTAACGTACAAAACTAACCTTACACATATTATATAAAATTAAAAATGAAGGATTAAATAAATTAACATACCAAAACGCAAGTTACCATTATCGTTTTGTATCAGGTATATCGGATCAAAAAACGGGTCGAACCTGCATAAGACTAACCCTAAACCCATTATTACCACCCCTATCTGTTTGGTACTGGAACTGAACTTCAATTTGATGCCAGGCTATCAAACAGATCAATGCTTACAAAATGTAAAATACGAATACATATCCTAACATTTGATTTCATTTAAGAAACCACACCTATTAAAAGACGTGTTTAAGATATACACTTCAAGATTACAGATAAATGCTGGCCAAAAGTTTAGACTAATGACAATATATAACATAATTCAGACACTAAAACACCGTAAATATACCTTTAGGATTTGAAACACGGTGCATGAACATCAACCAATAATCGGGTCCTTAAATTTCGACCCCATCATAGAAGCATTATTGCACTCAAAAAAAAACATAATAGAATATGAAACCTTGAGTGAAGTTTTCAGGGGTCTAATGGATGTGCTGATCCCAAACCATATCAAAATCCACTATTTTCAGATTACAAGAAAAGATCAAATTTGTCCAACAGTTTAACCTGGGGCCCCAAATTTAGATAACTTAAAGATAGGATTGTGTTTGAGCAGTATTTATTTCTTCAGGACTTGCTCTGAGTTGATTTCATGAAGATTTAGCAAGAGCTCATCAGAGTTCAAGTACACCTTGTTTGTTGAGGCAGCAACAGTGTGTGAAATTTCCTTGGATGCTTCGATTCTCCTCAATGTAATAAATGCCGGATTGTTGGAAATAGCTTGACCAATCAATTGAGCACTCTTAGCTTCTCCCTGTTGGCCAAGTAAGAAAATTTCAAAATGATTCAGTGCAAAAGCTTAATTACATACACTTGATAATTATTAAGGGCCCAGAATCAAGATAATTTGCTCTTTAATGATCCATCTTGCATAATTAGGCTACAGAGTGTAGCACAAGAAAATTAAACATGAACATCAACAGATAAAAGTCAAACATTATGTAATTTCCTGAAGAAAGTGTCAGAATAACAAAATTAAACTTCAGAGAGGGAACAGAAAGTACCTGTGCTCTAATGATAGCACTTTGTTTGTCCTGCTCAGCTTTTTCAACCACAAATTTGGCCCTCTCAGCTTCTTGCGCAGCTACCTGCTTAGCTTCTATGGCAGCAGTGAATTCCCTTCCAAAGGTAAGGGTGGTTATCGACACATCATCCAATGCGATATTGAAGTTGGCAGCTCTCTCTGTCAATATTTTTCGTATTTCCCTACTAACATTCTAAATTAAGATAGCAACTGTCAATATATCAATATATGTTAAGGAAATTCACAAAGTTATATTCATCTTATGAGCTCAATCTACTGCTGTCACTGGGCAGACGTTTACAGGTGCATAAGTCCAGGCTGCTCGCTATCCTCTTCATTCAACTTATCTCCAAAGCTAGCAAATCAATACTTTAAAGATGCATATATGACACATCATCCAAACCATTTACTATGATATTCTAAAAGAGTTCTTTAACCGGAAAATGCTAAACAAAGCACATATGCTCCAGTTAAGCTCTTCCAGTTCTGTTTCTCTCTCTCAATGTTCAATGTTGTCTAGACTTTCAATTTTTAACTTCTCCATTTACTAAACAGGATTTGATTATTAGAGGTGGCATCATCTCTCAATCTCCAACATCTAGTTGTTTATGGAATATGGATTGAAATTTGAAGGAAAACTAGGTAGCATTTATCAAAAAGTAATTTTATTTTTATAACATTATTCTGTGTAAATTCCCCATACATTAAACTACCATAAGAACATCCGCAGTAGGAATTTCCAAACTATTCTCACAATCTATTCTAAGATTAGCTAGAGCTATTTAGTTGCTAAATTAACATGAAAATTGAAAAGATGTCTGAAATATTCCTCAGAAAAGTAACTAAGATCCTTTACTCCTTACCTCTCTCTGGGTGATAAGCTGGCTAGCGTTGTATTGCGCAACCACAGCTTTTAGAGTCTCATGAATTATTGAAGGCAGGACTCTTTCATTGTAGTTTTCGCCAAGGGTTCGATAAACAGTGGGCAACTGATCAGGCACAGGACGAGTGAGAACTCGCAGACCAATTTTGACCTGAAGCACCAAATAGTAAATCCAGTAGAAGATTAGATTCACAAGTCAGTGCTTTCCTTAACTACTAGCAAAAATGACAAAAAAAAATCAATCACAGGTACCAATGGAGTACTATTTCAGAAATTGACTATGTCCTATGGAAAGAGGAAACAATGAATATAAAGGTAACTAGTGTATAGCATCAATTTCTAAAACATAATAACAGAAAAAACAACACGTTCAGAAAAATAATCACACTGCAGCAATACCATGATTTGACCAATAAACAGTTTTCCAGAAAAGTGACCTATCAATGGCTCACAACCATGCCAAAATTAGTAATCAGATTTCCCAACTCTATACTAAATCTTATTATTTCATAATAACCAAAAACCATGTGAATATGGATACACCCAACATCCATGATGAAATGAGAAGATACAAAAGGGACAACAAGAAAAAGTAACATGAAAAATTTTCATGAACACATTTCTTGAAACTAAGAAAAATCCCTGAGATACAAAAATAAATAAGATACAGAAATAGAATCCCATGACCCTGACCATAAAACACCTAAACGGTTCAAGAAACACACTGCAAAATCTAGAAACAGTGCTCCCTCTTCACCCAACTAGCAGGTGAATGCTCTTCTCACACAGCAAGGGCATTCATGATGGAAACTAAACATACATATCTCCTTTAGTATGTTCTATTAAATGATAAACACAGCATCAAACTTGTACAAAATCATGGAGTGATAATCAAGCAACCACCAAGAGACTGTGAACAGATGTGGGGAGAGGGTGGAGGAAGAAGGGAAACTACACAGATAGACATGCATAGAGTGAGGTTTACCATCTGCAGATCACGACTCCCTGATGTGCTCTCCACTAGATGAGGTCGCGCCCGAACATCATAAATGACTGGCCTTTCAAACCATGGGATCATTATATGAGTCCCTTCCGGGTACACCTGTATGTTAAACATGTGTGCAAATGTTACAAATCTTCATGAATACATAGGCAGTGGATACTTGAACCACATCTATGGAAAGTGTCACATGTATCGAAATTATTTTGGATAATTGATATCTAGGTTTTGGTTTACGGATAATGCAAAAATGTTGAAGAGTACAGGATGCTGATCCCTCGGTTTGGTTACTTTACATGCACCACAATTCATTTAAGAATGTCCATCTGAAAGATCGAATAGAATGTACCATGACAAAGGACTCCATTAACCCTCCTCGCTCATTACTAAAAGGGTAATTCAAAACCAAAGCAAGATAGTAGATATGGTGCCATTTGTTTCATGAATAGAGATAGCAACCTGACCTCAACAAGCACTCAGGAGTAAACCAACATTACCAGGGCCATTTTTAGAAGTTAATTCAGAACCATGATATTTTAACTGGGAAAAAGCAATCAAAAGTCAAGTCTGATAGAGATCAATGTCTTAACAAACCTTATCTTTGACCCCAACGATACGGTTGAAAACGATAGCACGGTGCCCACCCTCAACATTGTAGAGACTATTTGAAACTGCATATACACCAAGCCCAGCAACAAGTCCCAACTTGATTAAGGCGGAGGTTGCACCCCCATTAGGCATCTTGGGAACGTTCACATTTTTAAAATTCATCTTCTAAACCACTGCATAGTTAGAAAGAAAAAAAATGTCACAATTCTCATATCAAGTGTATAGATGATCAAACTCAAAAAAATGAGCTAATATATAACTCATATACCCACTACATGTAATGAAGATCATATTTCATACTCTAAGAAAAGCTTCAGCTAATCTGATCAAAATAGGACTCAAAATCCAAGTCAATCTGAGCCTCTGATACCAGGCAACATTTCTTATTGTAGTTGAACATAAGGAAGAAGAAATGATAATCCGGAATGTGCTTTCTTGTTGTTTAAAAACTGGAAGGACAAGTTTGTAAAGTCAAAGTGTACTAGAGTTTATGCAACCACACCACCCAGATATAGCGAAACTGATAAGTTCAATACAAATTCAGATAACTTTTAAAGGGACAAGTGACTTTACATTCCATTTCAAGAAGCTGAGACCAAAAATAACATAAAACCACCCATAGTTACATATATAACACAATCCATGATACAAATCTCTCAAAATTGTAACCCCTAAGCTCCTTCTCAGAGTCTGGTCAACAGAAAAATAGAATGAAACAACAAGAGCATAAGCTCAAACCACCATAAGCAATATTAGCAAAAGTGCATCCCACCCCAAGCCACACTTAAGAAAATGCAATTGAGCTCAAATGCTAACCACACCAACCCAAAAGAAGTTCAATCGAACTCAAAATACTGCAAAAATTGTAGATTTCAGGGCCCTGAAAACACTTAATTCACATTCAGACAAAATTTAGAGAAATATCAAAATTTTAAGCATAAAAAATAAAAATAAAAAGCCTGCAAAGAGAAGAGTGTAGAGTGAGAAAAACCGAAGTGGATCCACATACCTTGATCAGACGAGAATATTGAATCAAAATTTCTGGAGAAAAATGAGGAAAGATAAAGAAATGAGGGTTTTAGAGAGAGAGAGAGGGAGAGCTTGGCGAAGGGGTTAAGTGTTAGGCCTTTATTAGGGTTTTTGTTTCAGAGTATTTTCATATTTTCTTCTTTTTCTGCTTTGTCCTTTTGGTCAGATTTCAGAATACAATTTTGGGCCTCTTGGGAAATTTGGGCTCAAAAGCCCATTACTCACATCTTTATCCTAATTTGGGCCCTTCTACCCCAAATTCTAGTTGTTATTACCAAGAATGAAAATATCGGTATCTGTAGATATATCGATACCTTAATTTTACGGGAATATCAATTTCGTTGAAAATGTCGGTACATATATTTTTTCAATTATTACCGATATTTTCTCGATATTTACAGATATTTTTCCAATACTTTTTGATAGTTACCGATATTTTCCAATATTTACTGATATTTTACTGATATTTACCAATATTTCACCAATATTTATCAATATTTCCTTGATATTCATGAATTTTCCTATAATTTTTACCTGAAGCTACGAATATGTACCTATATTTTAACTAATAATTAATATTTCATTTATTTTTTTACAAAGAAATGAAAATATCGGAGATATATCGTTACATCCCGTTTTTGTTTCAGTCACGTCAAAAACGGAAATATCGTATTGGGATACTTTCATCCTTGGTTTTTACCAAGAAATAAATTTTAAGGAAATAAACTAAATTAGACCAAATGAAAATGAAATATATGGAATATATAAATAATCTCGTGGGTGTGACATTAAAATGTCGTGTATATTTTACGGTTGGGTTTTGCTAAACTATACCATATGCATGTGGGAAAAATATAACCTTATAAAAGTTCTACACTCCTAAAATATCCTTTTATAATCTCAACTCACTCAAACACTTGAACAAAATTGAACTTTAGAAAAATTCCATGATAGTAGAAAATTTTATATTTTTGAAACTCAAAGTTTGTTTAATTAGCACTAAAAACCAAATTAACAATTTGCCTCCTCTAAATTTATATGATGTAAATAATGGGATATACATTAACATCTCTGAACTTATATAAATGAGAAGGGTTGGTGTGCTTCTAAATATGTTATGTCATCTATCCGAATTCTAATTCATTCAAGTAATATGATTAATTATGTTCAGAAAAAAGTAATATAATTAATATCTTAACATGTAATGAATAATATTTTAAGTAATTAATGTCTTAACTAAAACATACATTTCAATTACATAAGTAACCTTACGAGTAAACAATTTATACCTTATGAATATATAATTAATATCAAAATAATAATACTTTAGGAATACATACAACGATTTGGATGTGTTAGCCTTGGTCTAACATTTGTCATGAACTAGCTGGACAAAGATGGATTGAAGGTCAGATAGATTGGAGTGAAAGTGGCACAGGACCTTTGATGGACTATAGGTAAGGATGTTCAAACGGTTCAGCGGTTCCGGTTTCGGTTCGAACTGCCAGTTCGGCGGTTCCGGATTGGTGGAACCGAAACCGAACCGGTAGGTGGCCGGTTCCGGTTTCGATTCCGAACCGCCGGTTGAACTGAAACCGGGCGGTTTGGCCGGTTCCTCTTTTTTTTTTTGCATTTTTCTTGTTCATTTTGATTTTGCAACTCCGAATTTGTTTATTAATGTTTGTTTCGATATAATTCATGACTGAAATAGACTAATAGAGTACACAAAATCGAACCGGTACAAATGTTTTCATTATAAATTGCAATATTATTACAAGTTATACAATTTCTAAGTTTCTAACCTAATGATTGCAATTCTAATGAATTTATAATCTTAATTCTAATCTATTAGACTATTACAAACTAAATATATCTATTACAATTACAAAAGTTTATCTAAAGATTAAAGAGAAGGGGAAAAAAAATTGAAAGAGCTTGAGTTTCATTCTAAGTTTGGAAATGAAATTCAATTCCAAACTTATAATGAAATTGCCTACGTATCCTTGATTCGAATCAAATTAAGGAATCAAATTAAGGAATCAAAACCATTATTCCTTAGCAATAATGGTTAGAATAGGATACATGATGGTCCTTCGTGACCACCACTTCAACAAATCACTTGAAGTCTCAAAAGCAATAGATTCATAAGTAGCACTTAAATAAGAGTCTAACTCTTGGGTAGGGTTACCTCTAGATCATTTTTGTGTCCTAATGTCATAAAAAAAATTTAAAAATTTAAAAAAAATTAAAAAAATTCAAAAAAAAATAAAAATTGTAAAAACCGGCGATTCGAACCGTTAGTTCGCCGGTTTGCAAAAATTGGAACCGGAACCGAACCGCCCCCGACGGTTCGCGGTTCCGGTTCGGAACCGTTGACCGGTGATTCGAACCGTCCCGGTTTTGGTTTTCGGAACCGTTTGAACGTCTTTAACTAAAGGGTTCCAAACGGAAATATAAACTCAAAGATTTCTTTCTTCGATAGATTGGTCCGGGGCTACCCCTTGAAAATGGAAGGGCATGGAGAAGCGGATTCCTACTTTTTAATAGAATAGCTTGATCGACCACCATTTCTAACCTTTCCTTCTAGAGGAATTAATTCTCTCGTATGTGAACTGTTGTAGACAAAAAGTGAAAGCTTGAGGGAAAAGCATAGCGTAACGAACTTTTAATATAAGTTTTTGTCTATATAAATAAATTGAGTCGATCGACTATGAGCAAAAAAATTCGAACCTTTAAGGGTCTAAAAATAATTTATAAATTTGTATACACACACACTCATTAGTATAAGACCGTGTAATACATTAGTTTAAATAGACTGAATTTAATAAATAAAATAAATAATCGATCTTGAAAAAAGTGTTGGTCCCAAGTAGTAAGAGGTTTAGAAGGGGGTAAATAAACCTCTTCAAAATTTTAAACTTTTTACTTCAAATAGATACAAGTATCGATTTTGAATCAGCAACCTTTCAAGCTTGCTGCGAGGGATGAATACGAGGGAGACTGCAGCGTGGCGTAGGGGAGGAGGAAGAGATGCCCATGACTTTAAATTGGGGATTTAATGTACACTTATTCATTTATTTTACATGTAATTAATAATATTATAATAAAAGAAATTCGACTTAACTTAGTCTATAACAACACTATTATGATGTTAAGACAACGCTGGAAAGTTATCGTTATCTTAGGATTCAATGACTACGTCTCTACGACAACCTCATATTATAAGCGTTGTCTTAGGGCCCAATGACTACATTTCTACGACTACCTCATATCATAAGTGTTGTCTTAGGGTCCAATTTTAATCTAAGACTACACTTCTACGACAACCTCAAGTCACCACCGTTGTCTTAGGAATCATTTTTATCCTAGAACCACTCCTCTACGACAACACCAAGTAAAAACTCTTGTTTGTGAGAGCATTTTTGCACTCTACGACAACAATTTTAGCCACAACAATGCCAATTTAGGCTACGACAATGGTTTTTTGACAAAACACTTGTTTTAGGGGTGTAGTTTATGATAGAATTTCTTGTACTGTAACTAGCTAGGGAATATAATTAGCATGAGATAGGTGTATATTTGGTTAATGTGGCTCAAACAAAAATGGTCTAACATCATTTTCAAGTTCGAAACACACTTATACAATTTCAAGAAAATATTAGAGTAAGTTTTAAAGAGACACATATATATTTGAAATATAACTGCAAATAAATAGGACCTTAATTTTAAAATGTATTAGTCGAAAACTTTAATCTCACGGATCAAATTCATATTACAAAAATAAAATACTTTATATACATTATCGTGTTATTATCATTATAGTACATAAGACCTATATTAATTAAACGAAATATTTACATAAGACAATATATATGCTAACTTTTACATTGAGCAACCCAATTCAGTAGTCTGAGGTGCCCATATAAATATGTGAGGTCAATGCCAAAGACTAACTTATAAGTCTTTCCTTGATTTTTTTTTTCTTTTTTTAATCAAATAGGACCCACTTTATCATCTCGATCTTATATGGTCTACCTTTCATCTTATATTATATTATGTCATTTTAAGCATTATATATATCACATGTTAATTAATGATATTATTTATATATATTATGCGTGATAATTATTTTGACATCCGTCTATATTGCATCTCACATTATATTGTCTTTGATCAATATATATTGTGTGTTATGATTATTTTAAAATATCAGATAAAATAATATGCAGTCGACAATCATATTTGACTTTGCATACATGCCCGGAAGCTAAACCAAGATTAGTCTATTTAATCAATAGCCACTTGAAATAGTAAATGTAGCTTTTGAAGACATCAAAGTGCAATGCATGTGGTTTTTCTGTAACTAGATCTTAAATATTAACTAAAATCAAGATTCTAGTCAATGCAAAAAAATTAACACACACTAGAGATGATTATTGCCAAAAATAGTGGATGAATAAATTAAAGAACCAACTACCCAACAAAACATGAACAAGAGTTTAACAAGTTGTGTGAGCATCAACAACAAATTAAATGAAGAAAAATAAAAGCAACAAAAAAAAAAAGAAGACAAACATGTTTGTATGATATCTTTCAGATCAAAACAACACTCCCATGCAGAACAACCAGATTGCAGAAACCAGTCCAAGCCCCATGCCGCTCAAACTCCGGCCAGAACCATTCCCATCTGGATTGCTCGTGGACGGCGCCGTAGCATTGCTGCTACCGGAGCCGCCGCTCTTGGGTGGCGGAGAAGCCGCCGGAGCCTTGGCTTCGTAGAACTCTACAGGCAACAACACCTTGTCGACCTGGTAAACCGCCAACGGGAAATCTTTACTGATGGTGTTTTGGATCGGAACATGGACCATTCCGGTGGAGACATTGACTTGATTGCCCTGCCCGGTGAAGTTGAGGCCGTAGACACGGCCGTCCTGCCCGGAGGAGAGGGTCCTGACCGGGTTGCTGACCGTGAGGAGGCTTTCGAGAGTGTAGTACTTGGGGGTGATGTGGTAAAGCACGAGCTGAACCTGCTGCTGATAGGAGAGGTTGTTTAGGGTTCCGGGTGGGAGGCTGTTGAAGGCGTTGTCGTTGAAGGCGAACACCGTGACTCCGTCGCGAGAGTTGTTGGCCTGGTTGTTGATTTGGTTGTCGGCCTGTGTCATGTTGAGGAAGCGGTTGAAGGTGGAGAATTGGCCGGCCTTTTCGAGGATGGCGGTGATGTTGACGGGGCCCGAGGGGGCCGGGGCCGGGGCCGACTGCGCCTCCGCGAGGAGGAGGCCGGAGAATAGGAGTACTGTGGTGAGAGAGAGGAGGATGAGGGAGGAGGACGGTGGCGCCGCCATTGTGGTGGTGGTGGTGAGTGATGATGAAGAAATGTGGAGATTAGGGGGCCGGGGTTATATTATAAGGGGATAAGATGAGGAGGTTGTTGGAATGAGCTGGCTCAACATTTGAACCAAGACAAATAGTATACATGGAAAAAGGCATATTTATGTTAATGATAATCTTAATGATAATGTTAATGTTCTAACTAACTAACAATGGGTGCTAAGCATGTAAGAATGAACAAGGTTTTTCAATTCATAAAGAAATCATATTTTGTGAACCAAATGTTTGTGTCCACCAAATTTCTATTAGGTAAGTGCATGGAGTTGTTTTAATGCTAGGTTGTTAATTCAAAAAGTGGAAATACCTCCCTTTACCCATATTCATGGGCCAAAGAACTTTTATACCTATTTATTGAAGAAATGACTTTTTTACCCATATTTTGGACGAAATATCAATAATGCCCTCAACTTAAGTTTATATTTACATAAATGGAAATACCTCTGATATCATATCAGCATATTGTGAACACGATATCAGCATATCAGCCTATCATGAACACGATATCAGCATATCGTGAACACAATATCAGTATATCAGCATATCATGAACACGATATCAGCATATCGTGAACACAATATCAGCATTTTGTGAACACGATATCAGCATATCATGAACACGATATCAGCATATCAACTATCATGAACACGATATCAGCATATCGTGAACACAATATCAGTATATTGTGAACACGATATCAGCATATCAACATATCATAAACACGATATCAGCATATCGTGAACACAATATTATATTTTGTGTTCATGATATGTTGAACCTTATCTGAAAGGTAGACGCGAGTAGAGTTTCTAGACACGAGTCGAGTTTCCTGGACGCGAGTAGAGTTTCTGGACACAAGTAGAGTCTCTTAGATTCTTTTCTTATGTAAATATAACTAAAATTAAGGGTATTATGGAGATTTCACTTTAAAAATTGGGTAAAAAGGTTTTTTTTTTTAAAAATGGATAAAAAAGTTCCTTGACTTATGAAAATGGGTATTTTGGAAATCCTCCCATTAAAAATGCCATGCATGTTTTAATTATTGCAAAAGAGAACAAAAGGAATAAATAAAAAGGAATGTAGTTATAACATAATTTTGAACGCAATTTTTCTACGGGAGGGGGGTGTAATTTAACTTAATCTTTTGAAAGTTATTACAACTCGAGTCACAATGAAAAATGAATATGGATAACAATTTTTGAAAAATGAATCAAAGTAACCAAATAAGGATAACAAAAAATTGTTAACCTTTTAAAGAAAAATGTTTTAATAACAAAAATATGTTGTGGACAAAAATTTATACCCCTTCTTTTTTCTGCCCTCTCGATTCTCTTACGAGAGATGGACCCATTTCATTAATGGTGACATTGTTATAAATTTGGTTGTATTTAACTAATATTTGTTCTTTTAGCCCAGAGAAATGATTGTTATCCAACTATACCCTCTTAATATTAGTGATGTAATATGATGGTACATGTATCATTAATTAATGTTACACAAAATGTAATATGGTGGTATATGAGCTACATTAACAATGATACAAATGTATAATATGATGGTACAAACCACATTCACCATTGAACGAGAGTGTATTATAATAGTACGAACAGGTACAAAGTGAAATAAGTTTATACTAATGGTCCAAAAAAATTCTCTCAACTAAAAAAAATAATTTTAAATTATTGAATAAAAATAATGTTTTTCTTATACTGGGTATTGCTCCGGGTTTTACTATCATCATCATTATTATTGCTAAATTCAGTTAATGAGTTGATATTAAATTGTAATTAATGAAAGAAAATCATTCATCACATATTTTAATACCACCATAAATGTTGTTACATAGACACCACAACTAACAAAAAATACATATCATGGCTTAATTTAATTATGTAATATGAAAAAAAAACCTAAAAATAGGAGAAATTGATGGAAATAAAATAATTGCAAGATCGTTTAATATATTGTTTTTCCAAAATTGGGCAGCAAAAGTTGAAATAAAGCCAATAAACAAATACAAGTTGCACTACCTACTCCAATAAAAGGCAATATATATATATATATATATATACATATATGTATGTATTTATTAAATAATAAATAATGTAAGAGTAGAACAATTAGGACATTTAGAAGCTGGCATAACATGGCATTTGGCCTACCCCACACTAGTCCACCCCACACCATGTTATCATCTTCTTGGAATTGTGTAGACAACTAAGCTCTTCATGATATGGTTAATTTGATTATGTGAAAGTGGGGATAAAATCACATTTGGTCTCATAACTATTGTCTTTTTTACAATTAGTCCCACAACTATTTGTTGTTTTAATTTGGTCTCATAATTTAAATAATTGCTCTATTTTGATCTCAATATCGTCAAAAATTTCAAATTTGGCCAGAAAATAGTCATATGACATCCAATTTGGGGATTTCCAATGAAAAATAATGACACGACATGAGATGTGATGATTATTGTATTGGTCCAAACATTAAAAAAAATTCTAAAAAAATGTCATCTTTATTAAATGTGTAATTATTTTTCTCCGGAAACCTCCAAAATGGATGTCACGTGACAATTTTCCGGTCAAATTTGAAATTTTCAGGGATATTGGGACCAAAATCGAGCAATTATTCTAATTACGGGACTAAATTAAAAAAGTAAATAGTTGTGGGACCAATTATGGAAAAGACTATAGTTATGAGACCAAACGTGATTTTATCCCTGAAAGTTGTTATCCACAACTAAGATGACAATTAATTGATTAAATGATCCTATATATACATTACTAGGCAATGATAATAACAATACATCAACCTGATTAAATTGATTTGATATAAATTTAATATTTGTATCAATTTAATCATACATCTTTTGAACCAACATATATAGTTCTTGTGATACAAACATTAGACAGTGGCATGAGACCCTTTAGGAGCTTCATAATTTTAATGGAAGTGGGTATGTATTAAAGAACATAATATAATTACAAAAAAAAAATGTCTTAATTGAATTGTTTTGAAATTGTACTAAACGGTTGATATCCATTAAGTTATAAGGTTCGTGGTTAGTAAAAGAATTAGGTAACATGGAGTATAAAATATACAATTTATTACCGATATTATATATTTTTGAATTTAGTGTCTAAAATGATAAAAAAAAATATAAATGTTAATATAAATTTATTACAAAATACAGAAATAAGTGATCACTCATACATTGATTAGAGACAAAATATAATTAAATTAAATTGTAACTATATTATATCTTAATTACGTGAAAAATAAATATTATATTAAAAATTTCTTCTATGTTTTCTTTTCAAAAAATAATTTTAAAATTATTATAATTTATATTTATTTACAATTTCGGGGTTCAATGCCCCTTGTCCCCCACCTACCTTTATATCCCAACTTATATGATACCGTCTAAAAACTTACATTCGAAACGGAACTTTATTGATCAAGATTTATTTTCATAAATTTATACGTAAATTTTGAAATGTTATATAAGTCACCCCTCATAATAAATTCATGGAATGGTGTTACATGACTTACTCATTTAATACAATTAATCAAAAATAGGGTATGATTGGGCTTTCTCATGGGCTAAAATTGGTTAAATCCTAAAATTACTTTTAGCAGCTTCAACGTGGGCTTTTGAAAATGAGGCTCAAACTAAATAAAAGAGTTGCTTATAAAATTCCTATCAAGCAAGGATTTGGTCTGCCTTTTTACCCTTTTATTTATTATTATGATCACCTCTATCATAATGTACATTTTGACTGGTTTTTCTAGTATGAAAATAAATGAATTAATTACTTAAAAAAATACGAATTTATGATTTAGTTTCATTTACGTACAATATGAACTTTGGACGTTGGCATCGTAAACATTCAATTTATAATTTGTAAAAGTTCGACAAATAAGACCTTTTTTATGGGTTTCAATTATTAATGTAAAACCCAAAATGTAAAATTGAAGTATAATCATCGATCCAATCTTTATTCCATGTGTTTTTCAGAAAAGAGAAATGAAAAAATGAAAATTATAAAAAAAGTAAAAGAAAAAGAATAACAAAAGAATTTTTTTTATTAGGAATAAACTAGTCTATCACCTGTGCGATGCACGTGATATGATATAATAAAATTTATATTATATTAATATTAATTAGTAGCTTTGATTTTTTTTTATTTTTTTTTGGCTTCAAAGCATATTTGTAATGTTCATTTATTTTTAAAAAGATCATATTTTCCCAAATTTGTGAGCATTTTGTAAAATATTAAGAAATTTTGAATTTTGATAAAAACGTAATATATTTAGATTTTTCAACTCGTATAAGAAACATACTATAAACACTATATAATTTTAATTAAGCTTGCTAATATTACTCTTTCCAACGACAATTCCATCGACGATGTATCCTTGGAATTTTTCCAACAATTATTCCAACGGTATGATACATTGGAAATGTAAGTGTGGAAATTCCAATGATAATATTCAATTGGTAATGTCGTTGGAATTAATTTCCCTTGTTTATTCCAACGGAAATTCCATCAACGATATGTCATTGGAATTTTTCCAAAAAATATTCCAACGATATGATACCTTTGGAAATGTATTCCAATGATAATATTCCAATGATGAGTGACACATATGATACCTGTAGGGTATATTTATAACACCAAAAAACATAACACCTATAAAGTATATATATAACACCTGAAGAACATGTATATAACACCTAGATCCGTGCCCCTATGTGCCCCCCAGGGGCATATAAGTTTTTGCCTCCAATGATATTGTCACTGGAATTAATTTCCTTTTTTTTTTTTTTAATACCGTTGGAATTGTATTGTCATTGGTATTCTCACTAGTTTTATCATACTCTGAAGCTTGTGTTCCAACAGGTTCAACATCACTATCCAAGTGGTCTATATTAATTTCTCTATTCTTAGGGATATATTGCATTATCTTATACACATCTGCATCAGTTTTCAAAACTCTACGATCCATGTGTAAAGTAAGCCCAAATTGATGCCAGAACACAATTTTACTAGGATAATAACCTAATTCACAAGCAAACTCATTCAACTCGATTAACTCAAACATCTCAACATCTATGTTATCAAAATAATCCATACTACCCCCATTATAGAACCTAATCTTGGTAGCAGAAAGCCTTATATGACCACCATGATGGACTATCGTGAACATTGTAGGTTCATCTGCATAATACAAAATTATTGTTCATTTTACTTTATTCATCATATTAAGAAGGTAATAAAAACAACCAACCAACACTGATTACACACAATATCAACAAGTAAGCCCAAACACATAAGTAGTCGAGTCCATAACAACATCATATTCTTGCAGCAAGCAATGCCCAAACAACATACCAACAAATAACAACAACAAAGCCCCAGCAACAGGTATTTCTTTTTCAGTCAACTAGCATATTTTGCACAACAGTAAAAGTAAAGTTTATAAAGTGTTTTTAGCAGCAGGTAAAACCCATACATTTGAAGAAAAATCATCACTAACAAATAGCATTCTTTTCCCAAATTTGTAACATTATATTCGCATTTTGCTAACAAAAAAAAGAGAAAAACTTATTGTATTGAGGTGCGGAAATCGGTCCAAATTCACTTCTTCTTGCCATAGATGCCCAGACTTGCAAGAGATGTGCGATTTTTTAAAGAGAAATTAGGGTTTTTTGTTGGAGAAGAGGTCGTGTTCTTAGTTGGGCTGAATTGGGGAAAAACATTAGGATTTGTTTTGTTAATTTTCGCTCCAAATAGTTCCAGTTAGTTAAATTCCGTTCAAATGGACGGAGTTTTGACAACGAGGATGATATTTGATGACTTTCGTAAAACTCGGGGACCACTTATGATGAAGGATGATATTGGGATACCAAAACTGAAATATATACCATAAAAGTATGACTATCATAATGTATATGTATGACTAACATAACATAAAGGTCACAACCAATACATAAAATTCATGTGCAAAAAAAAAGAGATATAGGCTAGATTGGCTCGGATCCGGCCTGAGGGCATGGATTTGAGATTCACGCACCAGTTGCACAGGAAACCTTCTCCCTAAAAGAATCACGACTTACAATAGAAACTAAAAATAATAATCAACACAACTTAAAATGAAATAGTAAAATAACAATATAAATACTAATATTATCTATATATAACATAGAAAAAGAAAGAAAGAAAAAAAAAGCTAAATCGGCAGTTTAATTGTCGGTTTGGAACCTTCGATTTCTCGGTTTCATTGAAACAGAATTGGTGAAACACAACACAATTCATGGCTCCTATTCCGAACAGTAACCGCCTTGACAAATTATGTTTCAGTTTTTTAAACAGTTTGAACATCATTACTTAACGATGTAGCTAAATGAACTTAAGTGATTTGTCATATTGTAAACAACCCTCGTAACATTTAAAAATAAAATAAAAAAACTAGTTCTAGGAACAACCTGCAAAAATCTCAAATATATTCAAATTCAATTTAACGTTTTTGAAAGCTCATAGTAACCATGTGAGACTAAAAAAAAGGGTTGTATGAAACCAAAATACCCTTACAAATTACAATTCACGGTGGAGGGTATTACAGTCATTGTCTTCGTCACTCTTTTCTTTCTTGTTGTCTTGGGCACAAAGCTTCGTCACTATAAACCCATCTCTCAAACATTTTCTTTCAAAATCACGAATCAAATCAAATCAATTTCATTTGATTAGAAGATAAACGCTAAACCCTAAAAGAGGGAAAACGCCCAAATCACAGAAGATATTTATTTGAAGGATGAGCCGTGGAAGTGGAGGCGGATACGATCGCCACATTACGATCTTCTCTCCGGAAGGTCGTCTCTACCAAGTTGGTAAGCATTTATACTTTCATTCAATCCATTTTTTTTTATAAATTCGTAACTTTGATTTGAATTGAGCTTAGCTATGGTTGTTTCTTGGCTTTGTAATATTAGGGTTTATGTATTTCTGTTGCTACAATTTATGCAGAATATGCTTTCAAGGCTGTTAAGGCTGCCGGAATAACCTCGATTGGCGTACGAGGCGCCGACTCAGTATGTGTTGTTACTCAGAAGAAAGTTCCGGTGGGTTTTCTTCGTCGGAGTTTGTTTTCGATTTGGTTATACACTTGTATTATTTGGGTTGAATTTATGGAATGAGTGCGTTGTGTGAGCAGGACAAGCTTTTAGATCAGACGAGCGTTACTCATATGTTTCCCATTACTAAGTTCCTGGGTCTGTTGGCTACTGGCATGACAGGTACATTTTTGCTTTGGCTATGTTTTTTATGCATAAGCATTTTGCGAATTGGGTTAATGATGCTTATTTTCTCATTCAAATGCATTTAGAATTGAGATTGGCTAATGTAGGTTACTGTTTTATTAGTATCTTCTGGTTTAGAAACTTAAGATTTCTATATCATTTTAAGAATCCGAGTGTCCATTTTCTTTAGGCATGGGATGATAGTTTACCAGGGTTTTGGTTGGCTGGGTCACACATCAGTATATGCATCTTTAGCTGGCCGAGTACAATTATCTCTTGTTAGGAAACCCTTTTCCTCTTTTAGAATATTTTGATATGCTGGTGCTGAATAGGAATATGTAGATGTGTGGAAGACTATGAGCTTGATATTCGTTCTTGATGCTTTTTAAGTTAATAGTTAATCACATTTTTTTCGTTTTCTGTCTAGCTGATGCAAGGACTTTGGTTCAACAAGCAAGGAATGAGGCTGCTGAGTTTCGTTTTAGATATGGATATGAAATGCCAGTTGACGCATTGGCAAGATGGTATCTTGAATTCTCCATTATATTCTCTTTGTTTACTTACGTACCTTATGACTCTTGTTTGTTCTTGGATATTCATTGTAAGCCCACTACTGCTATCAAACATGTTGCATCTGATTATTTTATATAACTTTTCTGATATAATGCCCTGAATCTTGAGTTAAGCAGCTAAAATCCAAACCGTGGGGGAGATACCATCCATCTATCTACATAAAATTCTCTGTACTATTACTATTTTTTGGAAAATTTCAAGTGTTGAATACTGCAGTAGTTTGTGTTCTTAGTTGTAACTGTCTCCATGTGCAGGATTGCAGACAAGTCTCAGGTTTATACCCAGCACGCCTATATGAGACCACTTGGTGTAGGTCTGTTGCTACCTACTTCTCATACAAAATGTGTTTTTCTAATGTTTCTTCTCTGTATTATATATTAATCTTCACTAATTTGCTTCATTTTGTGTATAAAGTTGCAATGATATTGGGTATTGATGAAGAGAAAGGTCCTCAGCTCTTTAAGTGTGATCCTGCTGGTCACTTCTTCGGTCACAAGGTAATCAGGAAATTCCTGTCTATTCTGTTCTTGAACTTCGAAAACTTAATTTCATTTTATTGTTATTTTTGTGAATTTGTTCTCATTCATTGTATACCTTTACTGTATATTCTTCATTTGTATTCCATTGCTGCACATGTAATTTCAAATGTACATGGATATCTAAGCTGGTGCTCTTTGGTAGTAACAATCTTTAGAATCTCAAATGAAAGTAAAATGATTTTCTGGATAAAATCTGAGACATTATTACCAGGGTTCCCAGTGAGTGTTCCAGCATCATTTTTCTAGAACAAGAGTTTTTAGAGGCTGATACCAATGTCTGTTTGACATTCATAATTCTGAATATACCATATGACATTATTCTGTGCATTCTTGGTTGGCTTGCTTCATTGAATCAATCAAGTGAGTCATATGCTTTTCAATCATGTCTTATTTGTTCAGTGGGTTGAGATGTACTTCTTCTCAAATTTGCTTGATTTCCTTTTTATGTATTTTCCATAATAACACTCAATTTCTCAAAATAATTTGTTACCTTCTAATTTATAATCATATTGTGACAACTCTATCTAATAATCACTACTCTTTTCAAGGTTATAATATAAACACATGCAAAAATGTGCCTCCGCAATATATTTTATTTTTTTTACTTGTCTCAGTAAAGGATAGTTTTCTTTAATTGGAAATAGTTTTCCTTTTCCCTTTATTGCTCTTTATTGGATTGAACACTCCCATTGACATGCTCTATAAATTAGATGGAAGTTGGACAAAATGTCACTAAAGTAAGGACAAAGAAAGTGATATTGATGATCCCTTTTGAAACTGTTTTGCTTATAATTTAAGTTTATTTTTTTCCTTATAGGCGACAAGCGCTGGAGGGAAAGAGCAAGAAGCCATTAACTTCTTAGAGAAGAAGATGAAAAATGATCCTGCATTCACTTATGAGGAAACCGTACAGGTAAATTAAAATGCTACATATACGAACACTTTATTATCACTTGCTTTGTCCCAAAAAATATACTTGTTTCTCTGAAGTAGGTTTTTAATTTTTGTCAAATAAATGAAAGTACATCATTTTACAGGGTTAGAAGATTGTTTATTGAGAAACTTATTGAAGAATGTGTGCTAATATCTGATTCTGTTTGGAATACTGTATATTCTTAAAAAATGAAACCACACACCTGTATTCGGCCTGTTTCTTTTTTCAATGGTAGCCAGTTGAGTTAGTTATTGTTAGGGACACATACCAAACGAGTGTTGTCTTGTATGGAATATGTCTACTTTTGGAAATTTTTTCCTTTTCTCGTACACTGTTACCAAGATGATACGATAGGTACTTAAACGTCACAATCCAACATCAATCTAAATCTCCTTGTGAGTTTAACCAATCCTTTTTTAAGAGAGAGTTCAATCAAACCCTTGATACCTGGAGGAAGTATTGAGTTCTTCATTATTCTTTGCTCAAAATTTGTTTTGGTTTTAACATCAAGTTTGTTATTGGTAACTTTGTTTAACCTTTTTTAATATTATATAATGTCAAAAGCAATATATCTTTCAGACAGGTCTTTCTGGTTGATCAAGATGATCTTTCCTCTGCATTTTGTACAAGATGAAAAGCCTTCTTTGGTTGAGTTTTTAAAGAAAGTTTCATTGAATAACACAAATTAACAGGGATATGAAGATTCTGTACAAAATGAAAAGCCTTCTTTGGTTGAGTTTTTAAAGAAAGTTTCATTGAATAACACAAATTAACAGGGATATGAAGATTCTTGATTCCATACCAGAAATTTCTGGTTGAAATTAGAGTAACTCTTACCTGAGAAACTCCTACTTTGAGTAATGAATAATGATAGTGGTTGAAGTGACACACAATAGTTCTTCTGATTGATGGTGTTGACG